>JARHVA010001583.1:1200000-1742500 GCA_037957365.1 Torreya grandis
AGATAGCTCATAAAGACTGATATTAACCTTGATCTTCTTTATGTCCTCAAAAACATTGTACCATCCTCTGTTATGTGAATATGTATTTATAACTAATCATTCCCTTATAGAGGTGGTGCATTGTTGTTGGCCTTGGAGTCTAGAGTAATGGTATCACTATTATTCAGAGGAATGGAAGTAGTGAAATGCTACTTATTCCTTAAATTGTAATTATTTCTCATTTGGTGGAACTACTGAAAAGCTTGGACGTCATCCATGTTATCCTCTAGTTCATTCTCATCATCCACTAGGAATGAGAAGTGATAGGTCTCAAAGAATATTGTTGTAATGGGATATCCTAGAGTATTAGAGGAAAATGGTTCAATTGGATTTAAAAAACCTTCATGCTTATCCATTTCCTTTTGAAATATTTTGTAGTACAAAATCTATGTAGTCTTGCTTACCATGTTGTGTTGTATTATGAGCCCAATACCAATTAAGAAGGGTTGCTTCCATGATATTTATCTCTAACATAATATAGGGTGGCTACTACTATGTATTTTTTTAGGCCTATTATACCTCTGAAATCCAAATCTCTGGTTACTATTCTATCCTCTAGTGTTCCCTATATACTTATGCATGTTTGAAAAATCATTGCTTAATTTTTACACTATTCGTTAGATAGTTTATAGTTATATTTTTATGGAGTCAAAAGTAATATCCTATGTAGTACCTATATTGATTGGTATTAAAAATTGATTGTAGTTTTGATGGTTAGACATAAACATAGAATTATTCAATAAGCTAAGATGATGGTTAGGTGGAGCATGGGCTAAAGGAAAATGGGTGTATACCTGATTTTGATTCTCAACCACAATATTTTGATTTGTGTTTGGAATTAGGCAAAAAAATAGAAAAATAGTACTAAGATTAAGTTGGGCCACTATTTTTGACTGAGGGTTCTATTATTTATCAACATTGATAACTTCAACATAAGCCAAATGTAATGTATTCACATTGATAGCTCTAGGGAAAAATATAACAGTCATGGGGTCTAGGACATTATTGTACATTTTGAGGGCCAATGCTTCAATAGGTTTTTAAATAACTTAAATTCTGTTGTACATATTTTATAACTTAGCATTAAAGGTTAAGATTGGTTTATTTGGTTCTATTCTCATGCTCGCAAAGTGTTGGTAAACAAAAATTGAGTTGGTGACTTGGATAAATAGTGATAAAATGTGTTCTAGCATTCTTTCTAAGATGTAATTAAACATTTAGGTATGTTAAGGAACCATTCATAAGAAACAACTTACCATGTAATGGGAAAGAGTCTGCATGTCATGTCCTCATGGACTACATTTAATATTCCTAAAGCAATTTTAAAAGCCTTTATATGTTCTTCCATAGTCCTACCTCATGAGGGAGAGAATTACGAAATATACTTCTCAAGGTTTATAGGTAAATAATGTAGTATCCAGTGACATTGATAGCAGAACCAATTAGCCAAGTTTGGGCCATTGGGCATAGATGATGATGGACTCATCTGTTTGAAGAATATGATTGAGCATAGAGTCTTCTCAAGGCACCTTTATTTGACTTAACTTTTATATGGATTTTCAAAGGTGGGTATTGTAGACTTGGAATATGACTCAAGAGAGGATGGTTAGTATTGTGTTAGTTCCAAAATGAAAATAAAATGAAAGAAACACACTAACTAGCATAACATTTCTAGGCCTAATCACTAGGGCAGCTTAATGAGGAAAAACCATTTGAAAATACAACTAAAAAATGGAAAGAAATGAGAGATATGAACATAAAACACAAATTTATTACTAAATCCTTGATTGATCCAAAATGCTCCTTCTTTGGCTTTCTCGACTTGTGCTTCAAGAGATCTTCAATGGAGTGTGGCTACCTTCATCTCCTCTTGGCACCTTTGGCTATGGCTTGGCTTAGATCAACAATTTGGCATTACAACACTAAAATGCAATGATTTTGAAATGAATTAAGCATTATAACTTTGCACTATCCAAGCTTAAAAATGGTGTTTATGGCTCTTCTATTTATAAAATTTCAAAATGGTTTAGGATCAACCATGACCGTCCATCTCAAGATTGAGATGTGTGACCATAAATAAATCCAATTATGCAAATAAAATCCATAAATATAATCATCATGATTTGGGAAGAAGGGGAATTTATGAGGTATGTGAGGCATTGATGAGGCATGGGAGGGATTAATCTTGATATTTTATGCATTTATGGCTTGTGTATGCCACCACATAAAAATGATGTCATTTGATGATGCAGTTATTCAATATCAATTTTTTTTAAAAATATTCAACAAGTTTCATGGAAAATTAACTTAAGCTCTTACTTTAGATTAATTAGCCTTAAACATTATTTGTCAATTTTGGTGCAAATCTTGGCAATTACTACATAAATTAATTAAATTAGTCAGAATGTCGTATTATTGGTTCAAAATTTGACTAGATTGGAATTAGAAGGAGATTTTAGATGCGTTGGATCCATTATCCTATTTAGGATGTTACCGACACAAAATAACAAAAGCATGTGTCTTGTGCAAGAAATTTGGTAGAAAAGAGCAATCTAGAGCACCCAGGTGTGAAAATGTCATTTTGATTCAAAATTATCTGATCAAAGTTAGCTATCTCATAAATTTCATTACCCCATTTAGTGATACGTTGGCCAAAATTGACACTTGAATATGATAATTTTAACTCATTTAATGCATTTTAGTGTTTTTAGGTCAAATTGTGCATTTTAGAATAAATTGGTCAAAAGTCTAGTTAGAGGTTATCGGTGGCCAGTTTTAGGTGTCTACAGTTTGCCCTTGTTTGAAAAGGCATTACAAGCTATAGGCACAATAATATCTTCTCAAATAATAAGAAATGGATTGTATGGTAAAAATAAGATGATGACTGAAGAAAAAACTCCAAATAGTGTTTGAAAAGCCTAAGATGATGCCCCCTCGAGAGAGTGGCTATCACATTTGTGGATAGACGGTCCCTCAAAAAGAAGCAAGAAAGATGAAATTAACCTGCGATTGAGATTAATCCAAAAGAGAAATTACTTGCATGCATTAATTTAAAAGGTACTAATTTACCCAAAGGCAGTTATAATCAAGAATAAAAGTCAAAACAATGATTTGCCCATAGGTAATTATAATCATTAAGATGACCTGAATTAGCTAAAGATGATGTTTGATATGGTTGTGCCCTAGTTAAGGTTGATTATAAATCATAACTCAATGATATAACCTAGAATTATAGATTGAAGATGAGTAGGTACAAATGTAAATGTGATGGTTTAATGATTGAAGAAGCCACAAACAACCAAGCATACGAGGATGCAAAGTGATGAAAGAGATGGATAGAAAAATGAAATTGATCAATAGAAAAGATTTAGTTGTACTTGCAAATAAGGATATACTCATCCCAATTACTAATGATATAAACAAAATGGCCAATGGGTTAATTTGATCAAGATGGGTAAAAGGATTTTCCAAGGTGTCAAGGAAAAACCTCTATGGCTCCATTGATTGTAGACCTTTTTGAAGCTAATTTTTGCTATAGCATGTGATGGTAGGCATAATGATATAACATCATGAGGACTTGGTTGAAAGATGCATAAAGACTAACTCCCGATCTAATAAACAACTCAAAAATAATGCACCAATGATAAAGACCATGATGCTAATGTCGATGTATGAATATGGATAGACTCAAGAATAATATGCTCAAAGAATCACCCAATGAATGCATATATATTGAGTCAAGGCAATAGTAATGAAAGTAAACAAATAGGCAAGAGAACAAATAAACAAATAGAAAGTACACAAACAAACAAACAACTTGAGACAAACAAACAAATAGAAAGCCTAAAAACAAAAGCAAAAAAAAGAATCATAATAATGAATTTGCTCCAGAAGGGTAGATTAAAGATAACTGACTAAGATTAGATAAGACAAATGTTTTTAAATTTTGAAATATTATGAATGTTTTTAGAAATTTGAGGTATCTTAACTTGTTAGAGAATGACAAGATACCTACTCATAAAATAATAAGAACATTTGGCTTAGGCTATTTACAAAATGATGAGAGCACATGGAAATAGGGTCTGAGGTGATCACAACATGAATTGAGCATGGACCACATAGTCTTGAAATAACTTCAAGTCACAATAATTCCATCCACACAAAAGGGGAGAAAAAACCAACTAGGTCCCAATAATTTCTCAAATCAGGTAAATTGTCAGTCAAATGGAAACAATAATGGCAAGGTGATACAACAATGCATGATAAACAAATGTTTCCCCTAGTTTTTCCATAGGTGGTTATAACTTAGATACAATAGATTAGATCAATGATACTAATTTTCCCATAGATGGCTATAATTAGTAGCAAGACTGGTGAACACTAATTTGCCTTAGTAGGTGATATAATCAGGCTCACATAAACAAACTTGATATAGGATGGAAAATAAAAGATATCTCACCAGATCAATTGTCACACTACTTTTATGGACTATCATTTAAACATGGATTTTGATTGATTATTGAAATTTGATCAAAATCCCCTCACAAAAAGTATGGGAAGAACCAAAGTAACCAAGATCAAAATAGGATTGATATGATGATTAAAAACAAGATTTGGTTTAAATAAGAATGGAATGATAGGATAGTGATGGTTTTTGTTAGATTAGATAAAATGAAAAAAGGGTTTCCCCCAAGTGAGAAGGTGATTGGTTGGGATATGTGACAATGGAAAATGGATATGGAAAATGAAATGGTATGGTATATGTTTTTGGCCTGGGTGATTGTTTATTTTTTATGTGTTTGGCCTAGGTATGGTAAATGGCATATGATTTTGTTGATCCTGTTGAAGTGGAGATGCACATCTTGATCAACAAATGATACAAATAAAATAGTCAATCATGTTAATATCTACCCCACACCTCATCTAAATAACTACTCTATCAAGATCTGGTTACAGATTTAGATGCAAAGAATGTTGTTGTGATATTCATTGGTCATTGATTTTGATTCCTTCAAGCATAGAGACAAGGTATCTTTGTATCCTTTGCAAATAAAAGTATGGCCATGGATGGTAAATAGGGATAAAATTTGGATGATAGGTTTGTGAAATATAATGGTGGATGATAATGAAATGGATGGTGGTGGGGAAACAAATGAAGATCAAGACTTTTAGTCACATGTAATATTATTGAAGTCAGATTCAAAATAGCTTTGGATATGGCAGGGCCAAAGAACTCTAAAGATTCTCTTGATATTACCACTAGATTTGACTCAAACATCAAGTATTTAAATAAAAACTAGAATGTTAATGGTCTAGGCCAAAGTGTTTCAAACAAGGTTTAAACTAGGAAAGGGAAAAAAGGCGCTAGGTCTTTTGTCAAAACATGGAGTCAAAAGCTAGACTCAAACAAGTTGTGATAGAACTTTTGGCTAAAAGACATTGAAATCTAGGCTTAAAATAAAGGATTGATGTGATTTTATTTAATCTAACAAGTTTGAAAACAACTTTGACATAGAACTGACACACAGAATCAAACATAAACATGATCAGTTAGCATAAGACATAAGGCAAAAGGATTTTGGAGAAAGGATATGTTGTCCCAAATAAAGGCACTATTAATGATGAAGATAGGATGTGCGAATAAACAAACAATCAATAGTCTTCAAATTTGGGTAATCGATAAGCCAAAGTTATGCAATGTAAAAGAGAAAGATCTATATATTAGCCCCACGAATTGAGGCCTAAACAAAAATCAATCAATGTTTGAATCCAAACTTGTCAAGATTAATTGAAAACTCAATGTTGAAGTATAGGATTTGACCAAATAAGATAAATAAGATTAGACAACATGACAATGCATAAACAAAGTCTAAATGATATATGTGACGTGGTTTTAAACAATGGTTTTGGTATAAGTCAAATGAGTTTTGAAACAATTCGAAGAGATTAACAACATAAACATGCTCTAATGATATGATCAAATGTTATGTTTCAAAGCCTCAAAGGCACAAACTTGAAATCTATTTTGGGTAGCATAACATTACCCATATCAGTCAATTAACACACACACAAATAAGTTTAATAAAAATTGCAAGGTAAAAATGTGGTGTAAAATAGTCAGCATAATGCCTCTTTGACAAAGAAATGGCATATAAACAAACTTGTTTTGACATTATTAAAAACAAACATATAAGTTTTAATCTCAAAACATAACAAAAAATAAATAAAAGGTGACAAAAATGCATTAAGTATAATTGCCCTAAATTCTAACAAGGGTATGGCAAAGTGGAGTTAACTAACTAACAATATTTCAAACATTCTAGATGGATCAATTGCACAGAACTTTCCCATCTAATGTGAAAAAATAAGATCACATCATTTGGGTCCATGATACTTAGCTTATTTCAAAAAGGTCTTGCCCTTTTTGCAACCACTACATCCATCATTCACTCAATGTAGTGTGATGTCCAATGTGATCATACGTCCTGAGCTTAGCCCCAGTGCTAGGAGGTGGTTTAACTGCTCAAACCTCTGACTCCAGTGGGATGATCCTAATTTATATACCTCCCCATAAAGAGAGGTTAAAAAAATGCTAAGAAATGAATTCCTGGGTCAAGGCTTCCCTAAAGAACTCGTGAGAGGTAATGAAGTCCCTCTAACAAGCCACGATGCATGAAATAAATGATACAATGGAAAGACTTTATGGGAATCTCAAAATCACCCAATACTATTGCAAGTTTTTGGAGAGGGTTTTAAATGACATTCTTTCTATGCCTTGGACTAGGTTCAAAGTGTGATGAGATTGTGCTTTTGGTTTCAAAAGTTTCCTAAAGGGGACAGATGGGAGAGTATACATGCACACCTCTTTTCACTAAAACACACAATCAATAAGCAAGTTTGTAAATAATTGAAGTGAGGTTAATTTCATTGCACCAAATTGAAAGTATTTGATTAGATTCATTACTATCCCCTTGGCTTTAAGATGTGTAAATGAAAATAATTGAAAACCACCCAAAAAGAAGTTGACGCTTTTGATCTTGATTTTTTTTAAAGGGGACAGATAGGAGAGCATACACACACAAATCCCTATTTACTCAAACAAGTTTAAACTAAACAAATAATAAAAATAACTTGCAAATTTTTTAAAGTGTATTCAATTTTATACCATTAAACAAAATGTGTGGTGGTGTTCTTTTAGCACCTTGGCTTTAAGTTATAAACTTTGGAAGAATAATTAAAATATTCAATACAAACATAGAAATTTTTCTCTTTAAATCCAAAGTGAAAATGCTCAATTCTTTTTAGAACATCTAAAAAAAAGTGTGAAAGTACTAACTAAGCTTATTTTAGCATTTGTTCAAGTAAATCTTGAAATAAAATGGTTATCACTTCTTTTATCTTTGAATCATTTTTCGAAGTGCAACAAATAACTTTGAAAATAGAGCTCTCAAGTTGGGTTGGGTTACATAGTTGAGTCGGGTTGGTAGTAGAGTTGGGTTAGCAGTAGAGTCGGGTTGATAGTCGAGTTGGGTTGGTAGTTGAGTTAGGTTAGTAGTTGAGTTGAGTTGGTAGCTGAGTCAGGTTGGCAGTCAATTTGGGTTGGCAATCAAGTGGGGTTGGCAGCCAAGTCAAGTTAGAAACCGAGTCAGGTTGGTAGCTGAGTCAAGTTACACAGTCTCGAGAACAAAACCATGACTTACAAAAAAATAGATTTTTACTCAATTTTTTTCTTTCTTTGCTTCCACACTCTAACATCCTATATGATAATGGTTAGTAGGTTGCTTTTAGGTGTAATTTGACTAAATTTGTGAGTATAGGTCTCACTAGACATGTCATTATGTAGACTTAGAATTTGACTTAAGAGAGGATGATTAGTATTGTGTTAGTTCCAAAATGAAAACAGAATGAAAGAAACACACCAACTAGCATAACATGTCTAGGCCTAGTCATCATGGGGAGCTTAATGAGGAAAAACCATTTAAAAACACACTTAAAAAATAGAAATAAATGAGAGATATGAACACAAAACACAATTTTTTTACCAAATTCTTGAATGCTCCAAAAGGCTCCTTTGACTTGCTCGGCTTGTGCTTTAAGAGATATTCTTCAATAGAGTGTGGCTAACTTCATATCCTCTTGACACCTTTATCTTTAGCTTGGCTTGGCTCAAAAATTTGGCATTATAACACTAAAATGCAGTGATTTTAGAATGATTTAAGAATTATAACTTTGCACTATCCAAGCTTAAAAATGATGTTCATGGCTCTTCTATTTATAGATTTTAAAAATGGTTTAGGATCAACCATGACCATCCATCTCAATATTGAGATGTGTGACCATGAATAAATATAATTATGAAAATAAAATTTATAAATATGAGAGGCATTTATGAGGCATGGGAGGGCTTAATCTTGATATTTTATGTATTTATGGCTTGTGTATGCCATCCTATAGAAATGATGTCATTTGATATAATTTAAAAAAATAAATATTCAACAAATTTCATGGAAAATTAATTTAAGCTCTTAATTTAGAATAATTAGCCTTAAACATGATTTGTCAATTTTTGTGCAAATCTTGGCGATTAGTGCACAAATTAATTAAATTGGTCAGAATGTCATATTATTGGCTAAAAATTTGACTATATTGGAATTGGAAGGAATGTTAGATGGAAGGTGTGTCTTGTGCAAGAAATTTGGTAGAAAAGAGCAATCTAGAGCACTTAGGTGCAAAAATGTCATTTTGACTTGAAATGATCTGATCAAATTTAGTTATCTCATAAGTTTCATTACCCCATTTAGTGATACTTTGGCCAAAATTGGCACTTGAATATGATAATTTCAACTCATTTAATGCGTTTTAGTGTTTTTAGGTCAAATTGTGGATTTTGGTATAAATTGGTTAAAATCCTAGTTGGAGGTTATCGATGGCCTATTTTAGGTGTCTATAGTTTGCTTATATTTGAGAAAGCATTGTAAGCTATAGGAACAATAACATCTTCTCAAATATTGAGAAATGGCTTGTATGCCAAAAGGAAGATGATCGCTAAAGAAAAAGCTATAAGAGGGTTCTTCTCAAAGTATATCAAGTGTAACTCAAGTGATCACTTTCAAATAAATAAAAGGGTTCTCATTCTATTGCTAGATATATTCCTATTGATATGAGTTTTATGTACACTAAGGAACCTTACGAGGTATCCTCTAACATTTTAGGATCAATTAAAAAGATTCACTCCAATGCATGAGTTACAGGGTATTTGGTTTTGTAAACACCATGTTAATAGAATAGCGGTGAATGTAATGGTTGTTTACCATAAATGGTTTGATTATGAGATGAATCTATATCTACTTGATATGGGTGGATAGATGATGCATCTAACCTAAGGTGGGCATGATCAAAAGAAAAAAATAGAAATATAGGGCAGAAATAGTATGTGGATTAAACAAGATGAAACTTTTCTAAATTGGATCTTAAAACTAGGGGTTAAAAAAGCAATCAAGAAACTATGTCTGTTACAAGCTATTGTAAGCACATTAAAAATCAAACACAATTAAGATTACAAATAAATAATAATATAATAAACTTAAGTATATATAATCAAAGGTTACTACATTTTTAAGATTGAAATTACACATCTACAAAGAAAGATTATGATTATTACATAAAAGATATTCAAATTAACACTAAAACAATCTAAATAACTATATTTAAAATAAAATTCATGTAAAAAAAAAAACTAATATACCAAAATGATAGACTTCTTACAAGATTCATAGGTTTGGAGAGTAATCATATTTACACATCAAGACCAATTGTAGAACTTTCATTAGAATTTACTATTAATATTAATAGTTAAAATTCTCCTCCATTTAGAATAGGGAGGGTACACACACATATACACATACACACATAAGTTTTAGAAGGGGATGCCTCATCCTCCAAGCAAAATTTAAATTCACATCTCAAAAAATAGAAACGTGTGTCCAAAATCATGAAAAACACACAATGTACAAAAGTGTATCCATAAATATGATTTCTTGACTAATATATATATATATATATATATATATATATATATATATATTAGTCAAGAAATCATATTTATGGATACACTTTTGTACATTGTGTACATCTCAAAAAATAGAAACGTGTGTCCAAAATCATGAAAAACACACAATGTACAAAAGTGTATCCATAAATATGATTTCTTGACTAATATATATATATATATATATATATATATATATATATATATATATATATTTGGGACCATTAGTTCTAACTTAAATAAACCATGCAAATACATATTCATATTTAGAGTGGTGTTGATGTGGCACCACTAGTAAAGGAAAATGGTTGCGTGACAACCGTAGAAATTGAAATAAACGTAATCCCTTGGGGAATCAAAATGGTCCTATTGAATAATGTATAACTGTATATCTAGAAAATTAGGGATCTTGAATTGACCTGGTATTACTAGTAGTTGATTGTGCACTTGATACTAACCTCGATGCTCCCTCTGTAGCCTTGAGTTTTTTAAATAATACATGTACAACCTCAAACTCTTTATTAATAATATCAAAATTAAGTAGAGAAGGTTTAAAGATTTTGATATCTTCAACCATCAACCTTGTGTGCTTTGTTTCCAAGCTCTTAAAATTCTATTCCAAGGGCTTTGGCCTTTGTCTCTCTATCCTTAATAAAATTGATCAACTATTATATCTCATTATTAGTCTTGTAACTAGTTCCCTCAACTTCTTCCTTAAAGTTATTTATAACCATTGTAATGAGTGTTTCAAAATTGGGTTGTTGACCAATTCTCTAGTAGAGATAATCACATGAGTGACACTCATATCTCTCAAAATTTCTATGGCCTTATTCTCATGGCTTTTAAAATATCCTATCAAAACCTTCACCTGCATATGCTAGTTAAAGGCACCATCTATTTTTATAATTACATAACTTAGGACCCATGCAAGATCTTGGATAAACATCAGGTTATGGTGATTAAATGCACTACTTCTTGAACACCAAACCAAAAAGGTGAGCCTTTTTTCAAATTCTTTTATTTGGTGATAGAAATTAAGCATCTTCATTCTCTCAGACTAGATTTCTCCTCTGGAGACTCAAATGCTATCAAAATACTATACAATTGGCTGGCTGCACTCTGTACATTGTCAATAATTTCTTGAAGGGCATGAATAATTTGTCTCTATAGTAATCTCTATTGTACCTCCTTATTATTATACATTTAATTCATTGCTTACCCACGTGTATCTACGAAATAACATAAATCCTATGTATAATATATTTTGTTATTGGGATTATTTTTGATCTTCTTAGCCAAGGAATTTTCTTTTGTTCAAACTCTATTTTTTCCTAGTATTTATGTTTCCTACCTTCCTCTTCTTCACCCTCTGAATAGTGTCACTGTGTTTATAAAAATAGATAGAGACTGTAGGTAATTCTATGATGACCAAATTTGATCTCTCATCCCTTCATCCTTGAAACTCTATAACCTATTGGGGAACAATAAGTTCCCCTTATTCTTCTGGTTAACTCGTGTCTTAAGAGGCAGAGGATGGTGTGATCATATGAGAGATAGTTATTGCTGGAGGTGTTAATGAAGAAATTTTTTAAATTGGGAATTAGAGGGGTGTATAAATAATTATTTTCCATGGTGAGGTTTCTTTTTAATGAGTGACTTCAGTCACATATTTAGTAAAGCTTGGAGTGTTTACAATTATTATGGTGGCTGACTGTACATGTTTATATTGTGCTAATTATAGATCTAATTAAACTAAATATATTTTTGGAGGACTAGTGACCCACCAAAATTAAAAATAAACACCAAAACCAAGTTTTCAAAATAGACTGTCTTTTAGGAGCCTTTATTTGTGTTGATGTCGAAAGAATGGAAACATCACTTGAACTAGAAATTGGTTTCTTTAGAATGGTCAGAAACAAATCTGTAGCTTGAGAATTTACAATAATAACAAAATAAACATGAGAAGAAACTACATTATTAATGTTTTATCTTTCCTCTTCAGTGAGTATTTTCTAGTCTAAGGCCCTAATTAGATTTTCTTCTTCTTGTAAGCTTCTCAAGCTCATAGATTTAGCCTTTTCAAATTTTGCCTCTTCTTCTTCTTCACCTTGGGATCCTTCTTCACTTGACCTTGGTTTTGATCCCATCATTCTTTTTATATTTCCCAATTCTTCATTTGTAGGGTAATTGACTAGTGATATGACATGTCCATGCTCCTCTTCCTCTTCTTCCTCCTCATCAAAGGATTCTTCAGGAGTAGTAAGACTTAATGATGGTATTTCCTCTAATTTTTAGAATTTGGAGGACGTTGGAGGGAATTTGGATTTCCTCTAGTAAGTGAATATGGGGGGAATGGGAGATTAAATAAAAGATGAAACAAATAAAGGAGCCTTAGTAGTATGGACTACCAATATTGGTGATGGTGAAGGAATAGAGAGTGTAACAATAGTAGTCAAGGGAAGAGTGGATAGAGACAAGATTTATATGGTGGGGAGTATATGAGGAGATGCTCCCTAACTTGTGTAATAGATGGAGATACACATACCTAAGATGTTTGAGGGGAAGGATGAGTATATGGAATAGATGAGAAGGAAACTTGTATAAATTCTAGGAGGCTCATCTATGTAATCATTGTGAGTGGAGAGAGAGGTGCCTAAGAGAATTTGCTTTTACAATCATTTGGAGAAGGTGTAGTATTCTCCAATGTACTGGTTATGCCTAAAATTGTGATATAATCTAGATGTGTACAAACAAGACGAGGATTATAGAGACCTCCAAGAATTTATTTTCTAATTTGGAGGTTCTCATCCATTTGACTGTTGGACTCTCCCTATTGTAGATTGGTTTTTTCTCTAGTAGGGAGAGGGAGGTTGGTATTGTCTTGATAAGTCTTAAGACTGTACTAGAGGGAATTAATGTCTCCATAATATTTGTGCCTATACCACCATCTTATTTGCCTATTCTTTGGTAATCTCAGGATCATAATGGATGGCTTGAACAACTATCATAGACATTCACTTGTCCCTCATTTGGGTCTATACCTCTGAGTCAGTTGATACATTCAAAAAAATAACATCATGTTCATATTCATGGTGACCATATGTAATGGTCATTATTTTCTTCTCATTGAAGAGTTGAAGATAGTTTTTGACTTTTATTTTAGGGTCCCATTCCCTGAATTAGGCTACCTTTAGATCGTAATGGGATCTAATTTTCTCTACCTAGTTAAAGTGTGCCCTTACTACAAATTGAATTTACCCAATGCTTAGAGGGATCTTATAATAATAGGCTTGATGTTTAAGGCCAAGTACCTCATATATATTGTTGTATAATTGATGATCCACCTATTACCATGCAAGCTTGTCTAGAACATGACATGATAAAAATAGAGGGGTTTCTCTTGCTCTTTTAATTTTGATTATGGTATAATATAGGTAGTATTAGTATCCCCCAATTTTGACTATACTTGTTTTAAAACTTTCAAATATTTTAGGTATATAAATTCCATGAATGGCTTGGTAAACCTAAGAACAAATTTTCTCACAAATCCTTGTAATCTCATTCTTGTATCTATAGACAAACATAAAAGAACAATCCTCACAAATTTTGTTATTAACATTTTATGTTGATCAATAACATTATTCTCTGTGTTATGTGGACTATCCCATGGACTTCATATAATAGATATGACATCATATAAAATTTACCACCAGCTAGCATTGTTCATGTTTGTGTATTTGGGCCTTCTGACATTTATTATATCTCTTAGGGCCACAATTTTGTTAGAAGTGAGGATAATGCCCAATAATAGGACCCATTCTACCTACACATAGGTGATGATAGTAAAACCATACAATTAGTTTAAAAGGGTAATGATTATTCTAATACCAGACCTAAATTTGATAATACTATTGGAATAAATCCCTCTCTTGGGGTTCAGTATCTAGCCTTTCACTAAGCACTATTTCAATGTACTCTTTACAATGTTGTGATTAAGCCATACATTGGCTGAGACTTGGTTATAAATAACTTTAGGTACTACGAGCCTAAGGTACCTCTCAATTACCCTTGTAAAAATATATGCAATTACATTCTTCACTTTTTTAAGGTATAAACAATCTCTATAATAAATAACATTAAAGAATAAATCATAGATTAAATCAATACAAGGAATTACTTCTGGTTTAGCTATCATTTGATAGAGTCCCATGGTCTTGATTGGAAGCAGGTCATCAATGTACTATTTTTCCTCTTGAGATAATCGGTCCTATGTAGAGTATGGTACTATAGACTCCACTGCATTCCAGAGCACTAGGTAATATAGAAACTTAAAATCCAGGGCACTTTTATTGAATATGGTGTCTGTATATTAGATGTTTCTAGAAATGAAATATAAAGAAGGGGATTTGATGCATGTTAGTTTTGGAGATGTTATTTCAAAAATCTAAGTTTTGTACTTCACTGTCTAAATTCTCTAGCAAATTTGTTGAAAAATTAAGGCTTTTGGTCATATGAAAACTTGATATTACAATGTTCACTCATAGATTAATGGTGAAGTTACTTGCCTTGGATTTCACATATACTATCCAAAGTCTGTGCCTTGAATACATAATTCATGCAACATCAATGCAAATAATAGTTTTTTATTTTATTCCCATTTAAATTTTAAATGTGCCAGTTAACTTTGGTGAATTTGTATTTTCCAAATGACAACTTTTCATCAATTTTATATGTTTAATCACTTCATTAAGATAATTTTTGATTTATCACTCACTAGCTTCTTGATTTGCTATCAGAATCCTTTATTCATACTTTATCCATGCATCTCTTGAGTCATGACACTTATCTAATTTTCATTTATTTGGGTTTTTAGATTTATAACTTTACTTTATATGTTCTATATCTATGAGTTAACGTGATTGAGCCATGTGGAACAATCTTAGAGTTGAGGTAAATAAGAGACTTGGGGGCCATAATTATTTGAACTTTAAACTATGTACATCTCTAAAAAGGCTTCAAGTACTAGGATGTTAATGTGTGGCATGATTTCATAGACTTGAAGACTCAGAACTATGGAACCATTAAGCTATTAACTTGAAATTTATCCTTTGAAGTTCTGTGTTAACAAAATTATACTAACTATCAAACCCTTAGAGCTCGAAACCTCAAGACCATTAGACTTTGGGGCATCAAAACCATTAGAATGTGTTTTAACCTTTCAAGCTCTCTGGTTAATAAATTTTTACCACTTGTCATGATATTGGATAATAAAAGGTAGGGCCTATATGTGAATACTTTGTAATTCTCTATCAATAATCCTTTAAACATATGAAAATTAAAGAAACACTAAGACATGACACATTAGTTCCATTAGTCCATAAAAATTATAAAGTTAATTAAGAAGAATTGTGAAAACCTAAAGTTTAAAATAAATCAGAATCTATGATTAAGCTTTGATTTACATAATTTTAAACTCTGTAACATTATAATTTGAGGACAACCTTAGAATTTTGCATATTAAAGTGAATATCATAGATATCTTAGGTTTATAAGACCTTGAAAAAGGATATTCAAACAATAGTGGGTCCTCATTTTTTAAATTTAAATGCTCTATGTGTTAGAGTACAATAAATGGTGACTCAGTGGGGAAGTACTCCTAAGTATTTGAGAATCCATAATCTTATAAATGCATCATAATTGAATTTTGACTCTAAGTAAACAATTCCCTAAAAAAGATTTCTCCTTCCCCATGCAACATACTAACCCTTTTCACTCCTTAGATCTATGTGTGATTTTATGAAATTCAATCTTATCCTTGTTATGAGAGTTTTAATAAAGTATTGGATAAAATAATAAGTTTTGTTTTTACTTTATATTTTATAACCAAATAGTAAGGGAAGACTAAACATTGATTTATTGTTAGCCATGCATCTACAGTACTGATAGAGATACCTTTTATTCCATTCTAAGTCTTACTTTACTGCTAACTAGGAGTCGATAGTCTTGATAAATATTACTTGAATCACCCATCTTCTATAAGTTTGCATGATTTATTTTTTTTGGGAACACAGATAGAATAAGGTCGAGAATCACTATTGATTAGGTGTATGTATAAGAAAACTTATTTTAATCAATATGTCTCTACTAGTGTACATCTATTTCTATGTTTATTATCTTCCATCTACATTTTAACATGTAATAGTGCACTTGATATTTAGAAATGGAAAGTATTTCTAAAATTTATGAGTATATTAGTGTAAATCTTAAAGGTTTGGTAAACTCAATTAGTGCAAACATAACTTAGTTCAGTCATGACACATACCTCAATGCCATAAGCTCAAGTATTATCAGAATAAATATTTGTGAGTGCCAATTATGCTTACCTTTATATCATCCCCTTTATTTTAGCAAGTCTTTTGTAATTTCAGTATAGGAAATTAGTTGGTCTAATCTATAATTTTTATAAAAAATTAATCTAGAAAACATAACAACTAATCTACCCAAAACAAATGTAGAAATCAAGAACTATTAATTTAAGAAAACATGAAAGATTAACCTAAAAAAAAAAAATCCATTCTACTCCTACATCTACATCTTCACTTACAGTCATTCAGAAGCATCTCCAATTGAAGCAATCATGAAATATAATTTCAAAAACTGTCCATTTACTAAAAAAATGAGGTCATTACCTTGGAGGTCCTTCAAGTGGAAGTTATTGTTACCTAGTATCTTAGATATTTGATATGGTCTAATCTATAAAGGAGTAAACTTATCATGTTGTCCTTTCTTATCATATGTTTTATCCTGAAATCACTAGGTTTGAAATTTTAAAGGCTTTGATTTTAGATCTCTTATCAAGCGATATCTTGATAATGTCTTGGTATTTATTAAAGCTATGCAGTGCTTCAATTTTTGCATCTTTTGTATGGACTATGTCATCAGTCTAGACTGGATTCTTTCACATTCCCTCAGATACTCCTACATGAATTTGTATGTTGGGATTTTGAGAGTAATAGAGAAAATTAGTTGTTTCCCATACACTAGTAGAAAAGATGAAACCTTGGGAGATTAGTTCTGTCAGGATCGATTTGCTTATAATGTATATTTTAGTAATAAATGTTATTTTTGGTTTATCTTACATTGACTTATTGATGATATCCATTAAATTCTTATTTGTAGATTCAACCACTCCATTTCTTTATGCATATTAATTTGAAGAGAACTTGATGGTAATTTGGTTTTTATAGGCTCAATTAGTAAATTTAATGGACTAAAAAATTAAAAGATTATTACAAACTAAAAAAATTAGAGTGCCAACCCTCATCATTATGTTCTCTTTCAAAAATTTAATGACGTCTAATGCTCTAGAATTATTTATGGCTATAAATTTATCCATTTGGTACAATAGTCAGTAGTGGTTAGGATAAATATATGCCTTGTTGATGAGTTTGGGTTTATTACTTCAATGAAGTCGAGACCCCATTGAGTAAAAGGGCATCCTTCAATGACTAGCTGTAAAGGCATGGCAACATTCACTTCTTTATTTCCAAACATGGTTGTGGGTATCTTTTAAAATTATAGGCCAATAATATCCCACTCACAATATTTTATAAGCTATTGCATTGTCTGAGGAATGTCCACTGCCTAGTTTCTGATGTAAATTGTCTAGGATGTACACAACTTCTTTTGAAACACACCTCAAGTATATGCCTTCATAATTATTTCATTATAGGACTCCTTTTTTTATCATATAATAGATCAATTTGATCCTAAGGGATCATCATTTTATTTATTTAGATCAAGGAGGTATTTACATATGATTAAATAGTGAATGATTTGAGTATACCATTCATCACCAACTACTTGAGTCTTATTGATTTGTTCAATATAAATGTGTGGATCAGTCTCAACCATGGTTGGATGATTCCTTGGCCTTTCAACATCTTTGATGATTTGATTTTAAGATAAAAATCCTGTAATTTTTTATTAACTTGTCTTTTTTTTCATCCAATTCATTCTTGCCAAGCGTGAGCTTGACATCTGGGTCCAAATGATAGCATACATCTTGTTTCTTAGAATGTAATGCCTAGTTTTTTTCACAACTTTGATCAATGCACATATTTTTTTTTCTATCATTAAGTATTTTAACATTGCATCCTTTAGATTGGTATTAATGAAGGTAATTGGGTGTTTATTTTCATCTATTTATTGTGTGAGCACATCCGCTATAGTGTGCATTGAAGAAAATGAATAAAGATTGAAATGCTTATTGAAATTCAGGATGATCAGAGCTGGAACTTGAATAATGGCAGTTTTGATGTCCTAAAAAGCTTTCTTGGCCTTTGTTTTCCATTATATTTTGACATATTAATTTAGCATGGAATTCAATGGTTTGATAATCTCTAAAAATCTAGAAATAAACTTTCTTATAAAGTTTATCTTACGAAAGAAATACTTCAAATCTTTCTTATTATTAGGAGGTGTCAGCTTTGAAATGGCATGGATTCATTCTAGATCAGTGGAGATCTTGTCCTTAATGATGACATGGTCTAATAGTTTCCCTTCAGTGAGTCTAAAGATGCTTTTCTTTAGATTAAGTGATATTCCATAACTTCTATACCTATCAAATACTATTTACGAATGATCTGCATGATCAAATCTATTTTTTAAGACACAGTTAAGTCATCTATATAAATGATGATGCATTTACCAATGAGTCCCTAAAAGGTAAATCCCATATCTTATTTTAAGGCCATTCTTACATTGATTAGGTCAAAAGATAAAAGTCATCGACTTGGTGGTGAAGGCAATCTTCATCCCATCTTATGCTTATACCAACATCTAGTTATAGCTTGAGAATCCATCTAAGAAGGATATCATCTCATATCTAATTAGCATTTGAATTACCTCATCCAAGAAAGGCAAAGGATAATTATCATTTTATGATGCTCGATTTAGGTTTTTGAAGTCAACACAAAATTTGATTTCTACATTCTTCTTCTTGATTGGTACTAGGATGGTTATCCAGGTAGAATGCCTAATTGGAAAGATAATTTTAACATCCAATAGATTTTATACTTCCATTTGGATGAGAGGTTATAAGATGAGAGGTTCCATAATTAGGTTTAATGGCATCTATCTTTGATTGAAAGGATTATGTTTTGGCTTTAATCAGATGGTATGTGTGATGACCCTAGGTTGAAGAATTTCAAATCTTCACATGTCTAGGTGATCACATCTTTGTCAGACTCCTCAACTTTTATTTTTTATTTTCAGTACAACTCAAACCAATGTTCACACATTGGGTATGTTGCTCAATACTTATATTCTCTTTAATAAAATCAGATTCAATTGCATTAAGATACTTTTAATTTTGAACTTGTAAGTCCACATTAAAGCTTGCTCTAGGGAGACCATTCCTAGAGAGATGTGGTTCTACTTCAGCTGTAGGACACCATCTTTTCCTATATATTTAATATACATAGACTTAAAATCCTTCACATTTTCTATCTAAGATTCAAAGTCTCTCTAAAAATATTCATAAATTTTACAATCTATTGATCATCCTCAAATACTTAGAAGTTTTCCACATTGTTTGGGATAGAGGGATAACGAACCAACTCTACAGAGAATTTATACATCTTAAATTTTTGAAATGGATCCATAGTGGTCACTGAGGCTACAAGTGAGTCTTACGTTTGTTCTATTGAGATGGCCCTAATGTTGAATGCTTCAAAGGACCCAATCAGATCTTGTGTTGGGTACTTGTACTTCTTCAATTAAGTGAGTTCACATTGATATTTATTCTTGATTTGGTTAACAATCAACTCTGAATCATTGAAGATTTATAACTACTTGAAAATATGTTTAAGTGTGAATTGTAGATTCAGGATTAGAGCTTCATACTCAACTCTATTATTGGTTTAAG
Source organism: Torreya grandis (assembly GCA_037957365.1). Classification (NCBI taxonomy): domain Eukaryota; kingdom Viridiplantae; phylum Streptophyta; class Pinopsida; order Cupressales; family Taxaceae; genus Torreya; species Torreya grandis. The sequence continues at coordinate 1,220,016 of JARHVA010001583.1, forward strand.
GGAACTATAATCTATAGGTAGCCAAATACTATTTTTCATTTGGGTCGATCAGAGCTATACTAATACTTAAAACTTGCTTTGATCTTACTTTGCCAAAATAGAGAGTTTGTAACTAAGGAGAAACTTAAATTCTTATTCATGCAACACATGTTTTTACTTGGTAATGAATGTATACACACCTATATGTGAGAATACAAAGTTGATTTTTTTCATTATTAACATTGTATTTTGTGATCAGATGCTTCATCTTTGGTTCATTATCTACTTAAATCTGGTTGGCTAATCCTTTTCATGGCAACCATATATGTGAGAAATCAATGGCCATGTATCCATTCACTTTGACCAATCCTGACTTAGTCATAAGCGATAAGTTTCTAGAATGTCAATGACTAGAATATCTATATGTTGTTATACACATGATTCAGTTGCAGAATAGATGTGCACATTTTCTAGATCTCTAACACAAGGGACAAAAAACTTGTCCAACTATAATACCACTCTTTATGAATTATCTAGGGTCAAACCCAACTTATTGTATATAGTTTTAGGCATCACAATGGATGAGGCACCCGATTCAACCAGGTAATTATGTATGTTCTTTTCAAACATTATGATAGTTAACATAAAAGGTGGTACCATAAGGTTGTCCTTATAAAACATTACATTTACATGTGCAACATTTTAATTATCAATGGATGACCTTTCAGTTAAGTATTTAATCAACAAATCTCTCTACTTGGTGATTTGGTTTAGCTCATAAACACTAATATTAGCTTTGATATTTTTCATATCCTCAACATTATTGTATCCTCCTTTGCTCTGTAACCATATTCTACAATTGATCATTAGCTTTTAGAGGGGGTAGATTATTATTAGCCTTGGATTTTGGAGGAATGGTAACAGTATTGTTAAGAAGTGTGGAGGTAGTAGTTGGCTACTTGTTCCTTGAATTTTAATTCCTAACTTGGTGAAACTACTGGAAAACGTGACCTCATATATGTTATCATCTACTTCATTCTCATCCTCCACTGGGAATGGGAAGTCATAGGTCTCAAAAACCATTATTGTAGTAGGTTGTATTTGAGTAGTAGAGGAAAATAGTTTTGTCTAATTTACAAAACCTTATTACCTATCCATATCCTTCTAAAATATCTCAAAGGTAGTACATAATCTATACAACCTAGCTCACCACATTATGTTGTATTATAAACCTGAAACCAATTAGGAAGGGTTGCTTCCATGATATTTATCTCTAGCATCCTATGGGGTGGTTGTTTCTCTATATTTCTTTTAACCCTATTGAAAGGCTTACTACGCCTTTGAAATATAAAACTTTGATTGGTATTCTATATACTAATGTTCCCCATACATTTATGAATATTCAAAAACTCATTACTTAATTTATACACCATCCATTGGATAACTTCTAGTTCTATTTTTGTGGAGACATAAATAGTACCTTGTGTAGTAGTCATATTGACTGGTATCGAATATTGATTCTAGTTTTATTGGTTAAACATGGACAATACATTGTTTAGGAAACTACTATGCTAGTTAGGTTGAGAATGGGCTAAAGGTAAATAGGTGCACACCTGGTTCTAATTTTGAGCCACAATATTCTGATTTGCATTTCAAATTGGGTTGAAGGCTAGAAAAAATAGGACCAAGATTAAATGGGGACAGGGCTTATAACTAAAGGTTCAATTATTCATCAACATTGATAGCTTCAACATAAGCTAAAGGTAACATATCAACATTGATAGTTATATGAAGAAAGACAATAGTTATGGGGTCCATGACATTATTGTACATTTCAACAACCAATGTTTCAGTAGGTTTATAAGTATCTTCAAGTCTATTGTACATATTTTGGAACCTAGCATTAAAGGCTTGGATTGAATGATTTGGTTATCATATCATGCTTGCAAAGTGTTGGTAAATAACACTTACATTGTTGACTTGGATAAACTATGCAAAAAAAGTATTTTAGAAATTTTCCTAAGATGTAATTGAACCTTCAGGGATGTTAAAGAACTAGTCATAGGAAGCATATTGTAATGTAAAGGGAAAGAGTCTACATGCCACATTCTCATAGACCACATTCAGTATATCCAAATCAATTTTAAAATCCTTTATATGTTCTTTCATAGTCCTACCTCCCAGGGGAGAGAAGGAAGGAAGATACTTTTAAGGGTTTTTAGATAAATCATGCATGTCTGTAGTGATGTTGATAACATGATTGGTTATCCAAGTTTGGGAAATTAGACGTAGAGTAAGGTGAGGTCCTCTATTTGGAGAATATGATTGAACTTAGAGTATTCTCAAGACACTTTTATCTGACCTAAATTTTCTATATATTTTCAAAGGTGGGTATATCAATTTAGTGTCTAAGGTAGACCTTCTTAATATTCTTGTTATATTCAGTGTAACTTAAGTGATCCTTTTCAAAAAAAAGGGACCTATTTCTAGTGTCAGATAAATTCTTGTTGATGTGGGTTTTATATAAACCAAGAAACCTTACAAGGTAGCCTATAACATTTTAGGTTGGTGAAAAACATTCACTCCAATGCACGAGTTACAGGGTATTAAATTTTGTAAATAACATGTTTGTGGAATAATGGTGAATGAAATAATTATTTGCAATAGATGGTTCAGATATGAGGTGAATCAAAATCTAATTGAGATGGGTGGATAGATGATGAATCTAACCTAAGGTGGCCATGACCAAAAGAAACTCAAAAAAAGAAGGTAGGGTAGAAAAGAAGGCATGTGGATCAAACATGATGAAACTTTTCTAAATTGACTCTTGAATTAGGGGTTGTATAAATAATCAGGAACCAATGTCTATTGCAAGATATATAATCACAATAATAATCAAACATAGTTATGAGTCTAATGAAACAAGAATACAATAAACTTAAGCATATATAATCAAAGGTGTTTGTAAGATTGTAATTGCACATATACAAAAGGAGATTATGATTATTATAAAAAAGACATTCAAATTTACAATAACATAATATGAATATAGGTATTTAAAATAAATCTCATGCATAACTAAAAAATTAAGATACCAAGATGACATAACTTCTTACAAGATTCATAGGTTTGGAGAAGAATCACATTTGTACATCAAGAATAATTATAAAACTTTCATTAGAATTTTATATTAATATTAATAGCCAAAATTCTCCTCCCGTTAGGATAGGGAATATATATATATATATAGTATTAAGGAGGGAATGTATCATCCTCCAAGTGAATTCTAAATTTATATATCCAAAAATAGAATTGTGTCTAAATTCATGTATATACAAAAGTGTATCCATAAATAGGATTTCTCAACTAAAATAATATATATATATATATATATAAATACAATATATATATATATATATATATATATATAAGACCATCAATTTCAACTTAAATAAAACATGTAAATACATATTTATATTTAGAGTGGTGCTGATGTGACACCATTAGTAGAGGAAAATAACTTAGTGATAATAATATAAATTGAAACAAATGCTATAACTACTTGGGGAATTAAAATTAGTCTTGTTAGAGTATGCATGACTACATAATAAAAAAAAATAAGGACCATGTGCCAATGTGGAAACACTAGTAGTTGAATGCATGTTTGGTACTGACCCTTATGTTCCCTATGATACCTTATGTTTTTCAAATAATGCATGTGCAGCCTCAAACTCTTTATTAATAATATCAAAATTGAGTAGGAAAGGTTTAAATATTTTCATATCTTTAGCCATCAACCTTGTGTGCTATGTTTTTGATCTCTTGAATTATATTCCAAGGACTTTGGACTTTATCACTCTATCCTTAGTAAAATTAATCTCATCATTAATATTTTAAATAGTTCCCTCAACTTCCTCCTTAAAGATATTTGTAGCTTTTTATGAAGTGTTTCAAAATTAAACTAGTTGACCAACTCTACAGTAGAGACAATCACATTAGTGACCTCATATCTCTCAAAATTTCTAACGAATCATTCTCATGGATTGTAAAATATCCTATCAAAGACTTCATTTGCATATGCCAGTTAAGGATGCTATTCTTTTTTGCAATTACATAACATAGGGCCCATGCAACTCTTGGTTGGACATCAGGTTCAAGTGATTGAATGATTTAATTTTTAAATACTGAATAAAAATGGTAAGCATATTTTGAAATTATTTCAGCTAGTGCTAGAGTTTAAACACCTTCAACTTATCAAGCTAGTTTTATCCTCTAGATACCTTGATGTTATTCAAAATATTGTACAGTCAGGTGGCTGCACTCTGTACACTATCAACAATTTTTCATGGGGTATGAATAACTTGTCTCAATAGTAATCCTTGCTGTGCCTCCTCCTTGTTCTTATGCATTTCTTTTAGTGTTTTTCCAAATGAATCCATGAAAGAATAGAAATCCTCTGTATACTCTATTGGGTCATTGGGATTTTTTTTGTCCTTCTTACCCAGGGGAAACATGTTTTCCCTTTGTTCAAATTCTATTTCTTCCCTGGTATTTGTGTTTATCACCTTCCTCTTCTTAACCCTATAAATAATGCTACTCTGCTTATCAAACTGGGTAGAAGCTATAAGTAATTATGTGATGAATAAATTCTATCTTTCATCCATTCAACCTTGTAACTATTTAACCAATTGAGTAATAATAAGTTCCCCTTCTTCTTGTGGTCCGACTTAGGGCTTCAGAGGTAGAGGGTGGAGTGATCATAGGAAAGGGAGTTATTATTAGAGGTGATGATAAAACACTTATTTTAATTGGAAAATAGAGGAGTGGATAAAGAATTATTTTCCATGGTGAGGTTTCCTTTTGAGGAGTGTCTTCAGTTACATATTTGGTCAAACTTGGAGTTTTGACAACTATCATGGTGGATGATTGTATAGGTGAAGATTGTGGTAATTATATTTCTAATTAATCTAAACATTTTAGGGGGACTGGTGGCCCTTTAGGATTGAAAATAGATACTGAATATAAAATTTTAAAATAGACTATCTTTTTAGGAGCCTTTATTTGTGTTGATGTTGAAAGAAGGGATGAATCACCTGAACTAAAAATGGTGTCTCTAGAATAGTCAGAGGTAAATTTGTAGCTTAAGTATTTACAATAATAATAGAATAAATAAAAGAAAAAACTACCTTATTAATTATTTATCTTTACTATTTAGTGAAAATTTGCTGGTCTAGGGCCCTAGCTAGAGTTTCTTCTTCTTACAAGATTCCTAGGCTCATAAATTTAGCCTTTTCTATTTCTGCCTCTTTTTCTGCTTCAACTTAGGATCCCTCATCACTTGAACTTGGTTTTGGTCCCATAATTATTTCTACATTTTTATCCTCTTCATCTGTAGGATAATCAACTAGTGAGATGACATGTCCACGTTCCTCTTCCTCTTCTTCCTCCTCATCAAGGGATTATTCAAGAGTAGTAAGACTTAATGATGGTCTTTCCTCTAATTGTTGGATTTTGGAGGAGGATGGAGGGACTTTGAATTTCCTTTGGTAAATGACTATGTGGGGAATGAGAGATGAAATTCAGGATGAAACAAATGAAGGAGCCTCAGTAGTATGGATTACCAATGTAGGTGATGGTGAAAGAATGGAGAGTGGAACAACAGTGGTGAAGGGAAGAGTGGATGAAGAGGAGACTAGTATGGTAAGGAGTGTTTGAGGAGATACCCCTCGATGGTGGTAAAGTATGGAGACTAGTATGCAGATTCAATTATCTAAGGTTCTTAGAGACTCATCTGTGTAATTGTTGTGAGTGAAGAGAGAGGTTCCCAAGATAAATTACTTATATGCCCATTTGGAGGAGGTGTGGTCTTCTCCTATATAGTGTTTGTGCCCAAAATAGTGGTAGTAGCTGGATGCATGGTTAAAATATGGGGAATAAGGAGACCTCTGAGAATTTATTTTCTAATTTGGAGGTTATCCTCCCTTTGACCATTAGACTTTCCCTCTTGTAGATTGATTTCTTATTCGTAGAAGAGGGAGGTTGGTCTTGTCCTATTGGGTCTTGAGACTATGATGGAGGCTATTGATGAATCCAAGATCTTTGTGTCTATTCCACCATTTTATTTGCTTTTTCCTTGGTAATCTTAGGATCATATTGAATGACCTAAGAAACTATCATGGACATTTACTTGTCCCTCATTCGGGTCCATATCTCTAAGTCATCTGATGCATTTATAAAAATAAAATCATGTTAATATTCATGGTGACTATATGTGATGGTCATTCCTTTATATAATTAATGATTTCAATATAGTTTTTGAATTTTCATTTAGGGTCCCATTCCCTAAATTGAGATACCTTTAGATTGTAATGGGATCTGATTTTCCTTGCTTGGTTGAAGTATGCCCTCACCACAAACTAAAGTTGTCTAATGCTTAGTGGGGTCTTGTAATAATAGGATTGATATTTAAGGCCAAGTTATTCATCTATAATATTGTTTAATTGATGATCTACCTCTTGTTTTGCAAACTTGTTTGGAACATGGCATAGTAAAAATAGAGGAGGTGCCCTTATTCCTTCAATTCTAATTATGGTACAATCTGGGTAGTACTAGTAGTCCTCCATTTTGGCTATGATTATTTTCAAATTGTAAAATATTCTAGGCATATAAGTGACATGAATAGCTTGGTAATCCTGAGGATAAAATTTCTCACAAATATTTGTAATCTTATTCTTGTATCTATAGATAAACATAAAAGAATAATCCTCACATATTCTATTATCAGCATATTTTACTGATGGCTACCATAATTCTCCATGTGCTCTATGGACTATTCCAAAGATTGAAAATAATAGATATGATATCATATAAAATTTACCATCATTTTATTTTTGTTACTGTATGTATATTTAGTCCTTCAGTCTGACATTGATTATTACTCCTATGGCCATGTTTTTTTCATAAGTGAGGAGAATGTCCAATAATGGGACCCATTCCACCTATATGTAGGTGATGGTAATAAATCCATACAATATGTTTAAAAGGATCATAGATATTCTAAAATTATGCCTACATTTGATAATACTATTAGAGGTAATACCTCCCTTGGGGTTCAGTCTTTAGCTTTTCACTAACCATTGTTTTAGTTTGCTCTCTACAGTGTTATGCTCAAGCCGCATATTAACTGAGACTTGGTTATGAGCAACCTCAGGAGCTGGAAGCCTAAATTAATTCTCAAATGTCCTTTCATAAATATATGTAATTACATTGTTCCCCCTTTTAAGGTGTAAACAATCCCCAAAACAAGTACCATTGAAGAACAAATCATAGAGTAAATCGATATAAGGCATTACCTCTAATTTAGCCATCATTTGATAGATTCTCATGGTCTTGATTGGTAGAAAGTCATAAATGTACTATTTTTTCTCTTGATATAGTTGGTCTTGTGTGGAGTATGGTAATATAGACTCCACTACATTTCATAGGGTTGAGTAATAGGAAAACTTAAAATCTAGAGCACTTTTCTCGAATACTGTGTTTGTGTATTCAGTGTTTATAGTAAAGGAGTATACAAAATGAGATTTGATGTGTGTTGGTTTTAGATATGCCATTTAAATTATTTGAGCTATGTAATTCATCATCTGATCTTTCTTACAAATTCATTGAAAAACTAGGGATTTTGGTCATAAGAAAGCTCGAGATTGTAATGTTCACTCATAGAGTAATGGTGAAGTGGCTTTCCTTTGCTTGGATTTTAAATATATTGCCAAAATCCTATGACATGAATGCATAATTCATGTAGCATCAATTTAAATAATGGTTTTTGATTTTATTCCTGTTTGAATTTAAACATACTAGTCATCTTTGACATGTTTGTATTTGCTAAATTATAACTTTTCATTGACTTTTTATGTTAAGTCATTTAAAAAAAATAGTTGTCAATTTCTCGCTTACCAATTTTTTACTTTGTTTTCAAACTCATTTATTCATAATTTAACCATACATTTTTTGGGTTATGACACTTATTTTCCTCTTGTTTACCCAGGTCTTTAAATTTATAACCTTACATTATATGTTTCAGGGCTACAAGTTAACATGATTGATCTACATGGAATAATCTCAGGGCTGTGAGAACTATAAGCTTTAGGACCATGATTGTTTAAACTTTTGAACTATGTACATCTTTAGAAATACTCTAGACATTGGGATGTTGATGCATGATGTGATCGAAGAGACTCAGAAGCTTAGAACCATAAAACCATTAAGCTATTAACTTGAAATTTATCCTTTGAAGCTCTGGGTTAACTATCAAACCTTTAGATCTCAGAACCTTGGGACTATTAAATTGTGTGGCCTCAAAACCATTAGACTGTAATTTAACCTTCTAGGTTATGGGTTAAATTTTTTTTACCACTTGTCATAATATTAGATAATAAAGGGTAGGGATAAGATGTGAATAATTTACATGTCTTTGTCAATAGTCCTATGAGTATATAAAAATTAAAGAAACACTAGGATTGACACATTAGTTTTGTTATATTAGAATTCATAACCAATATGATCTCTCCCGCAAACCAATACCATAGAAACAATAACACAAACATTACACAATAAGTCTCTGTATTATATTCACAATCTCCATATGGGTCTCAAGAACCTACTAAGTCAAAAATACAAGGGAGTGACTATTAAATAGGCAAGGTAGGTTATTTTGTGTAAAAAATTATTCTTGCATGAACAACCTATAAAATAGGAGATATTATTATTATTTTACACTCAATAAATACATGCACAAAATATAATAGTAACTTCAAAAATAAACAAACAACTCCCTAAACAAGTTTACATGCTTTACTCCAACACCCTCCCTTAAGCACATAATAGGGAATGAAAAAAAGAGAAAGTAAAGAGATCGATGAGTCCCACCAATTAGGCCTGATCAAGTACCCATGTACAAATCATAGTGAAATACAAAGTGTCCTTATGGTAACTAATCCATCTTATTGGACTACATGGATGATGAATCACTGTAACCACCAAGTTAAATAGGATCTGGTACTCTGTATGAGGCTAACTCTATAAAAAACACTATGTATCATCATAAGATACCCAAAAATAGTAACAATAGCTAAAGTTGAAAGAGAAAAAAACATATGCTATAAGGTATCCCAAGAAAATAAATGGCTCAATAATCGAACATAATGTTGAAGAGGTGCACTAGATGGAATGAAATCCATTAAATACAAATGCACTCAGTGGACTCAAAAGTCTCAATGGAACTCAAATCTGCATGAGTGGTCTAGATCAATTGCTCAATCACAAAAAATAACTAACACTGGAATGCACTAGAATAAATCTTATTAAAAAAATATCAGAGGTGTCGATTGTGAAAATTAGTTTGCAAACTGAATTTGATCTACTATCAAAAGATGTGATACACCAAGGGTTAGCAAGAAACATGATAACTAAAGAAGTATGATCTGCACCATACCCCCCATACTGCTGATTGGGTGAAGTGATTCAAAAAAGGTCTAAATGAGTTGACTAAATTCATTAATCAAACACTTACATGATGACATTGTATTCACTAAAATAAATACTCTTTAGAAGGAGATCAAGTTCCACAAAAAATCTAAAGGAGACTATCAACTGCCAAAAAAATGTTAAAGATATAAAACAAATATCTCTAAAGAAAATGGACTTGGTGGTGATGGGATAGTCAAAAACTGAAGAGTAAGTGATCAACATGGAGAATATAAACATGAAAAAAGACTTTATGACTCTTAGTGTGACCAAAAATAAAGATCCCATACAACAAAAAACACCAAATGATGCATAAAAACTAGAATGCAATCAATCTATAGAAGATGCCATCAATAATAAGAGAGTTGATTCTAAAACAAGGGATCAATGTGGAATACAAAACTATACTCAATAATGTAGGATGTCAGGCTCTACCAAAAATGCATTTGTAATTACAAAAGTGGCACAAAAGTACAATGCATAATAAAAAATGGGATGTTAGACTCTGTCGATAATACATCCATGAGTGCAAAGTGTGATGACAATGACAATAATGTGGGCAAAAAATATACAATTGCAATAATAATAACCTTCAAAAAGGAAGGTAAGGAGGAGCGACAACAAATTTGTTTTATTTGTGAGGGGGTTTGACCTCCTGCCAGACCAAACCTCACACTCTGTCTTCGACACATGAGAGTGAAAGAATGGCATCCCAACAATGAGAAAAGATTTAATAATTAAAATGGCCTTTGAAAAAATATAATACCATCTTAAATAAAATTCCCCACTACAATAAGTGAGAACCCTCAAAATATTACAAAGAAGCCCCTCCATCAATAATATTTGTTCCACAAAAGAACAAAGGGCACCACCAGAATAAAATTGACCCCTCAAAATTATTCCACCAATTTCAAAATGACCCCTTCTTAATAATTTCTCACCAAATTTAATAATACTTTTCCACTTTAAAATAGTGCCTCACACTTTTAAATGTGTGGCTCCATCATTCAAAGATGTCCCCCATTTTAAGAAAGGCCAACAAATAAAAAATTACCCACATTATAAAGCTTCTTCTATGTAAAACATGGTCTCCATTTTATAAAATGAATTAAAGAATTAAAAAATATAAAATCCTTTATATAAAAAATGAAGATCATGTTCTACCTCAAAATGATGGGTCTAGATAATGGAACTCAACCTGGTAGTGAGGGAGATGGTTTGGAGGTAGTTTGAACATGATGATCTACACTGGTGTTTGATAGTGTCACGACCTTGTAGCAAGATTGATCGAGTTAAATGTTCATGGTTGATGGCATGTGTGACCCATGAATAACTTGGTAGAAGAAGACTGTGTAGTGCTTGAGGGATGGTAGGGGAAAGCCAACTATTGATTTGGTTGAGTCCAAGGTCTATGTTTTCCAAGTTGATGGATGAGAGGTGAGCTGGTAGATCACATGCAAATGTGTGGAGAAGCTACCAAAGCATCATGGGTGGGGAGAAGGCCATGTCAAAAAAAATACCAATGTACTCAACCATGAGACCAACATAATCATACATGAGGATTTGGGTAGTAGTCATTGTGGAGCATGGTAAAAACTCTAGTCGTGATATGGCTAGAAGCCCTTATGATTACTTTGAAAAATTACATCTACCATCAAAGGCACTACTTTGGAACTGAGTTAACTATGTTTTCATATGAACCAAGTAGAATTTATGCATGCATATTGAAATTTGGCTCCACTCTAATAAAAAGGATCATTGGATAAACTAATACATTGTAGATCACTACTTAAAAATATGTATGGGACCTCTATACCCACTTGAGTAAAGGCATAACATAAGGCAAAATACATTCTGGTATCCTTCTTAATGTATAAATTGGTTCTTTCCACTTCAATCATGGGTTGGTGGTGAAGATTTGCAGTGATCGATGAATAATATTTGTAGGCATGCTCTTCAGTGGTGGATGTTTAGAAATCCAACACCTAATAAGAGACCATCAATAATGAATCCAAGATACCACCAAAGGTGGAGTACATTGAGATGCCTAACATGGAAGAGTTCAAATCTCCAACATATCAAACCAAATCCAATGTTGGTGGAGTTTGAACAAAAGGCAGGCATAGGTTGTGGTAAATAGTACCATGGGGGTAGGAGGACTATTTGATAGGATGGGGTCTTCTATAGGCTTGAAGTCCCAACATAGGTATCTTAGGATCAAACCTAATTTATAGTCAAGTCAAAGCCATTTCAAGTCTTAACCCAATATGCTTTTGATAACCCTTTATAAAAGGCTCAAATATCTATGTAGGAGGATCATGGCATCCTTTTAGGCTTCTAGTTGGAGGATAATTTCTAGTGAATTAAGATTTCCAAGAGATATCAAGGTTAAAAACTCCACATCAAAAAAAACTTGCTAGGTCTGACAATGAATACAAATCTGTAATTGATATAATGTAATATCTGATACAAAATTATGAAACTTGAATGCATATGGTCTAGAAATGAGAATCACACCCACAAGGAGAGACAAAGTCGCATGACCTTAGCAATGAAGGAGATATACGACCTAATTTTTTTGTCAAGCAACAACATAGGTCATTGAAATTGTGTTGAGAGGTTGAGTACTGGTTTCATGAAGTATCTATGATACCATATTGGAATTCATAATGAATTCACAACCAACAAGATCTCTCCTACAAACCATTACCACAAAAACAATAACACAAACATTGCACAATAAGTCTCTGTATTGTATTCACAATCTTTGTGTAGGTCTCAAGAACCGACCAAGTCGAAAATACATGGGAGTGCCTATTAAATAGGTAAGGTAGGTTGTTTCATTTAACAAATTATTGTTGCATGAAAAACCTATAAAATAGGAGTTATTATTATTTTTCACTCAATAAATACGTGCACAAAATATAATAGTAACTCCAAAAATAAACAACTCCCTAAATAAGATTACATGATTTACTCCAACATGTTCGTCTATAAGAATCATAAACTTAATTAAGAAGAATTGTGAAAACCCAAGGTTTAAAATAAATTAAAATCAATGTCCAAGTTTTTATTTTCATAATTTTAAAACTTTGTAAAATTAGACTTCAAGGACAACCATATACTTTTGCATATTAAAGTTAATATCGTAGAGATCTAAGGTTTATATGATCTTTAATAAGGATATTCAAATAATAGTGGGTCCCAATTTTATAAATTTAAATGGGGTGTGTGTTTTAGGGCACAACATAATGGTTCATATATTCTTGACCATTGTATGTGTGGAGAATCTTGACATATTTTTCAAATTGCTTCTTAGCATGAGCCTTTAAGTCTTAAAACTAGTCAAAGACTTCACTCTTCTGATGAAGGAAGTAGACCCAAGTATATCTAGAATAGTCAGCAATGAACATGAGGGTATAACGGGTCTTGTTAAAAGATAAGGTAAAAAATGGACCCATGAATCATTGTGAACTATATCAAGGAATTGTGAATCCATCCAAAACATCCCTTTGTTGAATTTATCCTCTAGATGCTTGCCTATTATACAATCTAAACATACACCATCTAAAAATTGGATAAGATGGAGTCTTATGACCATATTATATGAGTTGAGATGATAAATATGGTAGTAGTTATTATTCGATACAATTTAATCCTCACAAAATTCTTATAATATTATACATTTTTGGAAGTAAAATGACTAAGGCGGGGGGGGTGAATCAATATTCAAAAACTTTCTTTTCAATCTCACTTGCAAGCATAAACACTTATCCACATAAGCATGAAACATAAGAACACATAACATATGTGAGAAAATCTCAAGGGGAATAAAACCCACTGATATATAAAAATGGACTATATTCCTATAAGATAAACACTAAATTTAGTGAATTACCTACTTCACATGGAGCACCAATTCTAACTAGCTAAGTACCAACTAAGCTAGGCTTTAGCAAGCACCAAATTGAAAGGAGGAACCAAACCACTAGATGAATCAATACCAAATTATCCACATAATTTATTTTATCACCTTTATAACACCTTTTTTCTCAACCAATTGATGATGACCACCTCTTCAACTCTTCACACTCTTAACCCTCTCAAACGGCATTCTAGGTTTGTTCACTCAATTAGGTCTCTTCAAGACTAATTAAGTCATATGATCTTGATCCTCATGCATATACCCTTTATAAAATATTCATCATAGATCCTATAAAATCCTTTGATGGTCTACAATATCTCATACTCTATAATATATTATTTTATTCGCTTGTCCTCTACACACACATAGGCCTAAAACTGTCTTGTATTTTACAAGCCTCTTGATCATATCCTTATTGGTTGGAAAAACACCCTTAACATCTTAGGTCAGACATTTAATTGATATTAGGATATCTCATGAACATTAATAAAATTTTCTTTGAGTCCCTTTATGTTTTACATACCTCAATTAGGCCTTATTTCATCTTTAGGTCTCATGAAGATCTAATTCCATTAGGTCTACTTTAGGACACATTACACTTTGCCTCCATTGGAACAATTAAAAAATACAAAAATGGTATGAAAATATCATATATAACTATAATATATCTATACTATTCTCATATTATGCCCATGACACTTTTAAAATCCAACCACCACTTGAAGCACGCTATTAGTACTATTCACAATTAGGTTTGTGCATACCCAAAAAGTCTATCTTGAAATAATGAAGATAAAAGACAAATTATCTAAAAAAATATAGAAATAAATCACATATTAAAAAACTTCATGACCTTAGGATCATCACAAAATTCATTAAATACTTCAACTCAGGGTATACAAGCTCAAATTATTATTTGTAAAATGCTCACTCTGAACTGTCAACTAGCCGCAAAACACAATTATGGAAACTTAAACATTTGACACCTAAAAGAACACATTAAAAGAATTTAAATACATGAAAATTATCATAAAAAATCCTCAAAACAACCTAAAAAAAAATATTATAAGCTTTATTGGCAATAATTGGTCTTGTAGACCAATTTATTAACCTTCTCTCTCATAGACCTCACTCAACCAATCAAGCCATTTTGGATTCTACTATTTTATTAATTTAAATGAATAAAAAACATTATAAAAAACATTGATAGGAAATACAAGTCCAAATCATTAAACCATGTAAATTATATGCTTCAACTCAGGGCATAGAGTCTCAAACTTATCACTCCAACTTGCTTGCCTAAAACTGCCAGTTTACTTTAAAGCATAGTTATGGTGATAATGACCTTAAATAACTTATATGACCATTTAAAGATAATAGTTATGAATTTTTATGATATTATTAGATAATTATATCATTATTATATATAAATATAACATGGTAAAATGGTAATATTGGTCTTTTAGACCAATCTCATGACCTCACTGTACACAGACCTCACTGAGCTAGACAAGTCAACTTTGTGAGAAATTTTTTGCTATATAAAATGATATCTAAAAATTATATCTGAAATTAACATGTATTATAATTATTTAAAAATATCTCCATGTACTTGGATTAATCCCTATTCCATGATAACACATCCCTAATCATCTTCTCACTTCTACGTGGTTTTCTCACTATTTGCACTATTAGACTTGTTAGCGACATGTTGTCTTAGATGAAAAATTTAACACAAGTGAGGGATATAACCTAACAATAAACCTTCATGGACACAAAATACAAGTCTCAAACTTTTTCCTTCATCTATTTAGCAACTTTGACTTGGTCAACTCTGACTGCTCCAAAAAATTTATGAGAAATAAAGCCTTTTTTATAGGGTCCACTCACTCACCTAAAGAATCAATCACACCTAGAGATGCCTGGTAGAGTTGAATATAACCTCCAATCACCAAAATATCCAAACCAATCCATTCTGATCACTTTATAATAATTTATTTTATATTAGGTTCTTTGAGGGTTTAAACCATCTTCTACTATTAGCAATTGTTCATAAAGATTAGCCCCTAATTCTAAAAACTAATGCCTAAAACATTGAGATAAGACCCTTAAAAATATACCATGAATATATTAAGTTCCCATGTAGAATTTACACATGCCAATGAACACATGAAAGTCCTTCTCAGGTTGAGAACCCTTAATTTTGTGCACATGAGAGACCTTAAAACCACTTTTCATGCCTTATATTGTAAACCATGACCTAAAACCTTGTTAACATTTTTGAAAAAACATATCATACCTCTTTAAATTATCATATAATCTCAAACATCTTTAAATCTGATCATGACCTCTCATTAGGCCACACTCTCTCTCTTTATTCTCTAGACCTTGACCTAAAAATCATGTTAGGCCTTGAAACTAACCTTCATGCCTCTTTCCATGTGCTACCTACCTCACTTACATGTTAAAAAAAATATAAAATGATCAAATAATGTCAAACATCCTTCATATGCCTTGATAATAGATCATGATGCCTCATTAGGTTATGTAGGGTCTAGAAAAGGTCTAGGTGTAGACTAGGTCTGAAGGTCCTACCCCTGTAGGCTCACCCTGAGATTCTCATGAGTTCTCAAATGATTCATATACATTTTAAAATAACCTAATATAAAATATTATGTCTTTATTCATCCATCTCACCAAGCCACCATACTCAAACCTTCTCACTTGGACTTTACATGCTATGACTAGTGCCATGGCTAGGCTTCTCAAGCACTTGAAGCTTGATAACTGATCTTGAAACACTTTTTGATGTTTTTACTCATTACTCACATGCATTAAATGATACTCAAACAAATTCATACCTTTGTACATACCTATTTATTCTCACCATGCACATGCTCATGATATGACTATGTTTGTTATGACTAGGCTTCTCAAGACACCTTGTACTCAAAGACTAGTACTCAAACATGCTTATCTCAATGATGCTTATCAACTAAGAACATTCATCAGATAAAACTCTTAAAAAACTAAAATAACCTTGAGAAAAACCAATATATAACTATTAGGTTACCTTCAAATTATCTTTCAATAGAAAGACATTACGTTGCCTTCAAATTCTCTCTTGTCTTATGGCTTCCTTGTCACATCAAGCACACAAGCACATATCTCATATACCACTCACCAAGAATATTCATCAAATTCACATTAACATCAATGACATCAACCTTTTCATAAAATTACATCAACCTTGACATCAATGACAACACTTATCAACAAGATCCCTCCTTTTCATTGATGGCAAAACATTTTTCAATCTAATCACTCTCATCTCCCCCAATATGGTCAATATCCCTTCTTTAAATTTATCCCCTTTGACATTAATGACAAAGGGTATTCCAAAAACTACCATATGTAATCACACCTTCTTGCAATATGATCTCAACACACAAAGTATGAAATATTACAGAAACATGCTTCATGCATACCTCCTTCAAATAAACTTAGAACTCAAGACCACTCACCTTATTCTTGTCATGACTAATATGACATAAATATTTTGATCACACACTAGGCCACCATATTATTTTCATCAACTAAAAAATTAGCAACTGCCCCTTTATTTTCATAGCCTGATCTCTTCTATGCTTGTTAACAACTACTCTTGGAACTTGTGAGAAACCTAAATATCTCCCCCTCAAATCAAGCATCCATCAAGCCTCCACTAATTGAAAAATCTCTCCATGAATCCTAATTGAGTTACCCCTTTCCATAGGGCATTAAAACAACATAAGCTCAGGATATTCCTAGATCTCCATGATCTCAGAAGACTGAATATCTTTCAATATTCTTTTAGGCTTGATTGGCACTATAGGCTTGACCTCTTCATCAACTATTTGATCATCAATATGAGTTGATAACAGACATTCTTGACTTGATTTCTCATTTCAAGTATGCTCTACCATATAAAACATTCCATTTGAGCTTGTATACTGATCATGACTAACCTTTATTGTCTTTGGTTTCCACACATTCATTTACACTTTCTTGCACTCTAGGGGCTTCAAACCTCTTATTTTGACTAAATGACCTTCTAAATATATTTGGAAAAAATCTTGAAATGTGTCCCACATTATGAAAATTATAGCAAACAAACTCATACATACCTCTTGACTAATGTGAACTGTGACTCCTTCCATAGTCCCATGCATATTCATTTTTAAAAGGTCTTCTACACTCTCTTGCTCTATGACCAAATTGATTGCATGTATAAAAAAAACCTTTGAATGAATTGCCATACCTCATAGTATTAGGCTATCTAATAGATGTTAACCTTCTAATCTTCATTATCTTTTTTCTTGACTTCAGTTGCCTCCTTTTGGTCTTCTTTACAACCAAGACATGTCTTATCACTTATAGACTTCTGATTACTCAGGATGTCATCCAGAGTCTCAGTGCTCTTTTCAAACTTCCCAAAGGTTTCACCTTTTTAGATGCTTGATTTAAATCACTTTTCCAGTGTTCCACTTTAGTTTCATACCTGGTGCATTCTTCTTCTTTAGTTTTTAAATTAATAATGAGTATCTCCATATGTGGTTCAATCTTATTGATGATTTAATCATACTCCTTAGATGTGTTACTCAATATCTCCTAAAACAAACCAATCTACTCTTCATAATCTAATAATCTTAGTTTGTGATTCTTTATTCTTTGGAATTTCAACTCCTCTATGGCACTACCAATTCTATCTCAAGGTTCACCTTAGCTTTTTATTCATTTGATTCAACATCAACCATAAGGCCTTTCCCATTTGATAAACCCTCATTGTCTAATTTCATGGCAAAAAATAAGGTTTCATTATTGTCATGTTCAGGTTCATTACTTCCATCATCACTATCAAATGTACTTGTGTCACTTACATTAGATAAGTTATTATCTTCTTTAG
The DNA here is from genome assembly GCA_037957365.1 of Torreya grandis. Lineage (NCBI taxonomy): Eukaryota > Viridiplantae > Streptophyta > Pinopsida > Cupressales > Taxaceae > Torreya > Torreya grandis. The sequence continues at coordinate 1,238,387 of JARHVA010001583.1, forward strand.
TGTAGAAACTTCTCTTGTTCTTAAATGACCCTTTCCTACCTTCATACTTCCTGAAATCCTTCTTATTCTTGATAGGTTTATATGCCTTCCTATCATCTCCATGATGTTCATCATATTCTTCATCATGCTTAGTTTTATCCTTGTTAGGACACTTAGATGCAAAGTGACTAATTTTATCACAATTAAAACATTTGAAATGTGAATTACCCTTGTACTTACCAGATCTAAACCTCAACTTCTTAGCAAACATGGCTATTAGTTCATCATCATCAACATCTAAACATTTCTCATTATTGACCTTTCTGGATTTTGACTTCTTGTCAACTTTGAAAGCTACTTCCTTTTCTAGAGGTCTTCCTTCATTTTTTCTCATCTCATAGGCAGTCAAGATGACATGAAGCCCATCCATTTCAAGCTTATCCAAATCTTGCATCTCTTCTAGTGTAGAACCCTTATAATCAAATTTTAGAGTTAGTGATCTCAATACATTTTAAACAACTATAGATTATTTCACTTATCCTAATCCTCTAATGACATTGACAACTTCATCAACATTCAGCTGGTAAGATGTAATTTTTTCATCTTCATTCATTTTTAGACTTTTAAATTATCTCCAATTGGTCTGCAACTTGGTCATATTCACCATGGTGTTTCCTTCATAGATAGTATTCAATTTGTCCCATATCTATTTGGATTATACAAATTGCATCACCTTCAAAAGCTCTACCTCTGATAGGCCATAAAAAATGACATTCATTATCTTAGAGTTTTTTTCACTAGCGTTATTACTTACTACATCAGTTGGTAGAATAAGAGGAGCACTATAACCATCCATAACTAATTTCCAAATATCATGACCTTGAGACATCAAATATATCTTCATCTTGATATTATAAAAGGTATAATTAGATCCTTTAAATAATGGAGAGCTTTACTGGTAGAGAAACCACCTTGAGCTTGCTGACTAGCCATCCCTACTTCTAGGATCTCATTTAGGTTTTTAGACCTGATTCAAAGGACCAAGCTCTGATACCAAATATTAGAATCAAAATAACTAAGAGGGTTGGTGAATCAATCTTCAAAAACTTTCTTATCGATCTCACTTAAGTAATCATGAAACATTCAAACAAGCATATAGATCTTTCAAACATAAACACCTATCCACATAAGCATAAAACACAAGAACACATAACATATGTGATAAACCCTTAAGGGGAATAAAACTCACTGATATATGTAAATGTACTATAGTACTATTAAACAAACACCAAATTTAATGAAACACCCACTTCACATGGAACACTAACCCCAACTAGCTCAACACCAACTCATCCACCTGATTGATTTGATCATCTTCATAACACTTTATTTCTCAACCAAATGATGATGACCACCTCTTTATCTCTTCAAACTCTTAACCCTCTCAAACAACCTTCTAGGCCTATTGGCTCAATTAGGTCTCTTCAAGACTGATTAGGTCATATAACCTTGATCCTCATACATAGAACCTATGTCACATGTTCATCACATATCTTATAAAATCATATAATCACATACAATACCTCCTTCTAATCTACAATATATTATTTTATTCGCTTTTTGTCTACACACACATAGGCCTAAAACTATCTTGTATTTATACAAGCCTCTTACTCATATCCTTCTTGGTCAGCCAAACACCCTTAAACTCTTAGGTTGGACATGGAATGGATCTTAGGAAATATCATAAACATGAATCAAATTTTAATTGAGTCCCTTTAGGTCTGACATACCTTAATTTTTCCTTATTTTAAATTTAGGTCTTATGGAGACCTAATTCCATTAGGTCTACTTTAGGACACATTACACTTTGCCTCCCTCGAAACACTTTCAAACTCCACAAATATAAGGAATATATCATATGTCACTAAAAATATATTAAGATCATCTTAGGTCCATGACACTTTTTAACTCTAACCACCACTTGAAGCACATCATTAGTACTATTCATAATTAGATCTGTGTAGACCTAGAAAGTCTGTCTTGAAATATTGAAGATAAAACACCAATTAACTAAACAACCATGGCAATAAATCATAAATTTAGAAACCTCATGAACTCAATATCATCACAAATAGTACTATTTATATTTATTTAGTTTTCCATTTCATATTTCATCATCACAAATTTCATTAGATACTTCAACTCAGGGTATACATGCTCAAACTCTTCTTTGAAAAATGCTCACTCTGAAGTGCCATCTAGCCTCAAAAAATAGTTATGGAAACTATAAATTTTAACACCTAAAAGAACACACTAAATTAATTTTAATTCATGAACACAATCCTACAACATCCTTATAATAACCTCCAGCAAAAATATCATAAACTCTATTGGCAATTATTGGTCTTGCAGACTAATTTGTTGACCTCCTCGCTCATAGACCTCACTCAACCAATCACACCATTTTGGATTTAGAATTTTCAATAATTTAAATAACTACAAAATCTTATAAAAATAATGGATAGGACATATAAGTGCAAAATATAAAAACTATGTACATTAGATGCTTCAACTCAGGGCATAGAGTCTCAAACTCATCAATTTAACTTGTTTACTCAGAACTGCTAATTTACCTTAAATCATAGTCATGGTGATAATGACCTTCAATCACCCATATGACCATTTACAGAGACTCTTGATTAATCTATATGATCTTATGAAATCATTATACCATTATTAGATAGAAAAATAACATGGTCAAATAGAAATAATGGTCTTTTAGACCAATCTCATGACCTCACTATACACAAACCTCACTAAAATAGATAAGTCAACATTGAGAGCAACCTTTTGATATATATAATGATATCCAAAACCTATATACAACATGAAAATGTTTTAAGATTATTGAAAAATGTCTCCATTCACTTGGATTCATCCCTATTCTATGATAACACATCCTTAATCATCTTCTCACTTTTTCCTGAGTTTCTCACTGTTTGCACCATTAGGCCTGTTAGTGATAGGTTGTATTGGATAAAAAGTTTAGCACACCTGAGAGATATAACCTATCTAGAAACCTTCATGGACATAAACTAAAAGTATCAAACTTTATCCTCTATTCATTTAAAAACTTTGACTTGGTCAACTCTGACTGCTAAAATAAATCTATAAGAAATAAGGTCTTTCCTATAGGCTCCACTCACTCACCTAAAGACTCAATCACACTTGGAGATGCCTAGGAGAGTTTAATACAACATAAAATCACTAAACTAGCCAAATAAATCCATTTTAAGCACTTTAAAACAACTTCTTTCATATCGGGTTACTATGAGGGTTCTTTGAGGATTTAAACCATCTTTCACTGTTAGCAATTGTTCATAAAGCTTAGCCCCTCATTATAGAAAATAATTCATATAAATTTGAGTTATGATCCTTCCATATATACCATGAATATATTATGTTCCCATGCAGAGGTTACACATGCCAATGAATACCTGAATGTCCTTCTTGGGTTGAGAAACCTTCATTCTATGCACATGAAAGACCTCAAAACCAATTTTCATGCCTTATATTATAAACCATGACCTCAATTTTTTTTAACATGATTGAAAAAATATATCGTACCTCTTTCCATGTTCATATGAGCTCAAATATCTTGAAATCTGATCATGACCTCTCATTAGGCCACATACTCTCTCTTTGCTCTCTAGGCCTTGACCTTCTAATCACATTAGGCATTGAAACTAACCTTCATGCCTATTTCCATGTGATATATACCTCACTTACATGATCAAACATCTCACATGCTCAAAAAATGTCAAAAATCCTTCATATGTTTTGACAATATATCATGATGCCTCATTAGGCCAGGCAGGGTCTAGAAAAGGTCTAGGTTTAGGCTAGGTCTAAAGGTCCTACCCCTGTGGGCTCACCCTGATATTCTCATGAGTGATCCAATGCTTCATATACATGTTAAATCAACCTCATACAACCTCTTATTCCTTTGTTCATCCATCTCACCAAGACACCATTCTCAAACCTTCTCTTTAGGACTTTATATGTTATGTCTAGTGCCATGACTAGGCTTCAGCTTCTCAAGCACTTGAATCTTGATAACTGATCTTGAACCACTCCTTGATACTTCTACTACTTTCTCACATTCCTTACATGCTCCTCAAGAAATGCCATACCTTTGTATATTCATCTTCATGCTCACCATGCACATGTTCATGATATGACTATGCTTGTTATGACTAGGCTTCTCAAGACACCAATGATGTTTATAAAATAAAAATATTCATCAGATAATAATTTTACACTATTGTAACAACCTTGACAATAACCAATATAAGAATCATTAGTTTTCCTTCAATTTCTCTCTCAACAGAAAGACATTAGATTGCCTTCAAATTTTTTCTTATCATATAGATTCCTTGTCACATCAAGCACATAAGCATATATCTCATAGACCACTCACCAAGCATATTCACCATATTTACCTTGACATCAATGACATAAATCTTATCATTAAATAAAGTCAACTTTGACATCAATGACAACACTTCTCAATAGACATTCCTTAAAAAGGGGAAGGTGGGGACAACTTAGAACTTTCATCCTCCATTTTAGGACTAATATGGGATCAGCCTAGGGCACGATTGAGGGTATTGGATTTCACAAATGGATTATATGTGAATAGTATCTAATAGATGCATTATCACCACTAAAATTTCAAACCAAAGTCTTACACACAGGTCAAAGATTGTTATGAATAGTTGAGTGTTGGACTTATTATTTTTAAACACAAGGGGAAAGGGGATTTCAATTCCTCAAAACAAACACAAAAGAGGAAGAAGGGTTAGGCAGAAAAGAGGAGCCTTTAGGTCTAAAATGTGCATTGATCATTAAACCAAGTGACTCTATCATAATTATACCATTGTAGACCAAGTTTCACTAAAGTTCTACCTCTAATAACATATAATGAAAGGAGTATGAGGGAATCAAGAGTATGAATTCAATGTGAGCTCTCTCAAATGATGAATACTAATTATGCCATGAGGTAAAATTCCTTGTCCAACTTGGCCAAGATCATTTGGGGCTCCCTAAAGATTACCTAGGAATGAGCTGCCAATCTCTAGGAGATTTGGAAGGGTGTTTCTATTGATGCCTAGACTCTAGAGACTTAGTTGATGCTCATCGTGGACTGAGTTAACATAACTAGCACCAACCAAGCCCCTTCCTAGTTTTCCTTGGCCACTTTCTCCCTCATAACTTGGTTGAATTAACCCAGGTGGACTATAAATTCCCTTGATTGAGTAATGTGCCATCTAGGTGGAATAACACGAATATATTTACCTCTTTGAAGTAGGTTAATATCTTTTTCTTGCCCTTTTCCAAGGATTTTGTTAATGTGCCAGATAAGGCCAACCATTCCTTCATTACAGTTCTCATCTTCCCTATGTATGTTTGGTATAATCCCAAATATGAGGTCGACATAAGTTTAAGCTCCAACAACATTCCATTGTTGACAACAACCTACAATTTTTGGCATTTCTCATCAATAACTATTATCCTCTCCATGTAAACTCAAGTCCATTAGATGAGCACATTGGTCTCAACCAAAGTCTCCACTACTTTCCCAAGGATTAAGAAATTTAGTAGGAATTCATCCTTGACCTACCCAATTATCCTAACTAGAAAAGTGATCTTTACATTGGCTTCTAGAGTGTAAACTTGACTTCACATGTCCTTGAGGAGTTTTTTAGATATATCATGGGTAGCTCAAAATGTGGACAGTGGGTCCTCAACATCCTCTCCTCACCAGTGAAAGTCTTCACCATGGTGAGGAAGAATAGATCTTGATGGGTCTACCATATCACCAAGCTCCATTCATAGATAAACCTATGCGTAAGCATTATCTTCATCCTTTCAAAGGCTTAGTCAAAACTCTACTACACATCTAGGTCACCCTAGATAGCCATCTATGGATTTTTTGACCCTAAGACCATCCCTTGGGTTATGGGGGGGTGTAGGAGGTGTGGCTAAATAGAAGTGAAAGGCAGAGGATGATGAGTAGGAGAGACAAAGGAAGTGGGAGTGAAAGAGTAAAGTGCTGGAGGTAGAGGGGCATTGGAGTGAAGGGAGGGAGAATGAAAGGGGAGGCCCAAGGGAAAAATTTCACCCACCACTATTATTTAGTCAAGTTCACCTATGATAGAATTAATCTTTGGAATAGGTCATGAAAACCAAGGGAAGAGATGAGTTGGTTGAAGGTGAAACCCATGGGGCCTTAGGTAATGGAGAGAGGGGGTCAAGTAGCTAAATGCTGATATGCTCTTGAAGTGGCTAAAGGAGATATTGAGGTGGATTTAGAGCATAAGGCCTTTAGGATAGAGCTAAAGTGTGGGTTACCTTATGTTTCTTCTTTGGCCTTTTACCCAGGTTGGATATGGGTGCTACTGTGGATGGTTCGATCGAGATGATAGGGGTTGTAGGCACTGATGGTGAAAGACTCAAAGTTGCTAAGGGGAGTCTCAAACTAGCTAAAGTAGGCATCATGAAGGTTCCTACCACAAATGGTATGATCCCAAAGGTCATAATTATGTCGAATGCTAAAAGTACACCTAAGGGAAGCATCGAGAAGATTCTAGGTTATGAAATAGAGGGAACAAAAGGGAACGAGAAGGAAAGAACACTCAAAATAATTGAGGCCAAAGGTATTTGGGAAAAATATGGAGAATCAATATTAAATAAATGAGGCACCATTTGGGAAACTATAAGGGTGGAGCAAAACTAGTGGGTGCCAGAATTGAGAGTTTGAAAGTAGAGGGAATGAGTGGTTGAATGGAAACAAGAGGAGATGGAGGTGTGAGAGGGGCAACCTAGATGGGTGCTTGTTGGGTGCCTCGCTATGGGATCACTCTTAAGTTACCAGTTACATCACACCTTAGGGGATGTACAGTTTGGGGATGAGGTAATAATGGCTAAGTGGGTTGCATCTAGGCTGCTTGGCATCATGTAGTCTGGGGATAGATTTGTCAGGGCCTAGTTACTAGGGCTATCATAGGGGGAAAAGATGGAACCAAAGTGGGAGGAGTAATTTGAGGAGGTAGAGGAAAAGTATAATGAGTAACTACATGAGGTAGAGGTAGATTTGAAGCATGAGGAGTATGAGTGGATGGTGAAAGAGAAGCCTGACTTAGAGCTTGAGGAGAAGGTAAAGGGATGCCTTATAGGATCCTTTGGGAGATGGTCGAAGATGTTAGAGTTGGGTATTTTATAGACTGAGCAGGAGCTAGAGGAGGTGTAAAAGGGCCTATTTGAGCATTTTCCCCCATCTTTTTGGCCACTATATACGATAACACCTTTTAGTCATTGATGATATTTAGGTAAAGCTCATCATCATCTTTGGCCTGATGGCCATAGTTGATGTTGAGGCGGGTTGACTACTATAACAAATGAGCTTGGATTACCCCTTTAGGTTCCAATTTTTAGACCTTACACTTTATAAGTGTGAAATATTCTCACTTAACTACTATATTTTGTATTGAGGGCAAGGTCTTATAGACCTAGTGTCTTATGGTGAACATTAGCAGTAGCCATGTCTTCTATTAATATTATACACAGAACCCAAAGATGCCTTATATCACTTGATAGGTGATATCTTATTCTACTATGTGGTCAAGGACATAATATGGTAGGTGGAGGGGGTCCTTGAGTAAACCCATGTTATGGATCATAGTATCATCTTTGTATAACTAGTAATCCCCAATGGATGTGATATAATCTTGTATTGCTTTTGAGAGCTGGGGTATCAGAGCTTCATTGATGGCTTGGTAGACCACCAGGTAAAAGTGCTCACTAATGTTTTGGATATGATGGTGTAACTAGTTTCCATACAAATTATATAAGACCACATGGACTATCGAGGCTCCAAGAACCTATGTAGGAAAGGCTAAAGGCTTGAATGAGATCGTCTTATAAATCATATCTAATAGGTTTTTCATCATGTATAAGTTGCCCTCAGCACATGCATCTATGATGACATGGAACAACTTGAAGTCAATCAATCCCCCCATGTCTAGGGTGTCTAAGCATGTAAGGATCATGTGTAGGATAGGCACCCATAGTTCATTAACATGATGGCACTCCTATCCCCCAAATAATTGGTTTAGTAGGATCATGCCTACCCAAACCTGCTCCCATAAAGTCTAGATTATGTAAGCATTAATATATTTTTTATTGACCTTCTTAGAATATGGGTTATTATCCTAGTTGTGGAGGACATCATAGATTTTGTAGGTCCCCATTCAGACCACCACCACCACTACATCATAGGATAAAGTGAAGTCCAAGAGGGAGTAGTACGCCTTAAAGGTGTTCCTAGAAATATAGACAATATGGTGCTAAGAGTTAGGTGAGCATACCAAGTCGTTGACCTCGTATTGCACATGGATGGCTTTTTGAAGGATTCATCTCAATAGGTTCACATAAAGAAATTCCTTGGGTTTGGTAGCGGCTCTATGGAGTCCACACTTCTTATAGGACCTAAGGGCATCCTCAAACTCATCTTGATGGTCATCATCTTTGCCAGAGTCCCTAGGGACTTGCTCGACTACTTTGAATATATCATTTTAGTGCTTGAACTTAGTGAAGCTAATAGGGAAGGTGGTGTCTCATTACTCAAGTTTAGCCTTTGGATTCAAAGATGATGCAGCCATTAGAGTGGGATAAAGGGGCAATTAGGAAGCTTTGAGTGTATAAGGCATGGGATATAGAGGCTGTATAGAATTTCAAAATCAAGGAGTTATAAATTTCTTCAAAAGTAACAATGATAACCATTAACAAGATTATCTAAGGCTTTTATAAGTGTATGGATACAACTCTCCTATGTTAATGACTTTTGGTAGCTCACTTGTTGTGAATTCAAATTTGAGTTGGTGGCTAATTTTTTTCCCTTTATTTCTAAATCTAGAATTAAATTTGGAGCCCATGATCCTCTACCACTAGATGAATATAAAAATGGTGATGGGATGTTTAAAAACTATCCAATCAGGCCTAGTTTCTCATTTTGTTAATTCCCAATGTGTGGTAGGCACATAGTCACATCTCATAGAGGATATTTCATTAAATCTTCCTTTTTAACACATGTCATCTACTCATTGGTATTCCTAATAATAATTGACACTTAAGCATGGCTCTATACTACACGTCATTCCCTTAGGTTAGGTGATGGGAAACCTAGGGACATGTGGCACATCTTAATTGGATTTTGAGTCTCAATTATACCTTATTTTAAATTTATTGGAACCTTAGGTGGTAATTAATTTATCTCCATATTGGGTGACATGGCACCTTCACATTGGACCAGGCTCTCTCAAGCTCTGACATCTCTAATAGGTCCTAGGGACTGGTCATTTTGACTCATGTTGATGTCATACCTTCTCATTTGATTGGGTTATCCAAGGATTTAACATCTTTGACAAATTTTAGGGACTTGCCATTCTAACATTTGGTGATGTGGCACCTCCCCATTTGGTCAGGATCTCCCAAGCTCTAAAATCTTTAATAGGTCTGGGGACTGGCCATTCTGACATTTGGTGATGTGGTTCTTTCTCATTTGATCAAGCTTTCTTGGGCTCTAACATTTATGATAGGTTTGGAGATTGGCCATTCTAACATTTGGTGACATGGTGCCTTGTCATTTGATCAAGCTCTCCTAAGCTCTGATAGGTTGAGGGATTAACCATTATAACATTTGATGATGTGGTGCCTTCCCATTCGATTGGAATCTTTTGGGATCTGACATCTATGATAGGTATAGGGATTGACCATTTTAACATTCAGTGATGTGTCACCTTCCCATTCGAATGGGATCTCTTGGGCTTTGACATCTCTATGAAATGTACAAAAAAAAGACAAAGGAAATGAAAAGGAATGTGAGACATGAAAACTTACTTGTTAGTTATGGAAATCTTGATTTTCCATAGAGGGAAATAGGTCTATTGCTCTAGGGAGGGAACTAAACTCTAAGAGATTCAAGCAAAAATCACCCTGCAACATTAGTGCCATAATTTATAAAAGGAAAAAACACTCCTTAGTCTTAAAGACTCGTTGCTATTTGGGGAAATCAGAGTAATGTATATTCTAAGAATTTAGGCATGTGGTGCTAATGAGAACAAAATAAAGGATCCCGAAGCTTTGGTTCACGAGATTCATAGAGGGGTCTGCCATTTCAAAGAAAAAGGGGTGTGTTGGCCACAATAAATGGTGCCTTCTATGGGGAAAGTGATGAGAAGCACCTATAACCTGATCAATTTATTCTTCTTTCCATGCTCAACACAAACATTGTATAGAGGATCTTTATTGACCATAAAAAATATGAGGCACCAAAGTATCATAATAGTAAGTGGCATACTAAGCTTCCACCTTATAGATAGCCACCAGTGTGTGTGAAAAGAATTTTTTAATTTCCAATTTATTTCTAGATTTTATTCAAGTAAACAAGGCTACACTAGTTATTATAAACTTATTCCAAGGTGTTTTTGGCTTGATGGATTAGAGGGATGGATAGGGCATTGCTCTGTTGTTAGACAAGCATCCATATCCCTAACAGAGATACCTATAGTCCTATTTATGGCCTTATTCCACTGTCATCTAGGTTAGAATTCCTATGATAGAGATTGCCTGTATAGCCCTTTCGAGGTAGACTCAAAATTTAAATTCTACATGTTTTATTTATTATTTTCTAATATTCCCATGAAAGATCATCATTTATTAGTCTTATCCATTGAGGGTTTGGGACTGAACCAAGGGTGAATGAATGATGAGGAAGTTCTAAATAGCCAGCCAATCTTTGATCAACTCGAATAATTTGGTATCTTATTAAGTTGTTATTTTAAATACAATTTGGTGTCTCTATTGGGGCGTAGGTTGTTCTAATATCCACCTGTTTCTCTTAGAATCATTGTAATCTTAGATTTGAGATGTCAAAAGTTTTTGTTACTATTACATAAAAAATCAGATCAAAAGTTTCAACCTGGGTGCTCCTACTTCCATTCAATCCTTCGAGGCTTTGGCCATCACCTAAAATAATTACTAAAAAGGGCCGAGTATCAAAGGAATATTTCAATACAAGGAGGGAATAGGAGGGACATAACACAAAATAAAAGAAAAATGCACAACAAAAACAAACACATAATGAAATCAAATTTGTCTAATATATACATTACCATCTCTTTCTTGAACTATCGATAAACTAAATTAGAGGGGAAATTTGAGAAATAGTGCTTCAAGAACTACCCATTTACTAGGAGTGGAATATCATTACCCTCAATATGTTTGAAACAAAAGGCATCCTGGCCCAATATTTTGGCTATCTGGTATGGGCCAATCTAGAGGGGATCAAATTTTTAATGCTAGCCTTTACTTTCATGGGATTTATCCCACATTAGGACTAGGTCAGATATTATAAAGGTCTTAAACTTTTCCCTCTTGTCAAACCATATTTTGACTATATCTTGTTGTTTGATAAAGCTCAATAAAGCTTTCCTCTAATTGAATCAAGTTCAGGAGCCTATAATTCACCTTGTCATCTGTTTCTATGAACTACTGCATGAACTTTTAAGTCAGAAAATTTAGAGTGATTGACATGATTGGCTCCAATCCATAGACTATAAGGAGCAAAGATATTTTGAGGGATTGTTTATTCTTGGTGCGGTATGCCCATAGGGTGAACTTTAATAATGAGTGCCATTCTTGGGGCTTATTTTTAGTTGATTTCTTGATGGCATTGATCAAGTTATCATTGATAGATTTTGTCAATCTGTTCCCTTATGGATAGTGATTGGATGAGAACTTCAACATGATTCCATTATCATAGGCCCATTCTATGAATTTTACATATTGAAAAGTGAGGACATTATCACATACTAAAAAATGGGGACCCCAAAATGGGTGGTTATGGTATTTTTCAAAAAATTGATAACTTTGATAGTGATGCTCTTTCTAGTTTTATTTACCTCTGGCCATCTGATGTAGTAGTCCATGCTTATAAGAATGAACTTATGGCCAACTGATGAATTGGGGTTGATGAGCCCTAAAAAATCCAAATGCCATTGTGCAAATAGTATAGACTCTATAATAAGTTTTAGTGGTATTATGACATGTGTTTCTCTTTTAGCAAAGGTTTGGCACTAGTGGCAGAAATGAACATGAGCGTGAACATCTCAAAATAGTATGGGCTAATAGTAACTTGCCTAGAGAACCTTGTGATCCATGGAATTTACTATTGGATGGCCAACTCCTAGTTTTTCATGTAAAATTTCCATTATCTCTTTGGCCTCTTCTTGTGATACACACTAGAGGACATTCCTTCATGATCTCTTCTAAAGAGAACTCCTTTATTCAACATATATTATGCAGCCTTTAACCATAGGTCTCTTCTTTGTGTATGGTTGAGTCTCGAGGGTGCATTTATATAGAGTAGAAAGTGCATGATCGAGGCATACCAATCTAATTATAGTACCCTCTATTAGTCCACTTGGTGTACCATAATCCTTGGGTTTATGTTTGTTATTAACTGAGTAAGGCCTTGACCTCTAATTAGTTTAGCCAGCTTGATTTACAAGTCATATTCTTGTAGTTTCATCATCCATCAACCTATTCTTTCACCTAACTAATTATTCCCCAACATTTAATTTATATCCAGGTTTGAGATAATGTCATGCAATCTATTCTAAAGAATGTAATGCCTAAATCTCTTCATTGCATTGAATATGGTATAGGCATAATTTTTTAGGGTAGAATATATGATCTCATCATCTTTAATATTAGTTCTCATAAAATTAATGGGGTGTTCTTAACCTTCTAACCTTTAGGTGAGACAAGCGATGATGGTGTGCTCTAAAGCAAAGGGATAGATATAGAAGTTCTATGTATAGTCTACACTGATGAGGCATGGGCTTGCATGATTACATATTTGATATCATGAAAATATTTCTTTGATTTTGCTTTCCATTCCAATTTAAATCCTTGTTTCAACATTGCATTCAAGGGCTTCACTATTTCAACAAAGCTAAAAATAAACTTACACACAAAATTGATTTTCCCAAAAAAAGATTTTATTTCCTTCTTGCTATTAGGTAAATGTAGTTTAAAAATTATATCTTCCCTTTAGAGGTCAATGGTAATACCTTTTTTTGTGACAATGTGACCAAGAAACTTACCTTTGATGACACTAAACACACTCTTCTTTTGGTTTAAGGAAATTCCATACCTTCTACACCTTTTAAATACCCTTTCCAAGTGGTTCACATGGTCTAACCTATATTTTAAAAACACACTTAGATCATCCATATATATTATTATACACTTACCTATCAGGCCCTCAAAAGTGAATGCCATTTTCCTTTGGAAATTGGCACCACCATTGATTAACTTGAAAGGCATCCTATTATAAGTGCGTGTGCCCCATTTGATGGTGAAATCAATCTTAGTTCTATCTATGGGGTCGACCAAAACCTAGTTGTAGCCTGAGAATCCATCTAAGAAGGACATCATCTAAGGCTCACTTACCATTTAGATAACTTCATCTAGAGAGGGAAATGTGTAGTTATCTTTATCCTAGGCACGGTTTAAGTTTTAGAAGTCTATGCATAGGTAGAGTTATCCATTCTTATTTTGCATCAGAACCAAGTTAGCCACCCAAGAAGTATGGCAAACAAGAAAAATTATCCCCTCAAAGATTAAATTATGGACTTCTTTGTGAATCAAAGGATCCAAGATTGGGTTTATTGGCCTCTGACTTTGTCTAAAAGGTTTTTTGGCTAGGTTTTAAGGGGATATTTTGAGTGATTAATCTCAATTATAAGACCTTAAGGTCTCTATAGGCCCAGGAAATTATGTCCTTATATCTTGTAAGTGACCTCCATAACTTCTCTAATTCATGGTCCATCTAATCCAAACACACATTAACTGTCTAGGGATTCTTTTTAGGGATGAGATTAATGAGTCAACACTTCTTATCTTCAAACTTGGGTTTTTTAGCCTGAAAGGTTGGGCCTAATGCATCAAATTCTCTTTTTATTGAAATCATCCCATTTAGGATCCAGTTTCCATAAATATTCAAGATCCCATCCTTATTCAACTCATTTCTAGGGTTATCTCTATATTTATCATCTATGATTTGGGCCTCAAATATCCCCCCATTGCCAAGGAAATGGATGATTTTATGGTCATGTTCAAATACCTAGAAGTTAGTCACATTGTTAGAGATGAAAGGACAGGGGACAAGTTCCATAAATAACTTTTGTAACTCAGTGTCATCTAAAGGGGTCAAGTTTGTCACCGTCGATGCTAGTGAGTTTGCTATTTGGTTGTCCTCCTAGGGAATAGGGATGATATTGAATGCATTAAACATTTTGATTAGGTCCCAAAATCAGTGCTTATACCTCTCAAGGTATGACAATTTACATTGAAACTTAGTCTTGATCTGGTTAACCACTAGTTCAGAGTCACTAGATACTCTTAGTTCATTTGCCTCATATCTTAATGCAAATTTTAATCCCAATATTAGAGATTTGTACTCCACCAAGTTATTTGTGCAATAAAAATGTAACCTATATGATATTATATGTTTCCTCCCTAAGCAATCTATAATCAAAACATCGACTCTACTATGTTGTTTAGAGTGAGCCCCATTTATATAAAGAGACCATACTCCAAGAATACCTAGGCTATGACTAGTTTGGTTTTTGGGAGGTTTGGTGCTCAACGTGTAAATGCCTAGATCTAAGGAAACCAAGTTTATTTTCTCATTAATGGCATTGTATTCGGGCATTATATTTGGTTATCATATGTTTCATGCATGGTTATCTATCTACTCTTATTTGGTTAGCTACTCCTCTCCATGACAACCACATATGGGATAAATCTATGGCCATATACCCATTTAAGGCTTTGGACTAATCTTTGATAAGGAGCATGCTATAGGATTTAGGGATATCCACCACTTAGATGGTATACAAAATGTTGAATCCTAGGCTCAGTTCCAAATAGATGTAGATGTTTAAAAACTTGCCTTTCACTTTCATCTCTGACTTGTCTAGCTAGACTAATACCTTCTTTGAATTTATGGGTGCTAGGTCAAGTTTCTAACATATGTTGGTTGGCATCACATTGGCTAAGGCTCCTAAATTTACTAAACAATTATTTATATTCTTTCCAAATAATTAGATGGTTAAAAGGAAAGGAGGGACCTCCATATTATTCTTGTGAATGAGCACATTGGTGGGTGCTACTCTTAATTTTGGTTGGGCTTGTGGGTCATATTTTGAGTCAAAGACTTCAGTAGGAGATCCCATTACTATGCGATTTGAGTAAGCTCGTGAAGGGTAAAGTTAGCCTTGATAGTTTTTGTATCCTCAACTATGTTGTAACCTGCTTTAATTTGGATTGGTGGTGTTTCCATAGGTGCCTTAGGTTCTTGAGGTCTTGGAGGTGGGGGATCATTAATAATGTTTTGGTCTTCTGGGGTTGCACTAAATGTAGTATGTGGATGTTGTTGTTGCCTATTCCTAAGGGCATATGTACTCCTTTGGAATTGATAAAATGCTTGCACCTCACTAATACCCTCCTCTAGCTCATTTTATTCTTAGATAGGGAAGTCCATGGTTTCTAACACCATGGAAGTACTGGGGGTTTTACATGACTTAGAGGATTCTAGATGGTTGGGGACCACCTCGTATTCTTCCATTTCCTTTTGTAAGATCTCAGAAGTAGAATCAAACTCTGTGTAGTCCAATTCCCCATGTGTTATCATGTTATGTAATTGAAACCAATTAGGTAAGGATATCTCAAAGATATTAATCTCAAAGAGCTTATTGGGTGAAGTTTATGGGGGATTATGAGGATGCTTATAGCTCCTATTTGGTCTTTGATATGTAATGTTTTTGTTGGATATTTTTGCATTAGAGTTACTCACATGTCTCTGTATCCCTAGGAAGTTATTTCCAAGTTTTTGTATCATCCATTAAATGTCATCTAGTTTAGTTTTAGTAGACTCTTGAGGCATGGTTTGGGTGTTATTAGCCATGACTAACATTACTTGATGTTGAGTCTAGGGAATTATATCTTGGCCCCTTGGGTTTGGGAAACCCAGTTGTTGGTTTGAAATGGGATAACTCAACGAGAGTTGATGCATTATGGAGAGTGGGTGAGACACAGGTGCATTCTGATTAATGTTGGGAAAGAAGTTCAATGTAGGCATATGTGGTAGTATACTAGGAGTGGGGGTTATTATTTGAGCTTGGGAGTTCAATTGCCTATCTAATTTAATAACCCCTACATAAGCTAAGGATAGATCTATTATGGTTTTGTCCCTTCTTAGGAACATGGCTGTCCAAAGGTCTAGCACATCATTACACATTTTAAATGCTATTTAAGGGTTGGGTTGATAAAGCATAGTTATCTAGCTATATATCTTCTAAAACCTAGCATTGAAGTTCCTAATGGGATCGTTGGGATCCCTATTGATGCAAGCAAACTACTTGTATAGGACACTAGGGTTTATCACTTACCCAAATTAGGTGAGTAAAATAGAATTGAAATGGTCCCAACTTGGGATAAAGACTTCAAAAAGGTTTAGGAACTCATCATATGTATATTATATTAAAGTAAAGGGGAAAATCTTACATGCCACATCCTCATTTTCTAAAATTAATATCCTTGGGGTGGTTTTGTAGGAGGTTATGTGTTCTTCCATAGTTCATCCCATGCTAGGGGTGAATGAGGGAGATATCTCTCAGGGTTCATGGGTAGATCATGTACGAATCTTGAGATGTCAATGACAGAGATATATAACTAGGCCATCATGGGTGAAAAATTTAAGATAGGTTGTGGGGATGAATTGATAGGAATCATGGTGGGTCTGGGTTGGTTAAACCGAGGTTTTCTATGGAAAAATAGGGGATAAAGTACCAATCTACCTTGATAGGATGTGGCCCTAGTAACAAGTGAATTAGTCTCCAAGATGCTTCATAATCAAATAATAGTTATAATGTTGTTACCAATAAATCAAACTCAACACATTTATAAAATGAATCAATAATAACCATGAAGTATTTTAACAAGCCCTCCTTCTAGCGCCAGTTATTGTTCGCTCTAATCTGATCCTTCTCATGAAACACTAATGAGATTGGACATTCCTTAAAAAGGGGAAGGTGGTTCATCCTCCATTTTAGGAATGATCTGAGATTAGTCTAGGGTAGAACTATAAGTATTAGACTTCATAAATGAAGTCTGCATGAATAATCTCTAATAGATGCACTATCACTAGTGAAAGTTTAATCCAATGTCTTACACATAGGGTAAATATTGTTATGAATACTTGAGTGTTAGGCCTATTATTTCTAAACACAAAGGGAAAGGGTATTTCAATTCCATAAAACAAACACAAAAGAGAAATAAGGGTAAGGCAAAAAAAATGATCCTTCAGGTCTAAAATGAACTCAATGTGCTGATCATTGAACCAAATGACTCTGCCACAATTATACCATTATAGACTGAGTTTCACTAAAGTTTTACCTCTAAGAACATATAGTGGGAGGAGTTTGAGGGAATTAAGAGTATGCCTTCAATGTGAGCTCTCACTAATGATGATTAGGGGTTTATTATCAAAAACACATAAAAACCATATGAGAATTTGTAGATTGACATATAAATTATCAACATTACCAAAGGGGAAACAAAAGAACTCACATAATGATTCTAATATCTAAGCACATCATAATCATGGAATACATAAAGTAACAAAGTGTTAATCCAATTAAATTAGCATTGATGATCATTCAAACATGAAGATGAAATAAAATTAGAATGTAAGACAAACCTTTTTGCAGAAAAATGAAGATTATATTCATTAAAAGAGTGAATACTATTACAATAATCGATCTGAGTTGATTTTACAGTCTAGAGTGATGAAGGAAAAATAGGTGAAATCTTGGTTATAATCTGATAACACTTTTGAGAAATTTTAGTCAACCCTATAATAGAATATGAATCTTATTATATAGATAAGGATGAGGCTCACCTCCAAAAAGCATGAGGATCCCATCCAGGGCTATGATGTCCAATTATTAAAATTATAACCATATTTTAAAATTAAAATAAAATAATCCCTAAAAACCTGAATAAAATATGTGGGGGACCACTTAATTGATATGAGGAGGTGACTGAGAAGGATTGGCTCCTAATTGCTTTGACTAGGTGCTCCTTGCCTCCAACGTGACTATCATGAGGTCAAACTCCTTGTCCAACTTGGATAGGTTCATTGGGGGCTCTCTAAAGATTACCTCAGCCTGAGTTGGTAGTCTCCAAAAGATTTAGAAGGGTGTTTCTATTGATGCTAAGACTCTAAACAACTGGTTAATGGTTTTTTTGGACTGAGTTGACTTATCTAACACTACCCAAGCCACTTCCTAGTTTGCCTTGACCACTTTCTCGTTCATAACCTAGTCCAATTAACCTAGGTGGAATCCAAATTCCCCTTGGTCGAGCAAGGTTCCATTTGGGTGGAATAAAAACATATTAACCTCTTTGAATTAGGTTAATATATTTTTCTTTCCCTCTTCCAAGAGTTCTATTACTGTGCAAGCTAAGGCCAACCATTCCTCCATTGAAGCTCTCATGTTTTGTGCGTATGTTTGGTACAACCCCAAATCTAATGTCGACATAAGTTTAAGCTTTAAACATTCCATTATTGACCACCACCTATAGCTTCTGACACTTCCCATCAATCTTTTTGATCCTCTCCATGTAGGTTTGAGTTCATTGAATGAGCATGCTAGTCTCAGCCAAAGTCTCCAATACTTTCCCAAGGATTGATAAAAGTAGTAGGAGGGCATCCTTGACCTACCCAATTAGCCCAATTGGAAAAATTACTTGGGTTTTTAGAGTGTGAACTTGGCTCTACATGTCTTCAAGGAGCTTCTTAGACATATCATGGGTAACTCGAAGGATGGACAATGGGTCCTAGGGCATCCTCTCCTCCCTAGTGGAAATACTTACCTTAGTGAGGGAGAATAGATCCTAATGGGTCTACCATATTACCGAGTTCCCATCCTAGATAAACCTTTACATGAGCATTCTCTTCATGATTTCATAGGCTTGGTTGAAATTCCACTGGACATTTAGGTTATTCTAGATAACCATCTATAGTGCTTGTGACTCTGGGACCATCCCTTGGGTTATGGGGGTTATAGCATGTGTGGATGAAATGGTGGTGGAAGGTAGAGGGTAAGGAGGAGGAGACACAAAGGAAGTGGAAGGATTGAAAGTGTAAAGTAGTGGAGGTGGAGGGGCCATAGGAGCAAAGGCAAGGAGAATGAAAGAGGAGGTCCAAGGGAACATTTGAGCTCATCACTATTCCTGATTCAGGTTCACTTGAGGTAGAATTACTCCTAGGAATGGGTTGTGGAACAATAAGAAGAGATGGGTTAGTTGAAGGTGAGTCATGTGGGACCTTGGGTAATGGAGAGGGTGTTAAAGAAATAAATTCTAACATGATTCTACTGGGTTTATAGGAGATATTGAGGCCTATGGAGGAGGTGGAGTTAGAGCAGATGGCCTTCAGGCTAGAGCCAGAGTGTGGGTTGTCTTGTGTTTCTTCTTCAAGCCTTTGTTTGGGTTAGATCTAGGTTCTATAATAGATGGCATGACTGAGATGATAGGGGCTACAAGGGTTGATGGTGGAATACTTAGAGCTATTGATGGGAACACCATACTAGTTTAAGTAGGCACTAGGAGGGTTCTTATGGTAAGTGGTATGCTCTTAAAGTTTGTAGTTATATTGGATGCTAAAGGTACACCCAAGGGAATCATTAGGAGAACTCTAGGTTTTGAAATAGAGGGAGTGAAAGGGAATGAGGAGGCCAAGATGATCGAAAAAATTAAGGCCATAATTACTTGGGAATAATATGGAGGGGGAGTAATGGGAAATAGAGGAGGCACCACTTGGGAAACTTGTGGGCATAGAGCAAAACTAGTGGGTGCCAAAATGGGGAGTTGAAAAGCAATAAGAGTGGATGGTAGAAGGGAAATGAAAAGAGATGGAGGTTTGAGAGGGGGAACCTTGATGGGTGCTTCTTGGGTGCCTTGCCCTGGGCTTAATCTCAGGTTGCCTTGGGTAATGGAGAGAGTGTCTAGGAAATAAATTCTAAGATGATTCTACTGAGTTTGTAGGAGATATTGAGGCCTATGGAGGAGGTGGAGTTGGAGCAGATGGCATTCAGGATAGAGCTAGAGTGTGTGTTTTATTGTGTTTATTCTTCAAGCTCTTGCTTGGGTTAGATCTGGGTTTTACAATGGATGGTATGATCGAGATGATAGGGGCTACAAGGGTTGATGGTGGAATTCTTAGATCTATTGATGGGAACACCATACTAGTTTAAGTAGGCACTGGGAGGGTTCTTATGGTAAGTGGTATGCTCTTAAAGTTCATAGTAGTTATACTAGATGCTAAAGGTACACCCAAGGGAGTCATCGAGAGGACTCTAGGTTTTGAAATAGAGGGAGTGAAAGGGAATGAGGAGGAAAAGATTCTCAAAATAATTAAGGTCACAAGTACTTGGGAAAAATATGGAGGGGGAGTAATGGGAAATAGAGGATGTACCCCTTGGGAAACTTTTGGGCATAGAGCAAAACTAGTGGGTGCCAAAATGGGGAGTTGAAAAGCAGTAAGAGTGGATGGTGGAAGGGAAATGAAAAGAGATGGAGGTATGAGATGGGGAAATTTGATGGGTGCTTCTTGGGTGCCTTGCCCTAGGCTTGCTCTTAGGTTGCTGACTACATCAAACCTTAGGGGTTGTGTAGCCCAAGGCTGAAGTATCGATGGCTGAGTGGGTTGTGCCTGGGCTACATGATATTATGTAGTCCAAGGATAGATCTATCATGACCTAATTATTAGGGATACCAGAGGAAGCAGAGGTGGAGGCATGTCGGTCGGGTGCAAAGTGCAATGAGAAATCAAAGGAGGTGAATGTGGATTCAAAGCATGGGGAGTTGGATTTGCTAGTGGAAGAGAAGCCAAACTCAAAACTCAAGGAGGATAAGGTAGAGGGACACCTTGTAATATCCTTCAAGAGATGGTTGGAGTTATTGGAGTTGGGTCTTTTATGGATCGATCAGGAGATAGAGGAGGTATGGAGGGGCCTAATTGAGCCTTATTTCTCTTATTCTTGGCTACTATTTGGGATATCACCTATTGGTCATCGATAATATTTAAGTAAAATTCATCATCTTCAGCCTGATGACCATAGTTGATGTTAAGGCAGGTTGAGTACCATGATAAATGAGCCCAGATTAACCCTTTAGGGTCCCATTTCTAGACCTTGCATTTTTTGAGGGTGAATAAGTCTCATCCATCCACCATATTCTATATTAAGGGGAAGGTCTTGTAAACATGGTATTGTATGGAGATCAAGAGTTGTGGGCACGCCTCTATTGATGCTATATGTAGAACCCTATGATGCTTTCCACTAATTGATAGGAGATCTCTTATTTTTTTAGGTAGTCAGGGACATAATATGGTAGGTGAAGGGGGTCCTTAAGGAAAATTATGATCTAGACCATAATATCATCCCTATACAACTAGTTGTTCTTGATGGCTATGATATAATCTTGGATTGCCTTTCAGAGCTAGAGCATCAAAGCTTCATTGATGGCCTAGTAGACCACCAATATAAGTTCTCATAAATGTTTCAGATGTGATGGTGTACCTAGTTGACATATAACTTATAAAAGTGGATTGCTAAGGCCCTACGAACCCATGTAGAAAAGGATGAAGGCTTGAATGAAAGTGTCCCATAGATCACATCTAGCAAGTAGCTCATCATGTAGAAGTTACCCTTGGCATGGGGATATATGATGGTGTGGACCAACTTGAAGTTGGTCAACCCCCCATGTATGGGATGTCTAAGAGTGTTAGGATCATGTACAGGAGAGGCACCCATAACTCATTGATGTGTTGGTAGTCATAGCCCCCAATAACCAATTAAATAGGGTCATGACTCTCCAAAACCATTCCCATAAGGTGAGGACTGTATAAATATTGATATCTTCTTTGTTGACCCACTTAGAATCTGAGTTCTTAGCCTTGTCATGAAAGACATCATATATATAGTAGGTCTTCATCTAGACCACCATCTCCACTATATCATAGAAGAAAGTGAAGTTTAGGAGGAAGTAGTATGCATTGAAGGCATTCCTAGATATATTGGTAATCTAGTGCTAAGATTTGGGTGAATATACCCAGTCATTAACCCCATCTTGCATGTGGATGGATTTGTGAAGGATGTCGCTTAATAGGTTAGCATAGGGAAATGCCTCTAGTTTGGAAGTAGCTCTATGGACTTCACACTTCTTATAGGACTTAAGGGCATCTTCATACTCAACCTGCTAGTCATCATCTTCACCAGAGTCCCTAGGGACTTGCTCTACTACTTTGAATATATCATTTTAGTGTTTGAACTTAGTCAATCCAGTCAAGAAGGTGGTGTCTTAGTACTTGGGTTTGGCCTTTGGATTCGAGGATGATACAACCATTGGAGTGAGATGGAGGGGAAATTAGGAAGTTTTGAGTGTAGAAGTCATAGGATACAGGGGCTTTGTAAAATTTTGAAAGAAAGGAGTTAGAAATTTCTTCAAAGGTAGAAATGGTAACCATTAATAAGCTTATCTTAGGCTTTTATAAGTGCATGGATACAATTCCATTGTATTAATGGCATTTGGCAGCTCACTTGATTCAAATTTAAATTTGAGTTGGTGGTTGGATTTTCTCCCTTTATTTCTAAATATTGAATTGAATTTGAAGCCCATGATCCTCCATTCCAATTGGATATAAAAATGGCGATGGTATGTTTTAAAAACTATCTAATTAGGTGCAACTTCACTTTATGTTAATTCCCAATGCATGGTAGGCACAAAATCACATCTCTTAAAAGCTCATTCATTAACTCCTACTTCTAACACATGTTTTCTGCTCATTAGTCTTCCAATAATGGTTAGAACCTAAACATGGCTCCATAATCCACATCATTCCCTTAGGATGAGTGATGGGTAACCCAAGGATGTGTGGTATGTCCTGATTGGATTTTAGGTCCCATCTGTACCTTATTCTGACCTTCCCAAAACCTTAGGTGGAAAATAGTTCATCCATATACTGGGCGACATAGTTCCTTCCTATTCGATTGGACTCTCTCGAGCTTTGACTTGTGGCAAAGTGACAC
Source organism: Torreya grandis (assembly GCA_037957365.1). Taxonomy (NCBI): domain Eukaryota; kingdom Viridiplantae; phylum Streptophyta; class Pinopsida; order Cupressales; family Taxaceae; genus Torreya; species Torreya grandis. The sequence continues at coordinate 1,261,654 of JARHVA010001583.1, forward strand.
CTTCCTATTTGGATGGGATTTCCTGGGCTTTGACATATCTGATAGGTTTAGGGGATTGGCCATTATAACATTTGATGACATGGAACCTTCCCATTTGGCTAGGCTCTCTCAGGCTCTTACATCTTTGACAAGTCTAGGAACTGGCCATTCTAACATTTGACAGCATGGTGCCTTCTCATTTGGATAGGCTCTAACATCTTTGATAAGTCTAGGGACTGACCACTCTAAAATATGATGATGTGGCACCTTCTTATTTAGTTAGGCTCTCCTAGGATTTGACATCTTGACAGGTTTGGGAATTGGACATTTTACTATTTAATGACCTAGCACCTTCTCATTATACCAAGCTCTCTTGGGCTTTGACATATCTAATAGGTCTAAGGATTGGCCATTACAACAATCAATGATGTGGTGCCTTCCCATTTAACTATGCTATCTTGGGCTCTAACATCTCTGATAGGCTCGAGGACTATCCATTCTAACTCGTGGTAACATGGCACCTTCCCATTCAACTAGGCTCTATGAAATTCACAAAAAAATACTAAGGAAATAAAAAGGAATGCAAGACATTAAAACTTACTTGTTAGTTATGGAGATATCAATTTTCTATGGAGGGAAATAGGTTTGTTGCTCTGGGGAGGTAAGTAGACTCTGGGAGATTCAAGAAAAAATCACCCTGTAATGTTAGTGCCATAATTTATAAAAAGAACAAACACTCCTTAGTATTAAATAGAAATAAAAGATGCCTAATGTTGTTTAGGGAATCAGAGCAATGTATATTCCAAGGGTTTAAGTACGTGGCACCAATGAGAACAAAGTAAAAGAACCTTAAACTCTAGTTCATGGGATTTATAGAGGGGTCCCCCATTTCTTAGAAAATAGGTGTGTTGGCCATAATAATAGTTAAGATGGCCAAACCATTCATGCCATAGTTTACTCATCGAATCCAAATGAGTGAGTAAAGTGGTAGAAGGAGAATGAGAAACAAAGTAGGATAATGCATATCACTGAGACTCATGATCGACCTATCCCAATTCCACTAAGACATTATCCATAAGATCCTAAATCTTGACTGAATCAGGAGAAAACTCAACTTTATTGCCATTCCCAAGATGAGTGATTTAGTAGATGGAAATAAGGTTGGCACATAAGTCAAGAACATATAAACATTATAAAATAATCCATCATGTATGTCAACCAAACCTCTATCAACAACATCCACCTGTGTATCGTCACCAGTAATAATATGAGAGAATGAACAATTTTATAAAGAAAAAAGTTATCCCTAATCAAAACTCATATGATTTTTAGCCCTTGAGTCAAGTATCCACTAATCCAATTTTTTTTGTTTTGTTCTAATGCTTGTCCCTTACTTTTCTTTGATGTGGAAGAAGTGGAAGGAGATGATTCCTTTGTGTAGGATGATGGTAAATTGATGTGATTCTTCTTAAAAAGATAGGTCAATTAATCAATTTATTTAGCATGACAATGCTGCTCATCATGACCAATTTTATTTTAATATAAACAAGTTGGTCTCTATTTATATGAATCTCCTTTCTTGGAAGAGTATTTTGAATTTGTTGGTGCAAAAAATGATGAATGTGCATGATATTTTCATGGCTTATGTATTGGTTGCTTATGTTTCTTATTAGATCCTTTTTTATGTTGTGGGTGGCACATCACCAATTTTTTTGACATAGATGGCTTGAGAATGCCCATTGTGATTAAATTTGCTTGTTCAAGCATCAACATCTCTACAAATGACTCAAATGAAGGCATAGTTTAGGCCTTTCCCATAGTCAGCTGATGAGTCTAAAAATTAAAAACAAATGTTACATATTCAGAAGGAAATTTGCCTAACACATTGAAGACTACTTGTACATCCTTTTTCTCAATACCACAATCTTTGAGTTATGATCTTAGTTCATTGACTTTAGTTACATAGTCTTGGTTATTGTAAATTTTTTTTGGATCTATATTAGTGAGATCATTATCAAGTTGATGCTAATCTCATCAGTTTGGCTGTAAAATTGTCTAAGTTTGTCTCAAGCCTCCTTAGGTTATTTACATTGATCAATATGAAAAGGAATATCAAGAGAAACAAATATACATAAATATCCAAGAGTTTTAGTATTTTCAATCATCCATGTCATTTTTTCTTTAGTATATGTTGGCTCTAGAATTGTTTCCTTTATGTAATGAGAATATCCTTTATCCATTAAAACACTCCATACATATGATTTCTAAGTTGTATAGTTATATGGAGTTAAGAGAGGAAATTTGAATTACCCATGGAAAATTTGCAAGAGCACGAGAGATAACTCAAATAAAATGGGCACAATCACACACCACAACCCCCTAAAATGACTTAATGAAAGAACCCCCTAAGATAAATATGATTTGGCACTTTGTATTTTAGTGCGGTTATAATTTCCACTTATAAAAACAACAAGGTGGCCATGATCTTAACGATTTATAATTTCTAAAATAAGGATACAATGTTTAAATTGTAATTCTTGATCACTCTGAATATAAGATAGTAGCACCACTATGAGGCACATAGAAAATTATGCACATTGAAAAAAGTTGCACCTTAAAAGGAGACCATATGAACCCAAATGGAGAACCAAAATGTCCCAAAATGGATAATGCCTAAAAACTACTCATGACACATTGTAATTTGTGGAAAATTGATGCATCAAAATCATAAACTATCTACACCACCATGTAGGGTGTGGAAAAATAGTTAAAAAAATAAAACAATGCTTGGAAAAAAGATGTTGGGACCCCAAGATAACAATATTTGAAGTTGCACTACAAATTTAAAAACTGCATTAGAGAGGGGGTCTAATTTTTCAAAACTTTTACACAAATTTTTGTAGAACTATCACCAACTTTAGTAGAGTTGCTACCAAATTTAAAGGTTCTCCATATTTGACCACATCGAAATGAATGATTTGATGTATTTTTGTTTTGTTTTTAATAACTTGAAATATAATTAGTAAAATAAAATTATATTTTCTATTTCTTTACAAAATAAAAAAAATCAAAATATTCTAGAAAACTTAGAAAGAGGAGAGAAAAACCCAAAAATAGTTTTGATTGATTGTTTCCACTTTAAAAACACTGCAATTCAACACATCTTTTTTCCCATACATTTGAGGTTGATAGGATACATTGAAATTCAATCTTATTCCTAGTTTACTCCATAGCATCTTCCAAAAAATGCCCAACAAATATAGTATTTGTGTTCGATTCAATGTTCCTTGGTGACCTTTACAATCTCACAACTTCTTTAAAAAACAAACTTGCAACATTTGGCATCATTGGTATTATTGCACGCTAAAAAGTGTGCCATTTTAGAAAATCTATCCACTACAACAAAAATAGAGTTATTACATCTTTGGTTTCTTAGCAACTCAAGAATGAAATCCATGCTCAATGCTTTACAATGTCTATCTAGAATTGGTAATGGATGATATAACCTAGAATTTTGATATTTTTCTCTTAGTATGTTGAAAAATCCTACATTTTTGCACAAATGTTTTGACATACATGCTCATTCCTAGCTAATAATAAGACTCACTCAATTGTACCAATGTTTTGTCTATACCAAAGTGACCAACTAAGCTCCACTATGCTTCTCCTTAAATAAGTTTTCTCTCATGAAACCTTGAGGTATGCACAACCTCTTTCACTTGAATAATAATCCATCTTGTATTTATTTTAACTTATTTTGGATTTAGTGGACTTAAAAGGCTAAAACATTTAAATAAATTGGATTGTATACGAATTATGTCCAAATTATGAATGTAAAAGGTAGAGTAAGATTAATTTATTACACTTGTTATTTACTGAATGATAAAGAAGATAAGATACTTAATCTATTTCTATTTTGTTTTGATCACTGTCAGTCCCGAGATGGACATTATTTGTTTACAAGAAGTGAAGGTGGCAGATTTTTTATTGATGGTGGTCAGTAACTCTATCTAGCATGATAGTATTATTCTACATAGTAACCATGAGGTAGGATGCGGTGGTGTAACCATGATTAGTTTGGGCCCTTTTCAATATTGAAAGCAATTCCTTTGGATTTATTAATATTTATGCTTTGAATGATGCCATTGAACACACTCATTTATGGAATTGGATTATGAAGGATCTCCTCGATGCTCATTGGGTCATTTGTGGTGATTTTAATATGGTCACGTCTCCCAAAGACAAAGTGGGCCACTTACCAATGTGCTAGGAAGTTGGTGAAAGAGAGGTGTGGTATTATATGTGCACTAAATAGGGATTTTATGACCCAAACCTGATTTGTTAGCTTGCATATAGAGTGTGGTACACCTAGAGTAATCTCATGGATGGACCTGCTCAAAATTTAAAACACCTAGATCGAGCAATGATGTCTACTCAATCATATTTTTCCTTCAATAATAATTTTTCTTTTCCAGTGCAGGCTCTACTAGATTTTAGGATTTTTGATCACTCCCCCATTCAATTAAAAGTGACATGGTAGTTCATGAAACCCAAGGTCCATAAAACCCAATTCTTCCTCAATACCTCCTTGTTCAAGCATGGATCCACTGTGGCTCACATTCGTAAAGTTTGGAATCTAGATCCTCATCCGACCCAAGATTTTGGTTGGATTATCTAGTGGAATGATGCCATCAGAAAGACTTCTCACTTTCTGAGAATTTATGGCTGCCAACTTACTAAAATTTGATGACTCTTACTTTGCTACTTCCTCATAGCTTAGTTGTGCAGATTTAGTCTTGGAAAAATATCCCTTTAATGAGATCTTGTAGGTCAGAGTCACTTCTTTGCAACATCACTTCCAGATTGCAAATAACTACAATACCTAGGGAGCTCAAATCAAATCTAGACTTCACTGACTCAAGATAGGGGATAGCCTCCAAAGAGTTATTTCAAATGCTTAGAGCTAAAAACTCGAAACTAAAAATTTAGTTTATCTCTGATGCTGGCAGGAAACTATCAAAGATGTCATAGATTGTTCAAGCCATCTATCCATCATTTAATGAGTAGCTTGCAATAGGCTCCTAACTGTGGATAATCTATAAGATGTAGTGGCTCATATGGCAAATGATAAATCTCTAGGCATTGATGGCTTCCCCTATGAATTTTATAAAACCCTCTGGGACCTTGTGGGTTCTGACTTATTCCATGTCTATCAAGAATCCTTTCACCAACATTCTCTAAGGAAGAATATAAATAACAAAAACATTTGATTCATACCTAAACAAGGGGATCTTGAGTTGATATATAATTGGTGGCCAATCACCCTCCTAAATTTTTTCTACAAAATAATTCCTAAAGTTTGGTGATTCAATTACGTAATCTATTATCGCACATCATTCATCCTAAGTAAATAGGATTCATCAGAAGTAGATATATATATATATATATATATATATATATATATATATATATTAGACAATATCATTGCGATTTGAGAAGGAATGGACTAGGCTAAGAGATCTAATAAAAAATTTATGTTCATAAAAATTGACTTTGAAAAAGCTTATGATCGTATTGAGTGCCTTTCATCTTGGTCTTGCTTAAATCCCTAGGCTTTAGGCTAAATTTCATTTAATCCATCCAAATGCTTTTTTCAAATGCATCGATCATCCTCTCTATTAATGGAGTCACCTCAGAGTAGTTTGGTTTTTTTCAATTTATTCACTAAGGATGCCCATTGTAACCTACCCTATATGTGCTTGCAATAGAGGGTTTTGGATATCTCCTTAGTAATGCCTAAGATAGGGGACTTGTCAAAGGAATCTATCTCCCTCCAGATAAAGAAAACCCTTAGTAAGATATGCAATTATTGAATGGCCACTTTGATGATGATTCTTTCCTTAATGTTATTGAAGAAGAGGAAAATGTGGATAATGCCTTTTGGTGTCTCAAAAACTTATGTCTTGCCTCTGGCTCAAGCATCCAATGGAAAAAAACTTGATGCTATAGGCAGTCATACCTCCCCCCGCTAATGTGGGTTACCAAGTATGGGTGGGCCTGGATCCAACATGATGAAATCTTCAAGTTTCCTGGTATCCATTTTGCTTTTGATGCCTCTCTACCTATGTTGTGGTAATATGTTATTGATAGAGTAGAAAATAAGCTTGAGTATTGGGTGACTAAGCCCTTATCATTAGCAAGAAAATTTCAAAATTTCTTGAGAGTGCTTGCAACCACACATGTTCACTACTCTTTATATTGGGTGCCTTCCAAGAATTATTCACATGGCCATGGCTTCCATAGGGTTGTTTTGGAATACTTTTGCCTCACACAAGATGCCAGAGGTATGGGGCTCATCGACATGGCTTGTCAAAGAGTTGCCTTATGTGCCAAATGGATTGTACGGGTCATTGAAGGCAAGGAAGCTTGGAAGGTGTTGTTTTGGCACTACATTTATTTAGGCCTTTCCAAAGGATGGAAAACCTTAGAAAGGACTTGGCTTCTCTAATTTGATCATTATCAAAACTCATGTTCAAATTACAAGGTCCTTTGTTGATAAAAGTATCTGAAAAGCATGGGGAAAGATCAAACCATGGCTTCTCTAGAATGGCTTAGGGTTCTAAAATGGGTTATCCATTAACTCATGTTCACTATGGTGGTCATCTGTTATCAATTTCAATGAAGTCCTTTTGGTCAAAGTTCCCTAGATCAATGCTCTCAAGTTATTTTGTAGAGGCATCCAAACTGTCTAAGACATCTTTTGTAAGTAGTCTCGCTCTTGGCTATCTTAGGAGGAGGTGAAAACCAAATTTTGGTTAGCCAACTTTGATAGAGAGTCTTACAAATAAACTCTTAATGTTGTTCCACCTTTAATGCTTCATAAAATCTTTGTTATTTCTACTCGTCCTTGGTGGAAGGACTGGAAATGGTATGTTGAAACCCCCTTTCATAATTACACTCCCTGACTTGGCTATTGGTGGATTACACCCCACATGCCTATGGTGGAAAAGCTTAACTTTTACTAGGGTCTTCATTCTTCAGTTCATACCTGGTGCTTCCATTTTCATATTGTCTAGGAGGCGTACTGGAAGCCTAAGTTAGCTCACTTCACTTGGTGTGTTCTGTATCAGGGCCTGTCAATAGGTAAATGACTTGTGCATTTATGAATTACACTTCCCAAATGCCCTTTGTGTGGGCATATGGAAATGCTCCCTCATCTTTTTTGGCATTGCTCCAAAGCCCAACAGGTCTGAACATGGATTCATGGCCTTTTAAAGCCTTTCCAGCTTGATTTCTTTCAATGGCAGCATATCCTTCTTGAAGATAAACCCACCTTGCCTTTTAAATATACCCAAGTTTGGCATACTTTTAGAGTGAAGATTCTATTTTGATTATGGAAAGAAAGAAATAATACAGTGTTTAGCAATGTTTCTTTAGATTATAAGTTTTCTGAATTTAACAAATCTTCCATTATTTGTAATGTGCTTTTGCAGATTCAAGTGCAGACAAATAAAGTTTCCATAAAACTTGGCCATCTTCAGGACCTTCTCACTCATTTGGGAGATGCTCCTTGCAATATGGTGCATATTCCTCCTTATCTACCCAGGGATAATAGAATTATAGGAAGAAATGCTAGTCCTCCTCCTAGAGGTGGTCACTGATGCAATTGGTCCCATCACTACTCTTATAGTGGCAATCTATATCAGTGCATATCTCCTCTTGGACATTAGCAAGGGTGGTAACCCCCACCTTTTTCCCCTACTAGGTAGGATGGTTGGGGTGTTCCTCCTCTACATCTAGATGCTTGGGGGGTGCCACGTGGAGGTTAGATAGACATGATGGGTAAGTTATCCAGGCTCTTTCTTCCATTTCTCCTACTCGACAACAAAGAGATGATAAGGACACTACTCAAGATTTTAGTTGGGAGCCAATTTTAGATAGCTATGACTTACCTAGCTTGGGTTGGGGTTCAGATGATATGGATCCTCTAGCTTCTAGCCTTGCTCTGGTAGCTTAATTATGTTTCCTTTTATATTTATGTTGTTATGATGACTCGTTCTTAGGTGAGGCCCTAGCGTTATTTTTTGTTTTTGTAGTGTTTGTTCCTAGGCTTGGCATAATTTGACTACAGGCATGCTTCCATACCACCTTTTTTTTGTGAATTATTTATATATTATATATTTTATTAATATATAGATATATTTCATCATATATATATACAATTATTATAATCAACTTTTTAACGTCCTTTAAAAATTTACCTTTTCATGTGATACTTCAAAAATAATTTTTTTTTGTTGTATTTTGTGGTTAAAAATCATTATTGCAGTCATATGCCAACAAATTTAACCCCATGAACGGTAGATGAAGCTTGGAAATTGATGTTCTATGGATTTTTTTTAATTTTTTCCCTATATTACAAGTTAAATTGAAAAGAGATGGTAGATATTTACATTTATTATAACTCATATATATTTCTAATAGGTAAATCTTCTTATATACCCTAGTAAATTAATAATATAATTTATGAATTTGTAACTGCAAGTATGCGTGCTATTTTTTTTATTTTTTAACTCTACAGGAGAAAAGTTTGGAAATGCTTAAATAAATTATTGCATATCAAAATTTTGAAGATATTTAAATAGCATGCTTGAAAACAATAATTATTGTGGGCAAATGGAAAGTGAAAAATAGCCACTAAAATATCAATTTGTATAATTGACATTTTATAAATTTGTATAAATAGTAAGACTACTGGTGATAAATATATTAAGCCATAAGCAAATTTTCAATTGATAGGCTAGGTAATTTGAAATTCTATGTCTCACATAGACCAGTGTATTGTGCGAGTGTGATGTGAATGTGAGTGTGCATGCAGTGAGTCTGCATGGGCTTGCACGTGTGCACATGGGTAGTGGGCATGCATGTGTGCACATGGGTAGTGTGATATGCCTATTTTTCACACCCCCTCTATTTTTATAAAATTAATGTTGTTTATGCCATAGAGATGACTCAATCATGAAGTTTAAAACTGTGTCAGGGATCGGGTCAATTAAGAGTATATTGGATGCATATGTTCAATTATGGATTGATAATGATTGGTTGGTAAATTCATGTTTATATTTTGAGTGGTTTTAAAAATCATGGTGGATAAATAAATAAAATGCACATATATATTTGTGAATGTGACTAGTTATCTTGTTTTTCAATCATAATCATGTCATGAAGTGGTATTTTAGTTGGGAATGATTTCAAATTTGGAATTGCATATATGTAGTATAATATGTCTAGTGATCTAAATAAATATGGATTATCATGAAAATTTCATGAATGGATTTTTAGATTTGATAGTTTGAACAAGTTTGTGATGATTCTTTGATTTTCATTGATATACATGGATGATGTGATTATTGGTTTATAACAGATAGCCATGATATATAGATGATTATTGCAGTTTGAAAGCACTATATTTGATGAATCAATGCATTTATTTATTGAAATACCATTATGAAGATACAGATCCAATTGAAGTCTCATTTTTGTTTACTCCTTGTGATATAATGGACATTCAAAACATTGATATATTTAAGTTGATTTGATAGTGTTGTTAAAGAGTCCAAGTTTTACATTGTCTAGCTTAAGGTATTATTCATTTTATCTAATGATATTGTGACTTATGCATAGTCTAAGATCATTGTTCTAAGGTTTCATAGTTCTAAGGACCTATTTGAACTCCTAAGTCTAAGCTATTATTGATTCAAAGATCATAGTAATTATTTAAGTCCTTATTTTTGAAACACAAGTCTCGACATGGTTATTGTTTTCATTTTGATATGGTCTCATGATGTGGCAATCATTTAACATCATAAATTGAGAAATTCTTGATGACCCATCGTGGCATGGTGAGTTGGCATAAACATTTAATGTGAAGCATATTTCTGATGCTTCAAGATCATCATGAGAGATTTGGCGGCAAAGTAGAGTTAATGTAGATAACATGTGCCTTGAATAGTGAAATTTGGCAATGGTTTAGTATGAAGAGTTAGTAATGGTTAAATTTGATCATGCCAATAATGAAGTTAACAAAGTTTCTAAGAATTTCCTTGGTAAATGGGAGCCAATAAGAAGAAAACATCTAGTTGAGTTGGTTATGATGGAGAGTGGCGAAAATAAATAGGGTAATTTTCTTAGTTTTGGTCATTTTGGAAAGCTTGGCTATGAAAGCGAAGCTCTGGATAGGTGAATTTAGAGTTGTAAAGAAGATTTGTTGAGGATTTCAGGTGGAAAGATTTCAAATTGCATTTCTAGGTATGTTTCATATAGTTTAAAACAAATTTGAAAAATATTCACGGTGATTTTGGATGAAGCTTGCAATTACAGAAAGAAATAAGTTCTAGTTTGTATGAATATTTATTGAAGGATTGAGTTATTTTTGAGTAGTCTACTTTGATTCATGGTGAAAAGACAAGCTTTAAAGTTTAGAAAGGTTAATGGTTTAATCTGTGCATGGATATTTGAAAGAATAAATGATGTTTCAGTCTTGAAAATTCTTTCATGCATGAATATTGATGATAAGCTATATTTGGTTTTCAATATGTTTTGGGTATTTAAATGGATTGTGATGGTATGGATTTGCTTAATGTTAAGAAAGGTTAATGGTTTAATATGTGCATGGATATTTGAAAAAATAAATGATGTTTCGGTCTTGAAAATTCTTTCATGCATGAATATGGATGATAAGTTATTTTTAGTTTTTGATATGTTTTAGGTATTTAAAAAAATATAAAGCTTGAGTTTGAAATGAAGCCAAGTTTTCTTATCTTGTACTAATATTCTAGATTTGACAAGTTTTTTGAAATTTTGAAAAAAAAATCCTGCATGAATGACTTTGTAGATATCCATTTATTGTTTTGATAGATTCATTGTTTGCATAAATATTTGATGGTTTTTAGAAATGATTACAAAAGGGTTTTTTTTTTGTATGTGTGCTCTTGTGAATATCTTAAAGATTGTGAATGTTTTTCTCAACCCTTGATTTGGAAAATTATTGACGTATTTATCTTAAAATGTATGGGATTTTATTTTTTTGAGAGTTACACTTTTTCATATGTATTTTTGATATTATATCAAAATATCAAAAATAGTATATTTATAAACATCTGTGATTATAAAATTTTGTGGGGATCTCAGTTTTATAAATAAATTTTGTTCATTTTTGGTGTATATTTGGAGGATTTGATAGGTTATTATGCATACATGTCAGTTTCAATTTTAAAGAAGCTTGCATGCATATTGTGAAGTTGAGATACAATAGGGTTTGATATAACACAAATGTGTCCATACTCTGGGATATTTCTGAATCAAATGTTACTTTTGTTTGTCATTATTATCTCAAAAGGGTTTAAAGAATTTTGGTTGTAGTAGAGACAATTTTTGTTTGTTTGTTTATAAGATTTTGAGATGATTGCATACAAAAAATATTGGAGCAAATACGGTTGGCCAGAGTGTACAAAAATATATCAAGAAGTTGTTAACTATATAAATATGATAGTCTTGAAGTCATGAATTTTATCTTCTGAATTTTAGTTGCAAGTGTTGGTTTTAAGAGTTTAGATTAAAAATGAGATTTATGTTGAAACTATATCTCAATATTGAGGTTTTTGGTTTTATCTTGAAATTGGATATTGAAGTTATAGTTCCTTGAAGAACTCAAATTATTTCTCAATTAAATTTATGATGAAATTTATATTTTGAACGAGTATTTCTATGACAATTATTTTTAGTTTGATTTACAAGTTTTCAGCGAGAGTTTGCTATAAGTTTCATCAGGGTTTCATTTCAAATTTAATTCAGTTTAAATTTTGAATAACTTGATACATGGAAGATGGAAGATTCATTTAAATATACCATGATATGATTAAAGTAAAATTATGATGTTATAAATTATTTTTGAAGTTTTAGTTGGTAAGATGCTTGAGACATAGTGATATTGGATACATGGATACACTTAGCCAATTCAGTTTATAGTTTTGATATGTGACTGTGTATTGGATATTCAGTTTTGTTTTTATTTTGAATAGGCATTTGTTGATTTTTAGTCATAAATTTTGATTATTTTTAGATTGTTAAAATGTCTAGATGGGATCATCTTGGGTTAGCTAGGAGCAATGATGACAAAAGTTGAGGTTAGATTTCTAATAGTAATATTAATCAGCATAATTTTAATAGAAATGTAACTAGGGGTGGTTTTTGTGCCAAAAGATTTGGACCTAGATTTCATAGAGGTACTAGGATGTTCATCTATTTCGATACCATAGATCTTAAATTTTAGAATGTCCTAAATAATTTATCTATTAATCTAGTCAATAGGGGTAATAAGAGAAATAAAGGTTTTTATGGATGTAGGTTTGATCCCAGAACTTCCTCACAAAATAGTTCTTCTCACCATTTGTAAAATAACTCACAATATTTACCAATTCAACCTCCCAAATTTAAGAGAATTGAATCTATTATTGATCCTCCTCCTATCAATCAAAACACCTATCTTAAAATTGAGAATAGTTCATGCCAAACATTATGTGAATTTGGCCATTCTTTCAATTTCAGATGAACCTTCACCTTTTCATAGAGGACCTACTATGAAATTTAATAAATTAGGGTTGGCATCTTCCCATAGTGACCCTGTCATTAGATTTGAAAAGTTCAGCTTGTGAAAAACATGGTTATGCTGGTAGGAGATGTACAATAGATATTCCCCCTTCTACTACAAAGAAAAGAGTAGATAATTAGATTGAACTTGATACTCTATAGAGGTCAAACGCTGAAGAGGATCAAGTTGAAAACTGATGATAGTACAAGTGACTCTGGAACAAAGTTAGTACAATTTTTTGCAATAGAAATGAATTATAATTTCTATGTTAATGCACAAGACAAACCAGTGATTGAAGTGCTTTCAAATTTAGAGGATTATTAGACCTCTAGGGGATAAACTTTATTTTCAGCTAATTTTTTACATAGCAAAACTTTATACTTTCAGTTTGATACTTTACTTTAGATTTTAGTATTTTTGATGATAATATTTTAAAAAATACAACAAACTTAATTTTTGTTATAAATATATATGCTTGAGTTAATTTTAAACATGCATTATAGTTTAATATGAATAAAATTTTATTAGTCTTTGACTTATCTATTTATTGATTGATATATGTATTCTATTTATTATTAATTGATGAGGGTCCCCACCCATTAAGATTAACATCTGGTCTATATTTACAAATTTGATCGATTAAGACTTTTAAAGTCTTAATTAAATATATCATTAACTAATAATTGTTTATGATTAATTGATTTTTTAAAGTCAATTAATTAACATAAATTAATAATTAAGTTATAACTTATTTTTCAACTAAGTTTAGAGTAAAAAAAGAGATTAAGAATTCATTTTAAGATAGAAGAACAATATAGGTATTGAAGACTTACACATTTTGTGAAGTCAATCACTTGTCTTTTTCTTTTTTATGTAACTTCTCTGAGATGGCATGACTTTTGTAGATAGATCCAATGGCACTTTATCTGACGGTTGAATAATTTCTTAGGCAACATAAGTATATCTAGTTTTTATTATCATTTAGAATAGATTATCTAAAGTTTGCTAAGTTTAACATCTTTTGATGATTGTTATTTGCAGTCCTATGCATAGATTCTAAGTATTCAACTTAAATAATCATGAACACTTCATTATTTTATGATATTTCATTGATATTTTTCAATTTTAAAATTTGTCTCTCAAATTATTGTAAATAAAAATGTTGATTTTCTCAATAAAATATATTGTTTCTGCTAAGATGACTCTCATTTGAGACTTGTAATTTTCTATTGTATTTATATTAATTGTGATTTAATGTAATTTTATCTTTTATTAATTTAGTTTGATTTCTATTTCTTAGTTTATATTTATCTTTATCTACTTAGTTTTTGCTTTGTATCTGTTTCCATTAATTAGTTTCTTAGATTAATTATTTTGTTCTTCACTAGGTTAGATAGTTTAAATAAATTGTTATTTTGATTAGTTCTTTTCTTATATTTTTTGTTATAGATTTTAATTTATTTGTTAGAGTTCTTGTTAATGGTTAGTCTTAGTCTTAGATTAGATTCTAATTTTTTTTAGATTTCAGATTATAGTTTTATTTCTATTTTAGTTTAGACTTGTTACTTGTTTATTAATTAGTTGATTTATAGATAGATTAATTTAAATCTAGTTTTAGTTTTTAGTATAGTTTATTTGATCTTTTTAGTTTTTAACTTTTTTCTTATTTAAAATTGCTTTTTATTTTAGACTTAATTATTTGAATAGTTTATTATATTTTTTTAGCATAGTTGTTTTATGTTCTCTTTTCTTTACTATTAGATTGTTAGTTGTTGTTTGTTGTGTCTCTTTTGTTTGTTTTATTTGTTTGAATATCTTTTATTTTATCTTAAATCTATTTACATATATTTCTGATTTATCTTTTAAAAGTTACTTATAAATATTTCAACAGAAGTAATTGGAATATATTTTTTGAATCAGATTTCTATTCTTCAAGAGATTATTTAGTTCATAAGTTTTCTCTATCGAAAGAATAGATTATAGATTCTTGTCTAAATTTTTTCATGATTTGAAAAAGTGGATTTTTGATTGTTATAATATAATATGTTACATTTGATGATTTATTGATTATTTTCTAGAACTTATAAAATATTCCTCGCATCTTTAGGATCATAATTGAACCTTTAGAACCACATGATTAGACTAGTATGATTTAATTTTAATCTTTGCAATAGATGAAAGGGTTGATTCACTGACGATACAATTTACTTTGTCAACAAATTTGATGACTCCTTTGGATAAATTCATTCAAAAATCTAATTTGTTTTAAGCTTTATTTTTTCTTGCTCATGGTACTTGAAGGACAACAACTTCCTATTATTCAATCTAAGATATTGAAGATTATCAAGTTGATGTTGCTTTCAATCTAACATGTTATGCACGGTATAATCATCATGAAAATCTTCATCAAGTCATTCAGGGCATAAACCAATAAGATATTATAGAGTTTGAGATTGATTGGTATTTTAATCTTACACATGAGACTCAACAAGATATTCTTAATTCAAATAGAATAATTCAGGTGGATAGAGATAGAGTTTTAACTGCTAATCCTAGACCTAAAACTCATTTTTTTAGTCTTTTTCATTTGATAATTTTGTTTTGTCTTCTAAAACTATTGTTATAAATTTAAAATTAAATCAAGTAGATCAGGGTCAGAATAATCAATCTACTCAAGTAGAAATTACTAAAACTTCTAATGGAAGAACCATCAAAAGTAGAATAGAGGCTAAAGAATTTGATTCATGGGTTGCAAAATAATAGAGAGCAAGATGATCTCACTAAATGTGAGATGAAGAAACTCAAGAAAAACAACAGATAGTTGTAACACCATGGAATTTTACTAATCCAATTAATGTTAAAAACGACCTGGTAAGTTGTCTTCTTTCAAAGGATTAAATATACCAATTTTTTTTGATGGTACCGAAGAATCTTGATAATATCACTTAGAATCTTTTAGATTATGTTGTACTAATCTTAAAATAACTAATGAAAATATTTGCTTAAGATTTTTTTTCCAAATACTTGAAGGAAAAGCTTATCATGATTCATTAGTCTGTCTGCCAATGTTATTGATACTTGGAGGGATGTTGAAGATTGGATAGAGTTTTCATAAAAATTAAAGAAGATTTAAATTTAGTTAATGATCTTTTGAATTTTTCTATCGATCTAGATGAGACCATTTATCATTTTATTTTTCAGGTTCACTAAGCTGCATCAAAAGATATGCATGATCTTAGATCCTCTAAAAATTAATCTAGACTTTGTATTTATAATGCTTTACCTTTAAAATATAAAATAGTTTTATAAGATAAAGATATTATAAAATATGATGAAACTATAAGATTCTGTATTAAATATGAAAAAAACTTAAATGCATTGGATTTAAAGTAGGTCTTCCACAAAATTAAATTTAGATAATTTAGAAATTCTAAAGGTGATTCACTAATTATAAAACAATAAAGATCAAAATGATTTTACTAAAGGTGAAGATGAAGAAGAAGCTCAAGCAGATAGATAGTTGTAACACTATGAATTTCTACTAATCCAATTAATGTTAAAAATTATCTTGGTAAGTTACCTTCTTTTAAAGGATTGAATATACCAAAATTTTCTCGTGCTGCCTGAGAATCTTGATAAGATCACCTAAAAGCTTTTAGATTAGTTTTTACTACCTTTGAAATAACCAATGAAAAAAATTACTTAAATTTTTTTGCCCAAACACTTGAAGGAAAAGCTTATCATGCATTCATTAGTCTATCTATCAAGGTTATTGATACTTGGAGAGGTATTGAATATTGGCTAGAATTGTCCTTTGAAAAAGTTAAAGAAGATTTTGATCTAGTCAATGATATTGTGATTTTTTTATCAATCTAGGTGAGACCATTTATCATTTCATTTCCAAGTTCACTAAGTTTTTTCAAAAGATTATGCATGATCTTAAACCCTCTAAAAAGTTATCTAGACTTTATATTTGTAATGTTTTACTTTTAAAATATAAAATGGTTTAGAAGATAAAAATATTGCAGAATATGATGAAACTATAAAATTTTGTATTGAATATGATAAGAAGCTTAAACACATTGGATTTAAAGTAGGTCTTTCACAAGCTTAAATTTAGATAATTTAGAAATTTTAAAGGCCATACAAAGTCTAGGTAATAAGTTGGTCACTGTTAAAAGACAATTAAATGACAAATCTTCTTCCTCAAATAAAAATAATAAAGAAGATAAAAATGAAGATATTGCTTATTACTATAATGTTTGTAAATTAGATCATAATCTAGATTCATGTCCTGCTATTCTTAATTTCAAAAAATTTATTCAAGGAAAAGATCTAATATTTGAATATCTAGCATACACACTATTGATGCTCTGTCGAAAAATAAGAATACTTATGTTGTAAATACTAGAAATAAGGATTATAGTTACTCTCAAAAAAATAATACAACAAATGATAAAACTTTTGATGATAAAAGAAAATTCAAAATAATGCTAATAATTCAACTAATAATGCTGCTCAGAATATTTCTTTTTCAACTAGGTATAACAATAGTCAATATCAGCTTTACAAGTCTAAAATTTTTAGACAAACTGATACTAAAATTTATAACATAATTGATGATTTGTCAATAATTAAAGCTAAATTTTCTTTACTACAAGTAGCTAATCTTCCAGAGTAGCTTGATAAGATTAATGAGACTGTTAAGAATCTTAAAACTGACGTAGGATTACAAAAAGAAGACAATAATGAACACATTTATGCTCAAAGTTATGATCCACCAACTGATTACATTCTTTCTTTTTATGTTATGGTTAATATTGCTAACAAGATAATTCATAATTGTATTTTGAATACATGTGCCTCAAATAATATAATGCCTAAATACATTATAGATCAGTTAAGTATATCTTATGAAATGAATAATACAAAATTTATTGATTTTGATTCTAGACAAATTAAAAATTGTGCTAAGTTTCACGACATAGTCATTAAAATTACACAAAATAAAATAATTAGATGCATGACTAATGTTGAAGTGTTAGATATTCTTAGTAATTATGCAATGTTATTAAGAAGAGATTGGTCTAAAATAACAAAGATTTTTATTGAGAAAGATATAACATGGGTTTCTATTAAAAATGAAATTACTTTCATAAAAAAAGAAGATTGATCTAGTACATCTATTGAGTCACATTTTTCAAATATTTTTTATGTTAAAACTGGAATTGAGACATAAATTGTTAAATTTAGATGAACCAAAAAATCAGCATGAAAAATTATTCAAAAAAAATATTTTATGGTCACTTTACTTTGTTGGATCTTGTTCTCAACAAGGTAATGGTCTTGGGATTTGCCTAATTTCTCCTATAGGTAAATTTTTTCATTATGCATTCAAATAATCTTTTGAAATTACTAATAATATAGCAAAATTTGAAGCATTATGTTTAGGATTAGAAAGGTCATAGAACTTAACATTAAACATTTAAAAGTCTTACAAGATTCAAAATTAGTTGTTAGATAAGTTCATAAAATATATAAGACTAATCATTCTCATCTACATCGTTATACACCAAAAAATTGGCCATTACTTGAGAAATTTAAGACTTTTAACATCACACATATTATTAAAGAATATAATATTAGAGTTGAAAGCTTGTTGTTTTTGTTTCTATTATACTAGAATTTTTCATCTTAAAAATTTTAATTTAAATGATAGTTGACATGTCTTCTGTTGTGATGAACATATAGATTATTTCATTAAAGACAATTATTTTGATCATGATGACTATGTATTAAATTGTGGAGATTATTTTTAATTAAGTACTAACAAAGTACCCATTGGTTTGGTAAGTTTGGAATCAATATTCATGTTTAACAATCAGTCAAAAATTTATAAAATAGAGGAGCCTTTCAGAAAAATCATATGTGAGACTATTCCTATCAATTTTAGTACTAAATAAGATCAAAAGTATGTTTATCTAGGGATTCAAGTTACTGGAAGTGAAAAGGTTAAATTTATTAAGTTATTTAAAGAGTTCATTGATATTTTTCCTCTGATCATATAAAGATATTAAAGGTTATGATACTAAAATTATTAAACATGACATACCTATTAAACTTGAGATCAAACTCATAGGGTAGAAAATATGAAGAATTAGCTCTTTGTTAGAGGACACCATTAACAAAGAGCTAGATAAGATGATTGATGTTGGTGTCATTTTTCTTATAAAATATTCAGAGTGAGTATCTAATCTAGTATCGGTTAGAAATAAAAATGATGACATTAGATTATAAGTTGATTTTAAAAATCTAAATAAAGCTAGTGTTAAAAATAAATTTTCTCTACCAAGTATAGATTAGATTTTATAGCAAGTTATAAGATCAAAAATGATACCTTTATTTGATGAATTTTTTTATTATAATCATATTTTTGTAAATCTTAAAGATAGACATAACACTACTTTTACCACTCGTAAAGGTACTTTCGTTTGTAACACAATGCCTTTTGGATTGATGAATGTAGGAACTACTTTTCAAATAGTTATGCATGTTATTTTTGATGATTTGATTGGATTGTTATTTAATTTTATTTAGATGATCTCACCATTCACTCTAAAAAGAGAAAAAAAAACATTTAGATCATCTTCATGAAGTTTTCACAAGATGTAGAAAGTATGACATTTTTTTTAATCTAAAGAAATTAGTTTTTGGTGTTATCGAGGATAAGTTATTAGGACACATTATCTCAAAATATGATATTTATATCGATCATAAATATGTTAAAGTAGTTAAAGAATTACCTCCTCCTAAAGATCAATCTATTTTGAGGTCTTTCTTTGATAAGATAAACTTTGATAGGAAATTCATTTCATATTTTACTGACAAATCTAATCCATTGTAATTATTGCTTAAGAAAGATAAAATATTTAATTGAGATGAAAATGTTGAGTTATATTTTAATTGTGTTAAGAATGTCATTGCAATGCTCTTTTTCTTGTTAAACATGATTTAAAGAAAGCATTCATTCTCTATGTTTGCTAAAAAAAACTATTAGAGTTGTAATAACTCAAGAATTTAAAAATAATGAAGAAAAACTAATCAATTATATGAGTCAAGTTTTAAAAGATGCAAAAACTAGGTATCCTCTTATTTTTTTATATTGAATATTGACTACTAATATATGCATCAAAGAAGTCAAAAAATTATGAAGTTTCCAATAGAGACAAAAATAATTATGGGGCATCCCTCATCAACAAAAATAATAGTCGATAGTTAAATATAAAAGTGGCTTCAAACAAGGAGCTCAAAAAACAAAACCCAATAGTAACAAAAAAAATACAAATTCAAACAATAACTATCAAATATACGCCACCCTAAAGGTGGCAGGTTTAATCATATGGGTCCTGCGCTTTACTAGAAGCAATATCTACACTTTTGTATCCATCATCCAAATTAGGTGATTCATGTCCCTTAGAAGATATTTTGCCATCAACAGGCCCCAATCATATTTGTTCTAAGACCAATTTAGTAGGATAATGGTCAAATTTATCCAACAGTCCTTTCATGTTGCTCAGCTTCACATACTTTAGGGTATCTTCAACGTCTATCAAGCCTCTACTTTCAATCAGTCTCTCCAACTTGTCAAGAAAAGTGTTAATGTTTTCATCTATCTCCTTCCATAATTCCTCCTATGTGTTATGGTTATGTGTCTATGGATTAAGTCCTTGAGATGTAGGCCCTGTCACTGCATCTTTGTAACCCACTTTAGGGAACAAGTTCAGATCAAATGGGGTAAAATTTTATGTCTTCTCTAATAATAAAATTACCATGCTCCTGATTATTCATATCTTGTAACACACTCTCATTCATAGCCAACTAACCACCAAGTCCATTCTGATTAGATTCAGATGGGGTGATCCATTCCTACATCGAATTGTCAGTCTGGTCAAAGTATGCATCTTTAATATAGTCCCATTCAAAATCTAAAATTTTAAATTTTACTATGATTTGATGA
The DNA here is from genome assembly GCA_037957365.1 of Torreya grandis. Taxonomy (NCBI): domain Eukaryota; kingdom Viridiplantae; phylum Streptophyta; class Pinopsida; order Cupressales; family Taxaceae; genus Torreya; species Torreya grandis. Next base: position 1,282,299 of record JARHVA010001583.1, read on the forward strand.
TACACAACCCAGTCAGGGTGGAGGCTCAATCTGGGTTATCCCCCAAAATCAAGCAAGAAGTCTGAGATAACCTTGCGAAGACCTATCCTGAAGAATTGCTCAAGATGGTCTTGAGGCACTTTTAACTAGAGTAATATCCACAAAGACAAAAAATGAAGGATGATTTTAATTTTGAAGGAAGGCTAGAGTGCTTACTAAATTCATAATTAAAATCATCCTTCATTTTTTATTTTTGCAGATATTCCTCTAGTTAAAAGTGCCTCAGGACCAGCTCGAGTAGTTTCTCAACCCAGGTCTCCTCAAGGTTACCTCAGACTTCTTGCTTGATTCTGGGAATACCCCAGAGTGAGCCCCCACCTTGATTGGGAGGTGTGTCTCCAAATGAAAACATAAATTAAAATTTGAAAGTTTGAATGGGACTATATTAAAGATGCATACTTTGAGCAAGTCGATAATCTGGTGCATAAATGGATCACCACACCTAAATTTGATCAGAATGGACTTGGTGGTTAGTTGGCTGTGAATGAGATTTTGTTACAAGATATGTGTAATGAGGATCATGGGATTTGTATTATCAAGAATATAATGAAACTTTTACCCTATTCGATCCAAACCTATTCCCTAAAGTGGGTTATGAGGATGCAGTGACATGACCTACATCTCGGGGACTTAATCCAAAGACACATAACCATGGCACACAAGAGGAAGTATGGAAGGAGATGGATAGAACATCAAAACTTTTTTTGATAAGTTGGAGAGACTAATTGAAAGTGGAAGCTCGAATGACATTGAGGACATCCTAAATTATGTGAAGTAGAGCAACATAAAAGGACTGTTGGATAAAGTCAACCACTATCCTTCTAAATTGGCCTCAAGAAAAATGCAATTGGGACTTGATGGTAAAATATCTTTGGAGGGACATGACTCACCTAATTCAGACAATAGATGTGAAATCACAAGCATTGCTTCTAGTAAGATACAAAACCTATATAATTGAACCCCCCACCTTTAAGATGGCCTATATTTAATGGCTACTATTTAAATTTGTATTTTTGATATTATTGTTAGTTTTTATTTTCTAGACTACCTATTTGGAGCCATTTTTATATTGAACTGTCGATTATCATGTTTGTTGATGGGGAATGCCCTACAACTACTTTTGTCTCTACCATAAACTTTATAATGTTTTGGCATCTTTGATGCATATATTAGTAATCGATCTTCAATATAAAAAAATAAGAGGATATCTAGTTTCTGCATCTTTTAAAACTTGGTCATATAGTCGATTGAGTTTTCTTCATTATTTTTAATTTTTTGAGTTATTACAATTCCAATAGCTTTTTTTGTAGCATTAACATAGAGAATGAATATTTTTTTAAAAATCAGGGTTAACAAGAACAACACTTACAATGACATTCTTAACACAATTAAAATCTAACTCAACACCTTCATCCTAATTAAATATTCTTTATTAACCAATAATTGCAATGAATTAGACTTGTCAATAAAATTTGAAATGAATTTCCTAACAAAGTTTATCTTACCAAAGAAAGACTTCAAGCTAGATTGATCTTTGGGAGGAGGTAGTTCTTTAATTGATTTAACACGTTCGAGATCAATAGAAATGCCATCTTTTGAGATGTGTCCTAATAACTTACCCTTGATAACACCAAAAATTGATTTCTTTAGATTCAAAAAAATGCCATACATTCTATATCTTATGAAAATTTCATGAAAATGGTCTAAATATATTTCTTTCTATTTTTAGAATGAACGGTGAGATCATCTAAATAAATTTGAATAATAATGCTAATCAAATCATCAAAAGAAACAAGCATAGCTCTCTAAAAAGTAGCTCCTATATTCATTAATCCAAAAAGTATTTTATTATATACGAAAGTACCTCTACGAGTAGTAAAATTAATTTTATATCTATCTACAAGATTTATAAAAATATGATTTTAAAAAAAAAATCCATATAATAAAGACATCATTTATGATCTTGAAACTTGCTATAAATTTTTATCTATATTTGGTAGATAAAAATTGTCTCTAACACTAATATCACCATTTTTATTCTTAACTGAAACTTGATTAGCTATCCATTCTGAATAGTTACAAGGAAAATGACACCAACATCAATCATCTTATTCAGCGCTTTGTTAATGGTGTCTTCTAACAAAAAATTGATTCTTTGTATTTTTTGCCTAACAAGTTTGATATCAAGGTTAATAGTATATCATGTCTAATAGTTTTAGTATTATAACCCTTAAATTTTTTATATGACCAAACAAAAACATCAATGAATTTTTTAAATAACTTAATGAATTTAACCTTTTCACTTGAAGTAACTTGAATTCTTAAATAAACATACTTTAGATCTCTTTAATGCTTAAATTGATAGGAATGGTCTCACCTATGATTCTCCTTGATGGTTCTTTCGTTCTATAAATTTTACACTGATCATTGGGCATGAACATTTATTCTAAACTCACCAAACTAGAAGATAATTTGTTAGTACTTAATTGTAAATAATCTCCATAATTTAGTACACAATCATCATGATCAAAATAATTATCATTAATGAAAGAATCTATATGTTCGTCACAATTAAGCATAGGTCAAATATCATTTAAGTCAATAATTTTATGATGAATTTTTTTAGCAAAAGAGAAGTCTATATTAGGTTCAATCTCACTCAAAGTTGGATTAGTTGTAAAAACAATAAATTTATTAGATCTAACATTAGATTTTATAAGAATATACATTATGTTAAAAGCTTAAATTTTTTAAATAATGATCAAATATTTTTCATGCAATGGTGTAAATGAGTTTAATTAGTCTTATAAATTTTATGAATTTGTCTAACAACTAATTCTAAATCGCCAAAGACTTCTAAATATTTAATGTTAAATTCTATGGCCTTTTCTAATCTAAAACAAAATATTTCAAATTATACTATATTATTAGTATTTTTCAATGACAGTTTGAAAACATAACAAAAAAATTACCTACAAGGAAAATTAGGCAAATCCCAACCCCATTACTTTGTTGAGAACAAGCTTCATCGAAGTAAAGTGACCATAAAATATTTTTTTGAATAATTCTTACATACTAATTTTTTGGTTCATCTAAATTTAACAATTCATATGTCCCAATTTCAATTTAAACATAAAAAATATTTAAAGAAGAAAGTTATTCAATAAGTGTACTATACCAATCTTCTCTTTTTATGAAAGCAATTTCATTGTTAACAGGAACCCATGTTATATATTTTTCAACAAAACCCTTTATTATTTTATACCAATCTCTTTCTAATAATATTAGATAATTACTTTGAATACATAACACTTAGACATTGGTCATGTATCTAATTCTTTCATCTTTTGCAATTTTAATGACTATGTCACAAAAAAATCAAAACTAGTAAATTTTTTATTATCTATTTCATGAGATATACCTAACTGATCTGCAATACATTTAGACATTATGTTTTTTGAGACCCCTATATCCAAGATATAATTATGAATTATTTTGTTAGTGATTTTAATTGTAACATAAAAAAGAGGAATGTAATTAGCTGACAGGTCATAACTTTGAGCATAAATGTGTTCATTAATGTCTTCTTCTTATAAGCTTACATCAGCTTTAGGATTCTTAATAGCCTCATTAATCTTATCAAGCTATCTTGAAAGACTAGCTACTTGTAGTAAAGTGAATCCATATTTAATTACTGACAAATCATTAGTTATGTTATAAATTTTACTATCAGTTTGTCTAAATTTTTTAGGTTTGTAATGCTGATATTGACTGCTATTGTAACTAGTTGAGAAAAAATATTTTGAATAGCATTATCAGTTGCATTATTAGCATTATTCTAAACTATTTTTCCTTCATCATCAAAAGAAGTTTTATCATTTTTTATTTTATTATTTTGAAAAGAACTATAATCTTTATTTATAATATTTACAACACAATCATTCTCATTTTCTAATGGATCATCAAAAGTATTTATATTGTATACTAGATCTTCAGATATTAGATCTTTTTCTTGATTTTTTTTTTTTGAAGTTACGAACAACAAGACATGAATCTGAATTATGATCCAGTTCACAAACATTACATAAATAAGCAATATCTTAATTTTTATCTTCTTTATTCTTTTATATTTGAGGAAGAAAGTTTATCATTTAATTGTCTTTTAACAACGATCAACTCATTACTTACACTCTGTATGACCTTAATTTTTTTTGAATTATCTAAATTTAAACCTGTGAAAGACCTATATTTAAATCCAATGCATTTAAGCTTCTTTTCATATTCAATATAGAATATTATAGTTTCATCATATTTTGTAATATTTTTATCTTCTAAAATCATTTAATATTTTAAAAGTAAAGCATTACAAAGATAAAGTCTAGATAATTTTTTATAGGGTCTAAGATCACATAAGATCTTTAGACATAGCTTAGTGAACTTGAAAATTAAATGATAAATGGTCTCACCTGGATCGATAAAAAAATTCATAAGATCATTGACTAGATCAAAATCTTCTTTACCTTTTTCAAAGGATAAATCTAGCCAATCTTCAACATCTCTTCAAGTATCAATAGCCTTGACACACAGACTAATGAACACATGATAGGCTTTTCTTTTGAGTGTTTAGACAAAAACTCTTAAGCAAATATTTTCATTAGTTATTCTAAGAGAATTACAAACTAATCTAAAAGCTTCTAAGTGATCTTCTCAAGATTCTCCAACAGCACCATAAAATTTTGGTATATTTAATCTTTTAAGAGAAGGCAACTGATCAGGACAATTTCTAACATGAATTAGATTAACAGAAATCTATGGTGTTACAATTATTGATCATTCTACTTGAGTTTCTTCTTCATCTTCACCTTCAATGAGATCATCTTACTCTCTATTATTTTTCAACCTATGAATCAGAGCATGTAGCCTTTGTTCTACTTCTGATTATTCTCCTATTAGAAGTTTCAGTGGTTTCTATCTGAATAGATTGATTATTCTAACCCTGATCTACTTGATTTAATTATAAATTTATACAAGTAATTTCAAAAGGTAAAACAAAATCATCAAATAGAAAATAATCAGAAAGAAAATAAGTTCTAAGCATAGGATTAACAGTTAAAAATCTATCTCTATCTTCCCGAATTCTTCTATTTGAATTAAGAATATCTGGTTGATTCTTACATGTAAAATTAGAATGTGAATCAATTTCAAATTCTGTAATCTCTTCTTCTTAGTTTATGACCTAAATGATTTGATGAAAATTTTTAGGATGATTATAACATGCATAACACGTTATATTGAAAGCAACATCAATTTGATCATCCTCAATATCTATATTTAATTGAATAATAGGAGGTTGTTTTCCTCCAAGTACTATGAGCACGAAGAAAAAAAAAATTAAAATAAATCATATTTTTGAATGATATTCAATAATCCAAAAACTTAAAACAAATAAAATTTTGAACAATATTTCAAAATTTATTGACGATGAAAATGATACCATCAATGAATTAACCCTTTCATCTATCATGAAGGTTAAATTGAAATCATATCAATCTAATCATAGAGTTCTAAAGGTTCACTTACGATCCTAAAAATGTGAGTTTTTTTTATAAATTTTGAGAAATAATAAGTCATCAAATATAACATTATATTATAACAATCAGAAATCCACTTTATCAAATCATGAATCAATTTAAATAAGAATCTGTAATGTATTCTATCCGATAGAGAAAACTTATTAATTAGATAATCTCTTGAAAAATAAAAATCTGATTCAGTAAATATATTCCAAATAATATCTTACTTCTGTTGCAATATTTATAAGTAACCTCAAATAAATAAATCAAAAATATGTGTAGACAGATTTAAAATAAAATAAAATAAATTAAAAAATGTAAAACAAACAAAAGAGACAACAAACAACTAACAATCTAACCAAAAAGAAAAGAGAACATAAAACAACTATGCTAAAAAAAGGACAACAAACTACTTAGATAATTAAGTCTAAATTAAGAAGCAAATTTAAATTAAAAATGAACTGAGAATTAAAAGGATCATATAAACTAATCTAAGATTAAAATTAGACTCAAATTAATCTATCTATAAATCAACTAACTAATAAACAAGTAACAAGTCTAAACTAAAATAGAAATAAAACCATAATCTGAAATCTAAAAAGGTTTAGAATCTAATCTAAGACTAAGACTAACCAATAAAAAAAACTCTAACAAAGAAATTAAAATCTATAACAGAGATATAAAAATTTTTTTAAAATCAAAATAACAATTTATTTAAACTATCTAACCTAGGGAAGAACATAATAATTAATCTAATAAACTAATTAACGGAAACATATACAAATCAAAAAACTAAATAGATAAAGATAAATATAAACTAAGAAACTGAAATCAAACTAAATTAATAAAAGATAAAATTATATTAAATTAGAATTAATATAAATACAATAGAAAATTATGAGTCTCAAAGAAAAGTCATCTTAGCAGAACTGATAGATTTTATTAAAAAATCAACATCTTTTTTTATGATAATTTGAGAGAACTTTTACAATTGGAAAAGATCAATGAAATGTCATAAAATAATGAGGTGTTCATCATTATTCAAGTTGAATACTTGAAATCTGCATATATGACTGCAAATAGCAATCATCAAAAGATGTTAAACTTAACAAACTTTAGATAATCTATCATAAATGATAATAAAAATTACATATATATGCATTGTCCAAACAATTACCCAACCGTCAGATAGAATATCATTGAACCTATCTATAAAAATTATGTTATCTCAGAGAAATTGCATAGAAAAGAGAAAGATAAGTGATTGTCTTCACAAAATGTATAAATTTTCAGTACTTTTATTATTTTTTCATGTTCAAATAAATCATTGATCTTTTTTTATGCTCCAAACTTAGTTGAAAAATAAGTTATAACTAACTTAGTTATTAGTTTATATTATCTAATTGAATTTAAAAAGTCAATTAATCATAAATTGTTATTAATTAAGGATATATTTAATTAAGACTTTAATATTCTTAATTGATCAAGTTTTTAAATATAGACCGAGTGCTAATCTTAACTGGTGGGGACCCTCATCAATTAGTAATAAATAAAATACATATATCAATTAATAAATAGATAAGAAAAAAATCAATAAGTTTTTATTTATATTAAACCATAATGCATATTTAAAATTAACTTGGGGATATATATTTATATCAAAAATTAAGTTTGATGTACTTCTCAAAATATTATCATCAAAAATATCAAAATTTGAAGTAAAGTATCAAATTGAAAGTATAAAGTTCTGCTATGTAAAAAAAATCAGTTGAAAACAAAGTTTATCTCTTAGAGATCCAATAATCCTTTGAATATGAAAGAACTTCAATCACTGGTTTATTTTGTTCATTAACATGCATATTATAATTCATTTCTATTGAAAAAAACTACACCAACTTTGTTCTAGAGTCACTTGTACTATAATCAATTTTTTACTTGATCCTCTTCAGCATTTTGACCTCCATAAGAGTATCAGGGTCAGTCTAACTATCTATTTTTTTCTCTGTAGTGAAAGGGAGAATATCCATTATGCATCTCCTACTAACATAACCACATTTTTTCTAAACTCAACTTTTCAGATCTTATGACAGGGTCACTATAAGATGTCAGACCTAATTTCTTACATTTCATAGTAGGTCTTTATGAGAAGGTGAAAGTTCATCTAAAACTGAAGGAATGCATAGATTCACATAATTTTTGGCATGAACTATCTCAATCTCAAATTGGGTGACCTGATTCGAAAGAGAAGGATCAACAATAGGTTCAATTCTCTCAAAATTAAGACACTGAAGTGGTAAATGTTGTGATTTATTTTCCAAATGATGGGAAGAACTAATTTTTGAGGGAGTTTTGGAACCAAACCTACGCCCATAAAAACCTCTATTTTCCCTATTTCCCTTATTCACTGGATTAAAAAGCAAATTATTTAGAACATTTTAAAATTTGAGATCCGTAGCATTGAAATAGAGAGACATCTCAATACCTTTATGGAATCTAAGACCAAATTTTTTAGCACGAAAACCACCCCTAAAGACATTCTTGTTAAAATTATGTTGATTAATATTATTATCAAAACTCTACCCCAAATTCTGTCATCATTACCCCTAATTGATCCACGTTTATTCCATACAGACATTTTAACAATCTAAAAATACTCAAAATTTATGACTGAAAAACAACAAATGCCCATTCAAAACAAAAATAAAACTAAATATTCAATACACACTCATATATTAAAACTCTAAACTAAATTGACTAAGTCTATCAATGTATCCAATATCACTATGTCCTAATCATCTTATCAACTAAAACTTCAGAAATAAAATTATAAAATCATAATTTTATTTTAATCATACCTTGGTCTATTCAAATGAAGTTTCCATCTTCCATGTATCAAGTTATTCAAAATTTAAACTGAATTGAACTTGAAATGAAACTGATAACAAACTCTTGCTCAAAACTTGTAAATCAAACCAAAAATAATTCTGTCACAAAAATACTTGTTCAAAATATAAATTTCATCAGAAATTTAACTAAGAGACCATCTGAGTTCTTTAAGGAACAATAACTTCAATATCCAATTTCAAGATAAAACCAAAAACCTCAATATTGAAATATATTTTCAACAAAAATCTCATTTTTAATCTGAACTCTTAAAACCAACACTTACAACTAAAAACCAATAGATAAATTTCATGAGCTCAAGACAATCATATTTATATACTTAACTTCTTGATATATTTTTGTACACTCCAACCGACCATATTTGCTCCTATATTTTTTGTATGCAAACATTTTGAAATCTTATAAACAAATAAACATAAACTATCTCTACTACAACCAAAATTCTTTAAACCCTTTTGAGACAATCACGACAAACAAGAGTAACATCTAATTCATAAATATCGTAGAGTATAGACACATTTGTGTTATATCAAACCCTGTCATATCTCAACTTCACAATATGTATGCAAATTTATTTGAAACTGAAACTGACATGTATGCATAATAACCCATCAAATCCTCCAAAAATACACAAAACATGAACAATTTTTTTTATAAAACTGAGATCCCCACAAAAATTTTTAATCACAGATGTTTATAAATATACTATTTTTGATATTTTGATATAATATCAAAAATACATTTGAAAAAATGAAGTCTCAAAAAAATGAAATCCCATACATTTTAATATAAATACGTCAATGATTTTCCAAATCAAGGGTTGAGAAAAACATTCACAACCATTACGATATTCACGAGAGCACACAAATAGAAAAAACTATTTTGTAATCATTTTTAAAAACCATCAAATATTTATACAAACAATAAATATGTCAAAACCATAAATGAATATCTACAAAGTCATTCATGCAGGATTTTCTTTCAAAATTTCAAAAAACCTATTGAATCTAAAATCTTAGTCCAAGATAAGAAACCTTGGCTTTGTTTTAAACTCGAGCTTTATATTCATTTAAATACCTAGAACATATCGAAAACCAAAAATAACTTATCATCCATATTCATGCATGAAAGAATTTTCAAGACCGAAACATCATTTATCCTTTCAAATATCCATGAACAGATTAAACCATTAACCTTTATAGACTTTAAAACACATGTAGACTCTTACAATATATTTATAACAAAAGTTCATCATTTCACCATGAATGAAAGTAGACTACTCAAAAATAACTCAATCCTGCAATAAATATTCATGCAAATCAGAACTCAAACCAGAACTTATTTCTTTCTACAATTGCAAGCTTCATCCAAAATCACCATGAATATTTTTCAAATTCATTTTAAACTATATAAAACATCCCTGAGAATGCACTTTGAAATATTTCCACATGAAATCTTCAATAAATCTTCTTTGCAAATTGGAAATCACCTAGCCAAAGTTTCATTTCCGCAACCAAGCTTTCCAAAATGACCAAAAACCAAGAAAATTAACCTACTTATTTCTGCCACCCTCCACTGTAACTAACTCGATTAGATGTTTGCTTCTTATTGGCTCACATTTACCAGGGACATACTTAGCAACTTTGCTGATTTCATTACCGACACAATCAAATTTAACCACTACTAACTTTTCATACTAAACCATTGCCAACTTCCATCGTTCAAGATAGACATGATCTGCATTAACTCTACCTTTTTGCCAAATCTCCCATGATGATCTCGAAGCATCGAAAATATGTTTCACATTTAATGTTTAAGCCAACTCACCATGCCACAATAGATCATCAAGAATTGCTCAATTTATGACGTTAAACAATTGCCACATCATGAGACCATATCAAAATGAAAACAATAACCGTGTCGAGACTTGTGTTTCAAAAATAATGATTTGAATAATTACTAGAATCTTTGAATGAATAATGGCTTAGACATAAGATGTCAAATAAGTCCTTAGAACTATGAAACCTTAGAACAATGATTTTAGACTATGCATATCACAAGATCATTAAATAAAATGAATAATACCTTAGACGAGACAATATAGAACTTGGACTCTTTAACAACATTATCAAATCAACTTAAATACATCAATTTTTTGAATGTTCATTATATTGCAAGGAGTAAACAAAAATGAGCCTTTAATTAAATATGTATCTTCATAGCGGTATTTCAATAAAGAAATGCATTGATTTTTTAAAAATAGTGCTTTCAAACTGCAATAATCATCTGTATAACATCACTATCTGTTATAAATCAATAATCACATCATCCATGTATATCAATGAAAATTAAAAAATCATCATAAACTTGTTCAAACTGTGAAATCTAAAAATCCATTCTTAAAATTGTCATGGCAATTCATACTTATTGAGATCACTATACATTATATCAGATATATACAATTCCAAATTTGAAATCATTCTCAACTAAAATACTACCTCATGCCTTGATTATAATTGAAAAAAAAGATAACTTATCACATTCACAAATATATATGCGTATTTTATTCATTTATCCACAATGTTTTTTGAAACCACTCAAAATATAAACGCAAATTTATCAATTATCAATCCATGATTGAACATATGCATCTAAATATACTATTAATTGATCAGGTCCTTGACATAGCTTTAAACTTCATGACTGAGTCATCTCTATGACAGAAATAGCATTAATTTTAAAAAAATTGAGGGGGTGTAAAAAATAAACAGAACACTAACAACCTTACAAGTCAGTTTTGTGTAATGAAATTGAGTAGCAACAAACTGCGTATTGATAAAAACAATCTTGAGAGTGTGATCCAAATAAATAATTTCTTAAGTAGCTAAATGTGAACCCCTAAAATAATAAATTTTAACAAATGATGAATTGTTCGACTAACATATCATGAAGAAAGGGAATGATATAACAAAAAAGTTTAGATTGGATGCATAATCTAATACAAATGCCTTAAATACAAAATATGAAAATGAAGTAACACTTTAACTAAATACAACTCGACATATATTATTTATTTATTACAAAAACTAAATTTTAAAGAGTAACCTCTGAAAATAATTGATACTTACAACAAATTTGTAGCTTCTTTGTACTCTTCCTTCATATTGTGACACTTTTCCATTTATAACCTTCATTGATCCATTCCAAAAGTGAAAGTACAACAAAACAAAATAGCAAAAATATAAAATAGAAATAATAAACAAAACAACAAAGCAAAGAAAAGAAACAAGTAGTAAAAAAAAAAAAAACAACAAAAGAAACAACAAAAAATAAGCTAATCATAGAACAATTTTAAATGATGGTCGTTAACTGAGTGACGCAACTAATTTCCTTCAAGATATTTTAAAATAAAATCATTATTTCTTAGAATTATGATGATTCTATAAAGCCCATGCCATAATAAAGCAAACTTGTGGTGTTTTTCAATATCTTTGTGGGCTTTATCCCAATATAAGACTAGATCACCAACTTTAAACTTTTTGTTACAAACATTTTTATCAAAAATCTTTTTTAATTTTTGCTTAGTTTTTTCTAATTTCTGGAATGTTATTACTGTAGATTCCTCAAGAACTACTAAATCATGCGATATTTGTTCAATTAAATTTGTATTTTCAGTGACATATTATAAATCAGTCCTTGCTGTAAATAAATCCATATGTTAACATAAAAGATGGAGCTACTAAATCATGCAATATTTGTTCAATTAAATTTGTATCTTCAATGACATTATAAATCAGTCCTCGCTATAAATAAGTCCATATGTTAACATAAAATATGAATGACTAGTTACTATATTAACAATAGTCCTATCAACCCATAAAGCTTCAAAAATTTTGAGATGTTAATTTATTTTATTATCACAAACTAATTTATTTATAATTGAAATCAGATTTTTATTTGTGGATTCAACTTTTTCATTTCCTTGAGGATAATACTTAGATAAATGACTAGAAATAATAGAGTATTTTCCTTAAAATTTTATAAATTCATTTGAAACAAACTAAGGTCCATTATCTGAAATAATTTCATAAGGAACTCTAAATCTAAAAGAAAATGATTTTCTAAGAAAGAGATCATTTCACTTATTATTGAACTCTTAAGTGTTTTGGCTTCAAGCTACTTAGTGAAATAATCTGTCTATTAAAATATATTTATGACCTACAGATGAAAGTGAGTGAATATCTAAAATAAAATCAATGCCTTATTTTGTAATTTTTTTCAGGAATAATGAGATTTAAAAGCACTATAGACAATTTATCTCTTTCAACAAATAATTGACAAAGCATGCAAGAATGAACTAGCTTATAGGCACCTTGAAATAGGGTAGGTCAATAATAACCTGCTCTTAAAATCTTATAAATGGTTATTTTCACAGCATAATGTCCACCACAATTTCCTTCATGATAACCTCTAAGAACCTTTTGTCTCTAATCATGTGTAAGACATCTTAACAAAACTTCATCTCTATTACGATAAAACTGAAAGTTTTCTAACAAACATAAATTTAAAGATTTTAATTTTAAAAAATGTTTTCCCCTTTTATCTAATTTATTAAGACATGTCTGATTTTGAAAATAATAAACTAAGTCATGGTACCAATCATCTTCAACCAATAAACAATCCTATTCATTCATTTCAAGACCAAACTTAATTTTTTTTTTAAATTTAGCAATCTTAATGGTCTTTTAATGTGGTTTTGTATTTAAATTTCATCAACTGATAAAACTAAAATATTAACATCTGAAGAAGCATTCTCAGCTAAGTGTCTACCAATACATTACCTTTAATTATTTTAGAAGTTTCAAATTCAAAATCAAACTCTTGAATGCCTAAAATCCACTTAGCAAGTATTCCATGAATGGTTGGTTATTTTAAAATATAAGAAAAAATAGGCACATTAGATCATACAAAAACTTTGTTTTCCATCAATAAATATTGAAATTTAATCAAAGAGAAAACTAATAAGAAAATGAATTTCTCAATAAGGAGATACCTAATTTCTACATCTTTTAAAATTTGGTTCATATAACTAATTGATTTTTCTTCATTGTTTTCAAATTCTTGAGATATTACAACATCAATAGTTTTTTCTGTAACATTAACATAGAGAATGAATGCTTTCTTTAAATCAAGTTTAGAAAGAATAGGAGCACTTGTAATGACATTCTTAATACAATTAAAATCTAACTCAACACCTTCATCTCAATTAAATATTTTATTTTTCTTAAAAAATAATTGCAATGGATTAGACTTGTCAACAAAATTTGAAATGAATTTTCTAACAACTTTTATCTTACCAAAAAAAGGCCTCAAATTAGATTGATCTTTGGGAGGAGGTAGTTCTTTAATTGCTTTAACACGTTCAGGATCAATAGAAATACCATCTTTTGAGATAATGTGTCCTAAAAACTTACCCTCTGTAACACCAAAAATTGATTTCTTTATACTCAAAGAAATACCATATTTTTTACATCTTGTGAATACTTCACAAAGATGGTCTAAATATTTTTTATTTTTTTTGAATGCACAATGAGATCATCTAAATAACCCTAAATAATAATACCAATCAAACCATCAAAAGCAACATGGATAGCTCTTTGAAAAGTAGCTCCTGCATTTATTAATCCAAATAGCATTTTATTATACTAGTTGACAACCACTGGTAATAAACATATTAAGTCATAAGTAAATTTTAAATTGACAGTTCAGGTAATTTGAAATTCCATGTCTCGGGTAAACCAGTGTATTGTGCGAGTGTGATGTGAGTGTCAATGTGCATGCAGTGAGTCTGCATGGGATTACACGTGTGCACAAGGGTAGTGGGCATGCACATGTGTGCTCACACATAGTACACATGTTACCATAGACTAAATCTATCTCTATGAAACAAAATTACGAGTTATTTATTCAATCTTATCCTTCAAATCCTAGTATAACTCATGGTAGGAGGAAACATTAAAGATAATATAATGTATAATTTATTGTAATCCTTTCTAAAAATTTTCACTGTCTGAGCAAAATTTAGCTCAAATAGAATTTTAGAAGTGTTTAATTTAGCGCACACCCTATTCTTTGTTTACTTTTTGTAGAAGTGTTTAATTTGGGCTTTTATTGCTATATTTTTCTTCTCCTTTGTATAAAGGAAGGGCCCCTTTCAAAACCTTTTTTTTGATAAAAAAAGAAGGAAAGATCAAAGAATAAAAAATATATTTATTAAAATTCTCTAAATTTTTTTAACATCCTTTCATAATTTCCCTTTTTCATGTGATACTTCAAAAATAAAATAAAAAATTGTTGTATTTTATGTGATTAAAAAGCATAACTCAATCATATGCCAACAAATTTAACGCTATAGAGGATAGACCAACCCTGAAAATTGATGTTCTGTGGCCCATTTATTTTTGGCTTTTGGCTCTATATTACAGGTTAAATTAAAAATAGATTGTAGATATGTACATTTACTATAACCCATATATATTTCTAATAGGTAAATCTTCTTATACATCCTAATAAATTAATAACGTAATTTATATTTAAACTATTTATTCAACCTTACCCTTCAAATTCTCATATAGATTATAGTAGGAGAAGGAACCATCAAAGACAATATAATGTATAATTATCACAATCCTTTCTAAGTTTTTTGACAAAACAAAACATAAATACAATCATACGACCATCAAATTTAGCCCTTGCACATAAAGCAAGATGAGATTTGTTGGTCGACCTCGCCCACCAATGAAAATTTGAGGATGGGGCAACAATTTGAATGCCCTGTCATTTTTTAATCATGACATATATTTTCTTATGAAAAAACCCTGGGCATAAGCAATTCTTTATAGCCAAATTTAAATTTGCTTACCTTATTTTTAGCTACAACATTATAGATTATAGTGCAATTGTATATGTATGAAAAGTTATTTTATAGGGGATAATAAATATCTATTCACATTTCTTCAATCATTCTATCAAGTTATGTGAATAAGGGATCAAGAACACTAGATATGTTCATTTTCTACAAGGAATTAGTATTGATATCAATCCCCATACTAGGAATTGCGAGACATTTAAATGTTTTAAGTGATTTTTAATATCAAAATAAAGCCACTTTTTAAATATGACCGTGATGTTGACATGTTAAAAATAATTTAAACGTCAAAATGACTTGCATGTTCAAAAAAAATGACTTTTGATGTTTAAATAATATTTTCACCTATCAACCATCACCATCTGCCTCCTAATACCTTTTCCCACTAGTAGAATTTACAAGGCATTCAGATGCTTTTAGAAAGATCATCGCCCTTCAAATGCTCAAAGAGTTCATGGTTAAAGAAGGAACGAATCAATGAATAAAAAACATATTTAGTTTAATCCTCTAAATTTTTTTAACGTCCTTTCAAAATTTCCTTTTACATGTGATACTTCAAAAACAAAAAAAATTGTTTGTTGTATTTTATATGTATGAAAAATTCTTTTATAAAAGATAATAAATATTTATTCATGACTCTTAGTAACTCTATAAAGTTATGTGAACAAGGGATCAAGAACATTCTATATGTTCAAATTCTACAAGAAATCGGTATCAATATCAAACGTCTACCTCCTAAATCCTTTCCCATACTAGAAATTACAAGACATATAAATGTTTTTAGTCATTTGTAATGTCAAAATAAAGCCACTTTTTAAATATGACATGAAAATATAATTTAAACGTTAGAATGACTTGCATGTTAAAAATTTTGACGTTTGATGGTTAAATAATATTTTCACCTGTCAACCATCACGGTCTGCCTCCTAGTACCCCCGCTAGTAAAATTTACAAGGCATTCAGATGCTTTCCGAGACACACATATACATAAACTTTTAATTTTAATAATAATTAAGTTTAAAATTATATTCTACTTCTATGTAGCCTTGTTTAGCGTTTTGGTTTTGTGGTTTCGAGCCATGTTTTTACAGGCATAGGGAGAGAAGAGGCCGTGAATACCAACTGGCCATGTTTTTGTTGTAACCTTACTCTTACTCCACCACATCAGGGAGAAAAGCTAATGTTTTATGAAACTTCGGTGCTTTCTAAAATCTGGTGTGCGGATCTTCGGGAAAAAAATATAACTAAATTGGATTTTAAAAAATGAATCCTTGAATGAAAAAATATACTGAATTATTGTTAAATAGCAATAGCAAGAAAGATTTGTCTAACTTGAGTTATCTGGTGCCCTCCTGAAATTTCTCCAAAGCCCGCCATGCTTAAGAACTACATGCAGCAAATGCAGAATAGATAGTCATGCTATTCTTCAAAAGCAAGAAAGAGAGAAAAGAAAACTCGTGCCATGAAATGCTGGAGGGTGGTTTGAATTTTTTTTAATTACATACCTATCCTGTTGTAGAAGACTGTAGGACCCATCCTTTCGATCCATCCAGAAGATGAAGATGCATTGCAGGAATTTCCCGTACCTGCCATAGAACTTAAATCTAAAATACCCAAAACAGGCTTCCATTTCCTTATGCATTCATTAAAGCATACTTCAAAGTTTTAATAAAAGCTGTGGGAACTAAGATGGATTACACCTGCAAGCATCGTGCAAAACAGATCAAGTTTTCCCTTCAAATTCCACTATATGCTTTGGGCCTGCCTTTCTCTTCATATCGGAATGATACAGGCTTCAGGACATTCAAGTGACTGACCGGCATGGTATGGTGGTCTATATTGTCCAACG
Source organism: Torreya grandis (assembly GCA_037957365.1). NCBI lineage: Eukaryota > Viridiplantae > Streptophyta > Pinopsida > Cupressales > Taxaceae > Torreya > Torreya grandis. The sequence continues at coordinate 1,299,592 of JARHVA010001583.1, forward strand.
GGAAGATGCAAACATATGCACACGTAGACTCTAACACAACAATTAATTCCATACAACCCAACATGTATGCAACTCAATGCAATCGCTCGACCAAATTTCTTCAAGAGGTAAAGATAGCTGGACCAATTTTTTTCATGAGGTAAAGGTACCTGGGCCTTAAATTCTTCATAAGGTAAAGGAAGCTGCAAAAAACAATAAAGGTGTTAGGCTCACTTTGAGAGCGTCCAAACAGAAGTTTCCTTCCAACAAACCATTCAATGCACAATTCAAATGAAGCATTAAATTCTCACAGAAAAAAGGCAAAGCCAAATAAATTTACATTGCATAAAGGCTCAAAGCCATTGACGGTTTATATCAATAATCAATGAATATGATGATCAGAACGCAGTAAGTTGGCAGGGCCACAACCACCTCAAACCATGATGCAGGAGGAAACTACAAGAAACTTACAATATCCTCTACACAATATACGACACAAAAAATTATACACATTCACAAATCTTTCAAGAGAAAGGAATTTGTGCATAAATTTTTCTTTATTGAATGCCAAACCATATTTCTTCAGTCTCTTTCTCTCCAATTCGATTGAGCCCGTCTAAGCCATCGCCAATACAAGAATACAGGCCATCGCATTGGACTGTTCTGCGAGGGACTTGGACCGCGTCTCTAACTCAACTCACTTGCCTGCTATCACTTAATGCAGGAGGAAACTTAAAAAACTTAAAAACTCTTCCACACTATAAGCCAGAGAGAAAATTAAGCCCACACTAACGTTGTTTCAACAACAAATCTGTTGATAACTGATGCTGGAGATTCAATTGAACATCCAGTTCTACCGCCGCTGGTGTTGCATGTTGGTCTTTTGACCCATGAAATTTCTTAATTTAGAACAGTCTTAGTTAATCAGTTTAGACGGTTTATTTTTCAGCTTGGCTTTCACCGCCAAATCCAGCGTAGGAATAAAGCATGCAATCTGCATGCTTAGTTTATAATTTTTTTAATTATATTTTTAGCTACTACAATTTATGTAACAGCTTGGTTATTTTTTTTATATATATACATTAATAAATACAGTTTTTCAAAACTGCAAATAAAGATTTCTGGATGCTCTATTTTTTCTTTTTTCTGCTGTTATCTCATAAGTCATCCGGCGTAGAAATTTGGTTTAGCTTTTCAGATTTTGTTTAGTTTTTCAGATTCTACATTTGGTATTAGAGCAGGTTTTTTCTTTTGGGTTAAAGATTTAGTAGTTGGAATTTTGCCAAAAATTTATCATGTCAAATTCTAACTCCTTGCCCATTCCAAAATTTGATGGAAATGAGTATGATTATTGGTGTATCAAAATGATGACTTTTTTGATAGGAAAAGATTTGTGGGAGATTATTGAATCAGGTTATGCAGAGCCCGCTGATTGGAATGCCCTCACAGGAAATGATAAAACAACGAAGAAGGAGGCTAAGAAGAAGAATGCTCAAGCCTTATTTCATATTCAAATAGCTCTAGATAAGAGCCTATTTCCACAAATTGTAGGAGCAAAGACAACATCGGATGCTTGGAAGACTCTAAAAGAAGCTTACCAAGGTAGTGATCAAGTCAAAGTTGTCAAGTTACAGACATTGAAGAGAGAATTCGAGAATTTAAAGATGCAAGAAGCTGAAAGTGTGAGTACCTATTGTGTCAGAGTAAAAGATGTGGTCAATAAGATGGCTACACTTGATGAAATTGTGAACAATGAGGTTGTGATCAAAAAGGTGTTGAGGTCTCTCACACCAAGGTGGAACCATGTTGCCATAATCATAGAAGAAAGCAAGAATTTGTCTACCCTTCAATTTGATCATCTAGTTGGATCTTTGATGTCTCATGAAGAAAGATTGAGAGATTCATTTAGAGAAAGTGATGAGAAAGCTTTTTCCTCCAAATTACAAATCACAAAGAATGAAGATGCCAATAGTAGCATCAAAAGTAATCAAGGCCAATGTAGAGGTCAAAATCAAAATTACTCAAGAGGAAATGGAGGCAGAGGTGGTTTTCAAGGAAGAGGTGGTTTCAAAGGAAGAGGTAGAGGCCAATTTGATAAAAGAAATATTCAGTGTTATCATTGTAACAGGAATGGCCACTTTAATTATGAGTGTAGATTAAAAAAATGTAATAATGGTAAAATCATTCATTATGCTCAAGAAAGTGATGAGAATCCTCCAGATAATTTATTTTTATCTTATGACAAAGCTAAAAATATTTCTACAGATGTTTGATATTTAGATTCAAGATGTTCTAACCAAATGTCAGGGAATGAAAAACTTTTTGCTATAATGGATGAAAGTTTTAAATCCAAGATCAAACTTGGTGATGACAAATCATTGGAGGTTGCTGCAAAAGGAGCTATGGAAGTCCATACAAAAGAAGGTATGAAGAGTGTTAAAGACATTTATTACACTCCAAAGTTAAAGCATAATTTGTTGAGTGTTGGACAATTATGTGAGAAGAATTATAAAGTTGTATTTGAAAATCAACAATGTATAATTTATGATAAGAATCAAGGAAATAGGGTGGTAACAGTTGTGCCTATAACAAAGAATAGGATGTTTCCATTGAAGTTTGGTGAACATAACAAGAACCTTGTCAATATGGCATATGAGGATACAAGTTGGTTGTGGCATCTCAGGTATGGGCATTTAAATTTTCATGGTTTGAAGATTCTAACATCAAAAGCATTAGTTTCTGGTTTGCCTAAGGTTGAAGAACACAAGTAAGTTTGTGAAGGATGTGCTAAAGAAAAACATGCAAGAGAGAAATTTCCAAAAGGCAATGCATGGAGGGCCCATTATCCACTCCATTTAGTTCATTCAGACATTTGTGGTCCTATGCAGACAAAAAGTTTAGGTAAGTCATCATATTTCATTACTTTTATTGATAATTATTCACGACAGTGTTGGGTTTATTTTTTGAAGACCAAAGGTGAAGCTCTTGAGACATTCAAGAGGTTTAGAGCCCTTGTAGAAAATGACAAAGGGTGCAAAATCAAATGCTTAAGGACTTATCGTGGAGGAGAATTTTGTTCAAAAGCCTTTCAAGGTTATTGTGATATGCATGGCATTAGAAGACAACTCACCACTGCATACACACCTCAACAAAATAGTGTAGCTGAAAGGAAGAATCGTACAGTGGTGGAGATTGCACGAAACATGCTACAAACAAAGGGATTAAGTAATTCTTTTTGGGGAGATGCAGTTGCTACAACAATATATATTCTCAATTAGAGTCCCACTAGTGCACTTGACAAGATGACTCCGTATGAAGCCTGGTATGAGAAAAATCTAAATGTTAATTATTTCAAAGTTTTTGGTTGCTTAGCCTATGTTCATGTTCCTGATCAAAAGAGGCAAAAGTTAGATCCCAAAAGTGAGTCATGTATTTTTGTTGGATATAGTGAGGAAAGTAAGGCTTATAGGTTATATAATCCTCTCACTAATAATCTTATTGTGTCAAGAGATGTGATTTTTGATGAAGGGGGAGTTTATGGTCATCAAAAAGGCCATATGAAAATGTCAAAATCTATTTTAAATGAAGTTATTATGGATGATATTGATCATGGGCAGCCCACTAATATTTCTGTTCCAAGTGCTACAAATCCACCAAGTAACACCACATCTAGTTGTTCAATTCCAAGTGTAAGTCTAGATTCAAGTCCTGGTTCTACAAGGAAGGTAAGAAGATTGAGTGACATTTATCAAAGGAGTTCAAATCAAGCACATGAAGAAAATCCAAGAGGTGATACACTGAATTTTGCTTTACTTACCAAGGCTGATTTTGAACCATCATGTTTTGAAGATGCATATATTAATGAGGTTTGGATGCAAGCAATGCAAGAAGAGATGGATTCTATTCACATGAATGACACTTGGGAGCTTATCAAGCTTCCACATGACAAGAAGAAGATTGGCACCAAATGGGTCTACAAGACTAAGTGTAATAGTGATGGAAGTGTTGAAAGGCATAAGGCAAGATTAGTTGCTAAAGGCTTCACACAAAAGTATGGCATTGATTATGAAGAGACATTTGCACCAGAAGCAAAACAAGAGACCATTAGAATGCTGATTTCATTAGCAGCTCAAAAGAATTGGAGCATCCATCATATGGATGTGAAAAGTGCCTTCTTGAATGGGTACTTAGAAGAAGAAGTATATGTGGAAAAGCCATAAGGTTTTGAAGTGCAAGGAAAAGAAAATCATGTTTACAAGTTAAAGAAGGCTTTGTATGGCCTCAAACAAGCACCAAGAGCATGGTATGCTAGGATTGATGGATATCTTCAAGAGAATGGCTTTCAAAGAAGTAAGAGTGAACCTACCCTTTACTACAAACAAGAAGGTTATTATATTCTAATTGTAAATTTGTGTGTTGATGACTTGTTGTATATGGGTAGCAGTTCTATGATGAAGGATGAATTTAAAGTTTTCATAATGAATGAATTTGAGATGAAAGATTTAGGCCTTATGAAATATTTTTTAGGAATGAAGGTTTATCAAAGGGAGAATAAATTTTTTATTTTTCAAACAAAGTATGCTAAAGATATGTTGAAGAAACTTGATATGGTTGATTGTTGATCCAAGTAGATCCATGTATCGTTATATTTTTCAAAGTCTTCAAATTTAGTTCAAATTATTTTCACATTGTAGTACTCATTGAGAGCTTTTTATCACTTTTTTTGGTTTGAAAAACGGAGTCCGAATGCTCGAGATATAGCCAGTTAAAGAAATCATGTGACAGGGATGTCAAAAATGACATGGCATAGTTGAGGAATGCCAAGTGGACCAATCTCCATTTGACACATGGAAAATAATTAGGGGGCAAAAAAATAAATAAAAATTGTTAGGTGTTTTATTGGATCACATGATATTTGACATTTTCAAATCCAAATAGGTGCCAAACCTCCACGCCACAATACATTAAGTGCATCCCTCATCATTCGGTGTTTGAACAGACTAGGTGGCATCCAAAGTTGGCACCCAAAACTTTTTCATTTGAAATATTCAACAAAATTTCTATTTAAATCAAGAAAACAACCACTCCTAGCAAATGTGGAACTAAATCCTTGGTCCAAGCGCGCTCATGGAGGAAGGATGCCGTTGCCCACTTCCATAGGCGCTTAGAAAGGAGGACGAGAGTTTGGAACTTGAGACCTGGCACCTAAAAGGCTAAGGTCTTGACTGCTTCAGCCACAGTGGCTGAAATGTTATAAAATGGAGTAATATTTACTTGTATTGACATAGATTTGTAAATGTGTAAAGAGAATTAAGAGGATTAGAGCCTTGTTTTTGCCTTGTACAGCCTTGGGCTTTTATTTTTAGGTCTAAGAGAAATATTTGCAGGCAAATAAAGATTAGAGAAGGCAAAATTAAAGATTTGTAAAGGTTTTTGAAGCCATTTGTTGCAACATTTTAATAAAACGGTCCTCACTATTGGGCAAACCCATGTAGGCTATTGAAGTCAAACTCCGTTATTAATTTGCTGGTGTTATCTTTGATTTTATCTGATTATTATTGCATTTTGATCTTCATTTTAATTCTAATTTTACTTTTTTTATGCAAAATTAAACACAAGAAGGTGAAAATTTGAAGGATCTCATAAACATGAACAAGTGATTTTAGAATGTAATACACTTGTATTTTCAGTTTATAGATCAGATTTTTAGTATCAGAGCAGTTATTATTTAACAGTGATTGCTAGTGTCTATTGACAAAGTCTAAATCTCAAAAGGGTGAAGGAAAAATCGTTGAGTATAATCCAGAGATTGGTTCAAGGATGGCCAAAGAAGAGATGGAATCCGAACAAGCTTTCCGCCGAGCTTTCATGGACATGAGAAGCATGGTTGAGGAACTATACCTTGACAAACAAAGAAAATTCGAGAATGAAAAAGAAGGTGATTCATGAGAATCAAAAGGTAAAGAAATCGAAAAACCTTCTCCATCGGATGACGGTAAAAAAACTATGGAATCTCTCCCTTCACTAAAATTGGATATTAAGTTTGAATTACCAATGTTTAATGGTGAAGTTAATGTCAAAAAATTGGATAATTGGGTCAAGCAGATTAAAGTTTATTGCAGGGTCCAAAAGATTACAGGGGATGAGTCAAAAATTCATTTGGCTACTCTTCATATGGGAGGTACAACTCTCATCTAGTGAGAGAGTAAGTTGAAGGAAGCCGAGCTTCAAAAAGGTAACTCAATTTTTACTTAGAATGAATTTATTGAAGAACTCAGATTGCAATTCTATCCTTTAGGCTATATGCAACAAGCCATGATGGATTGACAAAGTTTCAAACAAGGAAAAGGCCAAAGTGTTCAAGATTATAGACAAGATTTTAGGAAAAAAGATTTACTTTTGAATATTCTTTTATACACACAAGAAACATTGCTAAAATATATAGGTGGGTTGCATAGTTACTTAAGACATATTATTCTTATGTTAAATCCCACTAATTTAGATGCAGTATGTGTTCAAGCCACTCATTTAGAGGCTAGAGGGAAACAATCAAAAGAGTCTTTTCCTAAAGTAAAAAGTAAGCAATCTAATGTTAAGCATTCTAAAGAGAAAGAATCATTAGGAAAGGGTAAACAGAAATCCACTTATACTGTTAAAAAATAAGAAGAAGGAAAACCATTTTGTAATCATTGCAAGAAAAATCATGATGAGTCTAAGTGTTGGAAACTACATCCTGAGTTAAGGCCTAAAAAGTTTCAAAAGAAAGAAAAGAAGGCTAATGTTATGGTTCAGGACTTAGGATTAGATTCAGGTGATGAAACTAAGATCACAGCTATTGGTTTACATAATGATTTTTCTCTTTTAGTTTCTAGCACTAAGTCATCAAATGATGCATCTTCTTCTAGATAGAGTTTTATGCATGTTGATAAGAAAAGAAATGAATTGTTCCACATTAGAGTTGTTTCAAAGCATATTAAGATTGACACTCTATTTGATAGTGGTTCACAAGCAAATTTAATTTCTGAAGAGGTTGTTAAGAAGCTAGGCTTACAAACCAATCCCCATCTGAAGCCTTATCCACTAGGTTGGGTGTGTGACAATGCGAAGCTACAAGTCTCACAAATTTGTAGGCTAAGGTTTGCCATCACATCTAAGTTCGTAGATGAGGTTGAGTTGGATGTTGTTCCATTGGACATATGTGGGATTGTTTTGGGAAGCCCATATCTTTATGATAGAAAATCAATCTTCTATAGATAGGAGAATAAGTACTTGCTTGTTAAGGATGGCATTGAATATATAATTAGAGACATCACATTAGAACAAGTCTTTCCTTGGTTACAACAGGGCAAATAAAAAGACTAGTTAATTCAAACAAGACTTTTTGTCTCATATTGACTAAGTCTAAGGAAAAATAATATTCTCAAGCTTTGGAAAAGTGTGATCCTAGACACAAGAATGAATTGTTGAAATCATTTCTACTTATGATGATGTATTTCAGGATCCTAAGGGCTTACCTCCTAAAAGGGGAGTTCAATATGAAATTCAGCAATTGCAGGATTCTCCTCTCCCTAACATTGGCATGTACAGGTTATTAGCGGTGGAAAATGAGGAAATCAAGAAACATGTAATGGATCTATTGGATAGAGGTGTTGTTCGTCCAAGTTCATCTCCTGTTGGTTCGCCAATTATTTTGGTGCCAAAGAAAGATAGCACTTGGCGAATGTGTGTTGATTTTTATGCTTTAAACAAAATTACTATTAAGAATCGTTACCCTCTTCCCCGTATAGATGATTTGTTGGATCAATTAAAACATGCTATTTATTTCACTAAGCTGGATTTGAGAAGTGGATATCATCAAGTAAGAATTAATGAAGGTGATGTATGAAAAATTGCCTTTAAGACAAAACATGGATTGTTGAATGGCTTGTTATGCCTTTCAGGTTGTGTAATGCCCCGGCTACATTCATGAGATTGATGAATGATATTTTTAGACAATTCCTTGATGATTTTGTTATAGTTTACTTAGATGATATATTGATTTTCAGCAAGTCATGGGAAGAGCATGTGATCCACATTAAGAAAGTCATGGATGCATTACAAAGGGAAAAACTTTATCTGAAAATGTCAAAATGTGAATTTGGCAAGACCTCTTTGATATACTTGGGTTACATTGTAGGACATGGTAAATTGAAAATTGATCTTGTAAAAGTGGCAGTCATTGTTAATTGGCCTATACCCACTAACACAATTGAGGTTAAGAGTTTTCTTGGTGCAGTATAATTTTGGAGGAAGTTTATTGCTCAATTTTCATATATTGCATCACCTTTGCATTCTTTGACAAGTGTGAAATGGGTCTTTCAGTGGGGAGGCAAACATCAAAATCGATACTTTGAAAGAAAAGATAAGTACTGCTCCGGTCTTGGCACTTCCTGATATACAACAACCATTTGAGATCGAGACGGATGCAAGTGAGTATGCTATGGGAGCTATTTTAATGCAAGGTAAGAAACCAGTTTGTTATCATTCTGAAACCTTTACAAGTGCAGTAAGAAAATATCCAACTTATGATAAAGAATTGTATGTGTTGGTTCAAAGTGTTAAAAAATTGAAACATTACTTAATGGACAAAGAAACAATAATACATACAGATCATCAGCCCTTACAGTATCTCCAATCACAAACTAAGCTACAATAGTCTAGACATTTTCATTGGATGGGTTTCTTACAACAATTTCATCTTGTGATCAAGTATAAAAAAGGAATTCAGAATAAGGTTGCAGATATGCTATCTAGGCCTCATATGGTTGTTGCATCTATTCTTTTACAACATGGTTCTTTGTCTCATGAAAGTTATAAAGAACAATATGTGAATAATCTTGATTTTCAGGATGTTTATAAAGACTTGATGAGTAGTAGACAAGTAGAAGAACTGGACTATCATGTACACAATGATCTTTTGTATCATTTGGGTAAACTATGTATTCCTCAAAATGAAAAGGTGCACATGATTAGAGAAGCACATACTTCTCTTATTTTTGGTCATTTTGGAGTTGCTAAAACGGTTGCACATTTGAAAATGTATTGTTATTGGCCTCGTATGTAGAAAAATGTTGCTAAATATATAAGGGGATGTACTCTTTGTGCCACAAGTAAACCTAGTAATAGGAAATTGGGACTTTACACTCCTCTACCTGTTCCTACTCGCCCCTAGAAAAGTATCTTTATGGATTTTGTGAGGGGATTGCCTATGACACAAAGAAAACATGACTATTTATATGTGGTTGTGGATAGATTTATCAAAATGTGTGTTTTGATTCCTTGCACTAAGCAAATTACTGGCGAAGGCACTACATATTTGTTCTTTAAACATGTATGGGTTCATTTTGGTTTGCCTACTTCAATTATTTCTGATCAAAATTCTTGATTTATTGGAAAGTTTTGGTCAACTTTGTGGGGAATAATGAACACTAAATTAAAAAAGAGCACTGCATTTCATCCACAAACCGACGGACAAACAGAGGTTGTGAACCGCACTGTGGTACATTTGCTTAGGGATTATAGCAATAAAAATCCAAAGTTATGTGATGAACAATTGTGTTACATACAACATGCATATAACTGGGCACTTCATTCTTCTACTATGAAATCTCCATTTGAAGTTTGTTATGGATACTTGCCTAAATCTCCTCTAGATGTTTGCTATGAACAGGGTACAGCTGTTGGTGAACCAAAAGAAGCCATTCGAGCCAAGAAGTTCATTGAACAAATACAACTCATTCATCAGACTGTTTGTACTCAATTGGAGAAAAGTCAAGCCAAGTACAAAGCCAAGCATGACAAACATCGTATTGATCACCAATTTGTTGTAGGTGATATGGTATGGCTTCACATTAGTAAGGAAAGACTGACAGGTGAAGGTAAAAAGTTGAAACCAATCTGGTAAGGTCCTTTTTGGATAACAAAAAAAATTGGCACAAATGCTTTTCGATTAGACTTACCATCTTACACGCAGATTTATTCAGCTGTAAATGTGAAAAATTTGAAATTGTATGAGCCTCCAATGATCATTGATCATGATGAAAGTGTATCCATTCCTTTCGTTGATGATTTTTCTCCTGGATATCTAACAGAATTGCAGGAAGATACTATACTTGACAGGAATATGCGGACTTCGTGAAGAGGTAATGTTGAATATCTTCATGTTGGTCTCAAAGGGATGCACCCAAGCAAGGCCAGATGGATAGAAGTTGGAAAGGTGAGGGAAAAATACCCTCACCTCATTACCAATTAATTTCAACTTTCGGAGGTCTAAAAGTTCTCAGTGGAGAGGAATGATCTAGGTGGATCCATTTACCGTTCTATTTTTCAAAGTCTTCAAATTTAGTTCAAATCATTTGCACATTGTATTACTCGTCGAGATCTTTCTAGTGTTTTTTGCGGTTTGAAAAACAGAGTCCGAATGCTCAAGATATAGCCAGTTGAAGAAATCATGTGATAGGGATGTCAAAAATGACGTGGCACAGTTGAAGAACGCCAAGTGGACCAATCTCCATTTGACACATGGCAAATAATTAGGGGAAAAAAAATAAAAAATAAAAAATTGTTAGGTGTTTTATTGGATGCACATGATATTTGACATTTTCAAATTCAAATAGGCGCCAAACCTCCCCGCCACAAAACATTAAGTGCATCCCTCATCATTAGGCATTTGAACAGGCTAGGTGGCGTCCAAAGTTGGCGCCCAAAACTTTCTCATTTGAAATCTTCAACAAACTTTCTATTTAAAGCAAGAAAACAACCACTCCCAGCAAATGTGGGACTAAATCCTTGGTCAAAGCACGCTCATGGAGGAAGGATGCCCTTGCCCACTTTCCTAGGTACCTAGAAAGGAGGAGGCGAGTTTGGAACTTGAGACCTGGCGCCTAAAAGGCTAAGGTCTTGACCACTTCAGTCACAGTGGCTGAAATGTTATAAAAGGGAGTAATATTTACTTGTATTGACACGGATTTTTAACTATGTAAAGAGAATTAAGAGGATTAGAGACTTGTTTTTGCCTTGTACAGCCTTGGGCTTTTGTTTTCAGGTTTAAGAGAAATATCTGACAAATAAAGATCAGAGAAAGCGAAATTGAAGATTTGTAAAGGTTTTTGAAGCCATTTATTGCAGCGTTTTAATAAAATGGTCCTCACTATTGGGCGGACCCAGAGATATAGGCTATTGAAGCCGAACTCCGTTATCAAATAAATACTTAAATTTATGTCTTAAATGATTAAATTTATTGATTTCACATATTCATAGTATATATTTAGCTGGTGTTATCTTTGATTTTCTCTGATTATTATTGCATTTTGATCTTCATTTTAATTCTAATTTTACTTTTTTTATGCAAAATTAAACACAAGAAAGTGAAAATTTGAAGGATCTCATAAACATGAACAAGTGATTTTCGAATGTAATACACTTGTATTTTCAATTTACAGATCAATTGTAAACCAGTCTCCACTCCAATTGCTCATGGAGTTGTGTTGTGTAGAGATGATGGTGCTGAAAGAGTTGAAGAGACAACCTATAGAAGTATTGTCAGAAGCTTAATGTTTCTAACTCAAACAAGACCTGATATTGCTTATTCAGTTTCACTTATTTCAAGGTACATGACAGAGCCATCAGAAATACATATAAAGGCAGCCAAGAGAATTTTGAGGTATGTGAAAGGCACTCTAGATTTTGGTATTCATTGCTACACTTCTAAAAAATTCAATCTTGTTGGTTTTAGTGATTTTGATTGGGGAGGTAGTTTGGATGACCAAAAGTCAACATATGAGAATTGTTTTTCTTTTGGTTCTGGTTTGATTATTTGGAGCTCAAAGAAGCAAAGTATAGTTGCCCTTTCTTCTACAGAAGCATAGTATGTTGCAGTCACTTCAGCAGATACACAAGCATTATGGCTTAGAAAACTTCTTGAAGAAATTGGAGAGATTCAAGTTCAACCCACAGTTATTTTTTGTGATAACATTAGTGCTATTAAATTGGCCAAGAATCTAGTCAATCACAGCAGGACAAAACATTTCGATTTAAAGCATCATTTTATTCGAGATTTAGTGTAGATGAATGTAGTAGAATTGAAATACATCAACACTAAAGAACAATTGGCAGATATCTTTACGAAAGCAGGTGCAACAGATCGATTTTTGACACTCAGAGATCAGATTGTAAGCCCTCTCAGCATCAAGGTGGAGTATGTTGATTACTGATGCTGGAGATTCAATTGAACACCCAGTTCTACCGCCGCTGGTGTTGCATGTTGGTCTTTTGACCCATGCAATTCCTTAATTTAGAACAGTCTTAGTTAACCAGTTTAGACGGTTTATTTTTCAGCTTGGCTTTCACCGCCAAACCCAGCGTAGGAATAAAGCATGCACTCTGCATGCTTAGTTTATAATTTTTTTTATTATATTTTTAGCTACTACAATTTATGTAACAGCTTGGTTATTCTTTTATATATATGCATTAATAAATACAGTTTTTCAAGCCTGCAAATAAATTTTTTTGGATGCTCTGTTTTTTCTTGAGTTTTATGCTCTATTTTTTTTTATGCTGTTATCTCATAAGTCATCCGGCATAGAAATTTGGTTTAGCTTTTCAGATTTTGTTTAGTTTTTCAGATTCTACAAAATCAAGACAAACAAATCACATTTCTTCACTGTACACATGAAAATGCGACGCAAGCTTTTTCACATCATTGCTGTAGAAAGCACACAAAAAATTGAATCTCCCAATGAGCTCTGTTGCAGCCTAGGCCTTGATGCTCTGTGACAATATTGTATATGAAAAATTAATTTGAATGCCTTTATACGAAGGGGAGAGTTTAACCAGCATGCACTAATGACGTGCGTGCTGGCATCAGCAGCCCGTCCTCGCCGCGCCGACTTAACGCTGACCGCAACTAACCGAGCCCACCACGGTTACCGTCGATGCCACCGCCGAGCATGGTCACCGCTACCTGCGACAGTCTCCGCAATTAACTGCGACCGTCTGATGGCAATTTACATCAATTTGCCATTATGCCAGGGTCACTTCTTATTACCTTTATAGAATTCTTATCGTTTCTTAGATCAATGATTCAGATCTCTATACTTTATTCCATGTCTCTTATAACGAAATAAAATTAATTACAGCAGGTGTGTATAAAATTTCAATGCCAATTTCAAGAAAATCCCAAAACTCACCTTGTCGAGTTTAAAGATTGCTGAACTGTATTTTGGCCATAACTTTTGTTATAATAATCCAATCGATCTCAAATCACTTTCATTAGATTCGTAGCTCCAAGGCGCACCTACTGTCAAAATTTCAGCATTTTCCATAGGATATTTCTCCGGGAAAACGGATTTTGACCATGAAAAACTCTGGTTTTCTGAGTTTTAACAATCCTCTAATACAAAACAAGTCGATTCTCAGACTTCTTTTAGACAGACCTAAAAAAAACAAAATACAGAATTCGGCCAGCTTTGCTATTATTAATTACCATAAATGTGCTCCAAGAAATCATATAGAGCCATCCACAAGTTTCAGATGTGAGATTGTAACTTCAGTACCTCCTACAAATCACATAATAATATATTTTTTGTCTTTTCACCTTTATTCTGCGCACTTTTTGAATTCGTTATCATATATGTGAGAATCTATTGCATATCCACAACCTTTACCTTCAATCAATATTCAATACCATTCAATGACTTATATAATGGAATTTGAAGGCAAAGCTCGGTCTGTTTTCACGATGCTTGCAGCGGTATTTCCATCTTTGTTCCCACAGCTTTTATTAGAATTTGAAGTGTGCTTTAATGTATGCGTAAGGAAATGCAAGCCTGTTTTGGCTCTGGCCTTTTTTCAGATTTAAGTTTTCTTTGGCAGGTGTGGGGAATTCCTCCAATGCCCCTTCCCCCAGGAGAGGGTCGGATGGATCGATATGCTATCGAAGTGAATTGGATGGGTCCTACAGTCTTATCGAACCGGATAGGTATGTAGTAAAAACAAGTTTTGGAAGCGTTTCATGGCATGAATTTTCTTCTCTCATTCTTGCTTTTGCAGTATGGCACAACCATTAATTCTGCATTTTCTGCCGTTAATTCTTAAGCATGAGTGGCTTTGGGGAAGTTTCAAGAGGGCACCAAATAACGTGTTAGACAAATCTTTCTTTATGTTTTAAAATTTTAACATAACAATAATTTAGTATACTTTTTTTCAAATTAATTTTTATTTTAATATCTTCTTAAATTCAAGCGAGCTTTATTTTTTTGTTAAATTGTTTTCCCAGTCATTTGCACAGCAGAGTTTAGAAAGCTCCAAAGTTACCTCAAATTTCTCCAAATGTGGTAGAGTAAGGGAAGAAAATCTAATGAGCAATGTTCCGTCATGTGGTGGAGTAAGTGAAGAAAATCTAATGAGTACTGTTCATACAAACTCTTCTTATTCTTCATCCCACGCGCCTATCAATCAAATTCTTGAGTTAAAGATTTAATAAGAGGTGATAAATCTGACGACTCTAATCAAAAAATTAGTATGCCCCAATTTGAACTACCAACCTAGAGTCTAGATTTATGAAATCTTATGTCTATGTCTAGATTGTTGGGATCAGACCTGTTGCGTAATAAACAAACACAAAGAAGTGCCATGGTACTAGAATCTCAAAACAATAAGTACATTAACTTAACCATTTATAATACTACAACACACACACACTAAGGTATTGTAACTTTTCATACAACACTTCAAATTCAAATTGTATCTACATTGTACCGGATATCCTTACAATATATATACTTCTTTATAGCATTAACTTAACCATTTACAATACTAAAACACACACCAAAGATGTTGTAGCTTGTCATATGACAAACGCACCAAAGGTATTTGTAACTTGTTATACAACACTTCATAGTATCTACACTATGCCAAGCATCTCTACAATACATCATGTATGTTTGCAACATTCTCTCCTTGAGAGAAATTGTGTTTATATACAAACAAATCACTTTGTAATGCTCACACAATAGGGAATCTACAGTCGCACCAACTACTGAGCAAAGTGATCATTGCATAACACTCCTCAATAACTCCATGTTAGGGTATTACCAAGATGTTACTTGCACACCTCTAGTCGATATAAACAATCAGATAAGTGTGTAGTAACATCTCAATTTTGGCATGAATTGCATTATCATGTTGCACATTTCCTTGCAACATCATATAATGAAACCTGTTGAACCATTGTGCACCATCATGCAACCTTCTTGCACACAGACATCCAATGTGCATTGGTGTTGTATAA
This sequence comes from Torreya grandis, assembly GCA_037957365.1. Taxonomy (NCBI): domain Eukaryota; kingdom Viridiplantae; phylum Streptophyta; class Pinopsida; order Cupressales; family Taxaceae; genus Torreya; species Torreya grandis. Next base: position 1,314,899 of record JARHVA010001583.1, read on the forward strand.
ACCTTTGTTGTGCTTGTAGATTTACACAAAACCGTGCCCACAAAAGTACTTAACACTACACAACCATTCTCTGCACTCTCAAAAGTAATTAACACTATGCTCACAAAAGTACTCGAGCACAACTATTCAATGTGCTCATAGAAGTTCTCAATGTGCAACCATCCATTGTGTTCAACAAGAATACTTAACACTGTGCAACCATTCGTTGCACTCAAAGAGGTACACTTAGCATTGCAATCATCTGTTGGGTTCACAAATGTATCTTAATATTGTGCATTACTCATAGCTAACCGTTGCACTCGTAGTTATAATTATACACCATGGTTGTTGCACACAGAGAGCCATGCAAAGTGTAAAATACATTTTTAATAATCTCCCATTTGTTGAACACTTTGCATAAGGGAGTGTGGATTTTTACTTCTAATAGTTGTGGACATCCATACACATTGATTTATTGCACCAAGAGAACTTCTCAATACTCACCTTCATAGTCAATGAATTTGGGACATTTTTATTTGTCTCTACCTTCTCTAATAGTATTGTCTTCTCTTCCACTATCTCTTACAGAATGGTATCGTACAACAATATGCGCTTTAACTGAGAATGATACATAAGGTTCTTTACTAGATAGATTGCACTTTGCCTATCAAAACCTATCCTTACTTCTTTATGAATGAACCCAATAGTAGAATACAACCTTTGATGCCAAACCGCTTCCTTGTTCATATGAGTAGTTGCCATATACTTAGTGTCTATGGTGGATATCACAACACTTGTTGTTTGCTCATCCATTTTATGACCCCACCAAACAAGTTGAACACATACACACATTAGGTCTACAACAATCAAAATCTATAGCGCAATTAGAATCTACAAAGCCTTGTAATTCATTGTTTTGATTTCACTAGGTTTACCTTGATAGCATATTGCACAATCAAAAATTTCACGCAAATACTTGAAGATCCTCTTCATTGTGGTCCAATGTTCCTTGCCTGAATCAAACATGAAGCTGCTTGATACTCTCATTGCATGCAAAATGTCACATCTTATGCAAATCATTTCATTGAAGTCAGTTGAGCTTCTAGTGGCTACTCGATCTAATAATTTTCTTCCCTCTATATTTCAATTGAGAGCATAAATACCCTATCTTTGGAGGTCCTCTTTCTCTTTCTATATATCAACATAAATATAATTTGATTGGAAACAAGTAAAAATCATAAGTAATTTGTAGTCATGAGATGAATCACATAAAGATTTTCCTTATTAGATGAGGATGTATGCTCCAGTAGATATCATTACACTCGAGTGCTTGTCCTTATTAGTCTTTGTTATTTTTCAGGTTTGCTGGAGTTGGATTTGCCTTTGGTGGATATTAATATCATTTACAACTGAATGTTGTTGGACATAACTAAATCATCAACATACATTTGAATACTTTCTATTTAAGTATTTATCTTTACTTTGGGCACATAAAAGCAAAAACACACTTTTTAACCACAATACACAATGGGGCGCATTCATAGCAAGCTTCATTTTAGTCCCTCACACAATTAAGAAAACAATATATTTATAATCATTGTGCCACAGAGTACTTGTAATCAACTTTGCAATGTGCTTTTATGTAGTGCGATCCCTCCATCCTGGATGACAAAATTGCATACAAATTACAATGGGATGTTGTCATTGTTTGAATTTGTGAATACACACTTGTGTGCAAAGAGGTTAGAAATGTCCATTGAAGTCTCAAAATGTTTTATTTTAGAGCCTAGCTATAGTTTCATGTGCATGATCTATAATTTGGGTTTGATGAAGTTTAAGTTATTTTGCACTTGTACAAACATTGTTGGATTGCACCACAGCTCATATCTGCTAATTTTGTCCGTCAGAGGATATTAATATCATTTAAAATTGAATGTTATTGGGTGTAACTAAATATTTAACATATGTTTGAATACTTTCCATTTAAGTATTTATCTTTACTCTGGGCACATAAAAGCAATAACACACTTTTTAACCACAATACACTATGGAGCACATTCATAGTTGAGATTTTTAGTCCCTTGCATGATAAGGAAAACCATATATTTATAATCATTGTGCCACAAAGTACTTGTAAGAAACTTTGCAATGTGCTTTTATGCAACATAATCCCTCCATCTTGTATGACAAAATTGCATACAACTTACTATGGGATGTTGCCATTGTTTGAATTTGTGAATACACACTTGTGTGCAAAGAGGTTAAAAATGTCCATTGAAGTCACAAAGTGTTTTGTTTTAGAGCCTAGGTATAGCTTCATGTGCACAAGCTATAAGCTGGGTTTGATGAAGTTTAGGTTATGTTACACTTGTACAAACATTGTTGGGTTGCACATCAAGGCCTAAGTTATAACAGAGCTCATTAGGAGATTCAATATTTGTGTGATTTGGACTACAATGATGCAATAAAAGTTTGATTTGCATCTCAATGTATATAATGAACAAATGTGATTTGTTTGTCATGATTTGTCATTGGAACAATGAGTGTGGGCTTGGTTTTCTTTGTGACTTATTGTGTAGAAAAGTTTTCAAGTTTCTTTAGTCTCCCTCTATTAAGTGATTGTAATTCTTGCATGTGAGTTGAGTTATAGAAACAATGCAATTCCATACACCAAGGATTTGGGTTTTGATTTTTCTTGATTGGGCATATAGACATGAGAATGAACCTACATTGCACTAGGGATTTATTAGTCCATGTTTCTTCTAATTGATAGTTAGTTTTAAGCATTTAAATGTATTTTTTATATACAATATTGTCACAGAACATCAAGGCCTAAGTTGTAACAGAGCTCATTAGGAGATTCAATATTTGTGTGATTTGGACTACAATGATGCAATAAAAGTTTGCTTTGCATCTCAATGTCTATAATGAACAAATGTGATTTGTTTGTCATGATTTATCATTGGAACAATGAGTGTGGACTTGGTTTTCTTTGTGACTTATTGTGTAGAAAAGTTTTCAAGTTTCTTTAGTCTCCCTCTATTAAGTGATTGTAATTCTTGCATGTGCGTTGAGTTATAGAAACAGTGCAATTCCCAAGCAAAATAGTCCAAAAGGCGATGCAATATTTCTTGTGGTAGGCCAATTAATAATTTCCTTTTCTTTTCATCTTTTCTTCATCCATTCTTACACCATACTCTGAAATAACAAGCCCCCAAAATATTAAACTCTTAAACTCTTCTTCATAACCCTGCAATTCTTCAAATTTGCATAGAGTTTTTCCTTTCTCAAGAGTTATAACATCATCCTCAAATTTTGTAAGTGTTCTTCTTTATTCTTACTGAATATCAAAATGTCATCAAAATATACTACTACAAACTTACCGATATAATCTTGTAGCATAATGTTCATCATCCTCATAAATGTGCTTGGTGCATTGGACAATGCAAACAACATAAAAAAAAAATCATATAAACCATCCCTGGCAAAACAATCCAAGGCAATGCAATACTTCTTAGGGTAGGCCACTTAATAATTTCATTTTCCTTTTATCTTTTCTTCATCCATTCTTACACCATATTCTGAAATGACAAACGTCCAAAATATTAAACTCTTCTACATAAAACTGTAATTCTTCAAATTTGCATAGAGTTTTTCTTTTCTCAAGAGTTATAATATCATTCTCAAATTCCTTAAGTATTCCTCTTTATTCTTACTGAATATTAAAATGTCATCAAAATAGACCACTACAAATTTATGGATGTAATTTTGTAGCACAATGTTCATCATCCTCATAAATGTGCTTGGTGCATTGGACAATGTGAATGACATCAAAAAAATTCATATAAACCATCCCTGGTCTTGAATGTTGTCTTCCATTCATCTCCTCCTTGAATCTAAATTTGATAATATCCAATTTTTAAATTAATACTACTAAAGTATGTATCTCTTGCAAGTACATCCATCATGTCATTTAGGTGGGGTATAGGAAAGTTGTATTTGATGGTGATCTTGTCGATTGCTATGTTATTACACACATTCTCTATGCCCCATCCTTTAGAGTCAACAACATCGGAGTTGTAGATGGACTCATGCTCTCCCTCACTATTATCTTTTTCACCAATTCAACCACATGCCTATTCAACTCTGCATGTTTTGATGGGCTTTTCCTATAAGTTGTTTGATTAAGTAGAGCTGATCTTAGAATTAAATCAATATGATATTGAATATCTTTTCTTGGTGGTAGACCATCTGAAAACAAATCAGGTATAATATCAACATATTCCTCCAACATTTTTTTTGTCTTTACTCGTATTTGCACATCTTATGTTGCCTCTCTTTTTGCCATTAGTGCATAACATAATCTTGTCATTTTAATCTCCTTGATAAATTCTTTGTTGGACAACATGCTTTCTACATGCCCTCCTTAAAAGGTAATAAAACTATATTTAAACCATCATTCCAAAAAGTATGTGTTATTTTCTCTATCATGGACTGCTTTTCTATTATATTGCTATGACCTTCCCAACAACACATGACATGCTTCCATTGGGGTAATATCACACCATTTTTCATCCCTATACATATCTCCTATAGAAAACTTGTTTAAACACTTCTTATGAACAATAACTTCATTTCCTTTTTTAAACCATGATGTACGGTAAGGGTGAGGATGCTTTTCACATTACAAACCTGGTTTATTTATCATTTTTCTAAAATTCATATTTTCACAACTTCCACCATCAATAATAACCTTACATACTTTTCCTTCTAAAATGCACTTTCTTAAAAAAATATTTGTTGTGAAGCCATGAGTCACCATTGTCTTTATCTTGCATTTACAGTTGAATGACAAATAATTGTCATTCCACTTCACATTTATTAGATTTGTAGTCATTATGGGGGTATAAACATTGTTCATTTTTTTGATCATGAATTTTATTCTAGATTGAACGAAACCATACAATCGAACCTATGTTCATGATGGGGGACAGAATGTTGTTCATTCCCTTTTGATCATGATTTTTGTTTGCATGGAGAGAACTTGATTGAACTTGAACAAAACCTTACAATTGAATATATAATCCATATGTAGTGGTTGATTGATTTTTTTAATGAATTTTAGTTGATGGTTCTCTCATTTACGTTTAGTTATTTAGGTTAGTAGATTATGTGATTTTTTCAATATTCATGAGGGTTGGGGTATGTGCCTTTCCATCACAAGATTTTGCATAGTTATACAAATTTGAGGCACAATCATCCCAACTCTCCATGTGTTTCAACAAAAAAATAAAGTACCTCCAATGTTTCAACAAGAAATCACCTTCAAAAATTTGCAAGGGCAACCTAGTTTTCTTTAATACATAGGTGTACTCTAATACTTATTTTTTCAAAAAAATTAAAAATTAGTTTCATATTCAAATAGTCAATCTGCGGACATTGACTATCATTTCACTAAAATTTTGCTTTATTTTTTTTGGAAAGAAAGTTATAAAATTTGAAATAAGGGTGAGGCTAGTAGAATTTGATGTGTTATGCACACGTGAATCCAGATGATTGTGGATATTATTTTTTGTTTGGGGAGGATGATCTGTAGATAAGTAAACACTAGAATTGAATGGTAAATTAGTGAGACAGTAGGGTGGATTGCCTAGCGTAAGCTAGATCTAAGAAGCACAAACATCCTTGGAGGCTGTGAATCTACACTTTTAAAACACTTAAGTTCTGATATGCTGAAAATAGGTGCTTGCATGAAATAACAGAAGGTATTGAAATTAACTATAAGAAATGGCTGGAAATAAATAAGTGATATTGATTAAAAATAACAATAAATGATTGAATACTAATGCCAAATTACTCAAAATTGATTAAGAAAATAAGTTGAAGTTTTGTGATAAAACAGAAATTCATAAAGTGGAATTTAGGTGCGGGTAGATGGGTCAAATCAAAGAAATTTGTTGAGGAGAGTTAAAGAGAGGTTCTGGGTGTGGTGTCTAGGTTGAATGTTGGTCACAGTATAAGAAATGATACTTAGAGGTATCTAGTTTGGGGTTGGGTGTTTAGGTGAGATGTGAAATTTCTAGAGTTGCAAAAATCCAACATGGGAAAAGGGGATGAAAGGAAAATAAAGAGGAGTGACACAAGCAATGAGACAAATAGAGACAATTACTAAATTTTGATAAAAAAATGCACATATACTTAGCTTTTGTATTCGCTTGGGAGTCAGAACCTCTTGCACCTACCTGATTGATCTTGATGATGATTTTAACCTTCTCTTCATCTCTTAATATAGAGGAAAGAGAGGTTCAAATTAAAGAGTTCAAGAAACAGTTTATCAAATAGTCAAATTATGCATTGATCATGTGAACAACAGACTAAATTTAGACAGTGGGTAATCAATGAGTGAGTTTGAGTCAAATTGTAGTTGATTCCTTTGATCATGCAAGAGTTTAGGGAACCATCGACGGTCAAGGTCAATCGTCGGTGGTTAGGGAGACAGTCAAAATGGCTAAGATTAGTCATTTTCACTTATGTTTGGTGGTTGAGAAGTTAAGAAATAGTCCAAGGTAATAAAAGGGGGGGTCATGGGGTGCTTTTGACGACTAGAAATGCATTGCACGATTTTGGAGTGTCTACATTTTGCCATTTTTTATTGTGCAGTTTGTATCAGCAAGCTACAAAACAAAAATGAAGAAATTAGTAAAAGGTTGGATGGCCTAAGTATGGGAAGAGGTGTTCCCCCTCAAACCAAGAATCAATGAGGTGGAATAGAGTCTAGTTTGGGTTTGATAAGCTGATATGTGGGTCACAAAGTGGGTGGCAAGGTTGGTTGGTTGGGCATTTAAATGTGAATAAAAGTGCAAAGAATATGATTAAGTGTGATATCATAAATCGTGCATAGATTAGGCTATCATAGTTGAGGTAGGTGTTAAAATAAGGTTGGACTAGAAGGATAGGTGACAGTGTAAGTAGGCCACAACATTAGGCATTGCTAATATGGATTACTCTATAAACTTAAGTCTTCTAGGCAAGGTCGATGTATTCATAGGTATCTGAGGTAGGATGTGATCCTGAGAAGACAAAATGTTCGCATGGGTCAGGATTGCAAAGGGTCATGCATCGAAACACATAAATGGTTGGTGCACAAAAGTAGTGTAAGTTCATCAAATATGGTAAGGTAATTGATGCAGTTAAAGTGATCAAGGCAAGGTTGTCACAAAAAAGTGCAAATAGTGGGCCAAAATGATCAAGGCAATGTTATTGCTTCATTGATTGGTGTAGAAGTTGCTCTCTAATGGGTTCATGTTTGTGATAAGGGGGTTCTTTGGGAAAGTGTTAGTTGAGATGGCAAAACCCTAGAGGGTTGACTATCGATGGTTAGGGTCGACCATCGATAATCAAAAGGAAACCATTAACAAATTGACCTACAATGCTCTCCATACTTGTCCTATGTGAAAATGATGACAGTTTGTCATGTTAGCTGAGTGAGTTGGTTAGTGTCTGACTGAGAGTTGACTGAGGAGGTAGAGGTTGACTGAGGTGGGCTACAACAAATTTGAGAGTAAACTAGGATGCAACGAGGTAGAAGCAAAGCATAGGGTCGAGCAATGATGGTTGTTTCGAGGGATCCACCATGACGTAGGATGAACAACGAGGTAGGTGATGTCTTGAATTTGTAGTTTTTGTTGTGATTTGTAGATTTTGAGTGTCTATAATTACACATAATTGTAGGGTTTGCTATTGAGGGACTTGCACAATTGGGGATTCACATCAAAGACGAAGTGTGTTGTAGATATTAAAATTTGGTCTTTTGTACATGAAAATAATAATCTTGACACACATTTACCACACATTTACATCAATCCTTTTACTTTATCAATTATATTACCAGAATAAAATGGAGGCACTTGTAGATATTAAAATTTGGTCTTTTTTACATGAAAATAATAATCTTGACACACATTTACCACACATGACTTGAGCACTCCAACAAGGTCATAATCTGTCATTTTCTCATATTTTTATTTTATCTTATGAGTCAACCCTTCCATTATTTTGTTACACCAAATACACACCTACATAAATCTCATTTTCTATTTCAAACCTATGAAATATCTCTCACTAACATCTCAATAATTTTAGTTCAATCCACCTGTACATAGATTGGTTATGCCATAGTCAATTAGTATTGTCAGTTAATACTGCCATGATTTCACTAGTACCGACCCCTTCCAACAACAATTATTTTCAAAAATCAAACTCATCCTTAGAGTTAGCCTATTAGCCTAACATGTCGATGGGTTGAGAAATTATTCAATTGAATTGATATATAAACAATTCAACATCTCATTCGAAAGGGACTTGGCATTTATATGATAACCATCTATATACTATTGTGTATTGAGTAAAGTTGACATATATTTCCCAAATTACAAGCCTATCACTAGGAGCAATCACAAGCCAAGTTTGAAGAATTCTAAATCCAAGTCAAAGCAAATATTGTCAAGTCTCAAAGATGCATCATTTGTTGCATACATATAACAAATGAGCATAATTGCATAATCGCACTAGGAGAGAACTACATGTGGTGACAACATTCAATCATCAGACATGTGTGATTATAGTCAACTCAACTCATTACATTTTCTAATTTTTATAGGTTTCTAGTTATCACAAGCATACTTAGGGTTTCAAGGCAAAAGAGATTGATTTCTAGAGCTGCTTGTATTATTAGGGTTTGGGATCACAAACATAGATCAAAAAATGACAAACACAGGTGATCATATAATCATTGTGTCTTACTTCTGCATAGATCAATACCGACCACTAGGTCAGTATCAATAGACGATACTGACCCAGATTAGTGGAACTGACCTAGTGGAAATAGCGAATCAATTCTAAAACTGAATGAACTACATACCTGCTTTATCTTAATTTTTACTTTCAAAATACAAGCATAGTCATCTTGATCTCCTTAATGTTTTTTATATTTAACATGTCACTTATCAAATTAAAATAATTGATCTTAGTTTTTTACAATTAGATGTATGCTTGAATGTCATATCTTAATATCTGAATTATATTTTAAAATTCTATTTTAATTAGATTAATATGACCCATTAATCCAAATTAGGGTAAAACATCGGTATGTTTTACACCACACATATATTATGAAATGCATGTGTGAAAATGATGTCATCTACCAAACATGTGATAAATATCATATGTAAATAGTACAATCTAGTAATTATGTTATGCTCTGGGCTTGATTTTTATTTTTAAAATATTTTGAAAGTTTTTGCATTTTTCAAGATTTTTTTTATATTTTGTATTTTTGAAATATTTTAAAATTTTCAAATTAAGGTCAATTAGAAATGGTTTATAAAATAAAATAATGGGAGGGATCCAAATAATTCACAACACGTGTTAAGGCATAATGTGCATTAAATTTGATATCATTGCAATGTTGAATAAGTGAAAAGAAACAATATGCCCACCATTTTATGTATATCACAAGTATGTAGCTCAACATTTTATGTGGAGATAAGGATCAACATGACCCAAGTGGGAAAAAATCAATGGAAACCCTAGCATGTATAAATAGTCAATATGTGGAATTAAGAATGCCACCAAGGACTAGAATCATTGTATGATAAGTTTCATGGATGTTCGAATCAAGTTAACAATCAAGAGGCAAGAGCAAAGTATATAATACAAAGCCAATGGCTAGAAGTTTAATCAATGTAGATGCAAATGAACACATGTATGTCAAAATAGAATAATAGAATGGATGAGCAATCCAAGAGGCTATGTACAATAGATTATGTTGGAACCTAACCAATGATTCCATCAATAGAACTCTTCTATAGAGTTCCTACATAAAACACGTGATCTCTTGTTGAATTTTATGATAAATAACCAATTGGAATATGGTGTTGATTATTAGGTCCCATATAATATTTTGAAGAAATAATTTTTACTTTATTTTTTGGTTCTAAAAATGCTCCATCTCTTACAATGGTAACATACATTCACGCTTAAATTTAACATAATTGTGATCTTTACCTAGTGTTGCCCCAATTGATATTGGATATGGTCTTCCTAATTTTACATTGTATTGATACAAAGTAGGGTCAATGTGAAATATAATGGAACTTGTTTTGAGCCCAAGTGTTTTTGGAAACTCCATGGATCCAATCTAGTGTTGAGGACCAATAATCTTACCCAAATGTTGACTGTCATACCCAAGATATTGGATAAGTGTTATGTTACAAATATCGACTTCATGAAATTTTATAATCCATACATTGGTGCATTTATTGACATAGATGGAAGGACTAAGAATCAAAATCTCTCGATATGAGGAACGTTTTAAAGTTGTCTCCTTTGAAATTATACTTGTGACATTAATATGTTTAGGTATATCTTTTTTTTGCACTACCTTCTTAAGAATGATTTCGTGTTTAACTTGCATTTCTTTTTGCAACCTTTCTTTTTGTAACTTATCTTATTGGAACTTCTCATGTTGTACGTTTTATTGTTCTAATTTTATCTTTTGTAACCTTTCATTTTACAATTATTCTCTTTGTAACCTTTATTTTTCTAATTGTTCATTTTATAACATTTGTTTTTCGAGCTATTCCTTTTGTAACCTTTCTTTTTCTAATTATTTATTTTGTAACCTTTGTTGTTCAAATTCTTCTTTTGTAACCTTATTTTTTATAATTGTTCATTTTAGTCTTTTTGCACTTGTTTCTTAGAAGATGCAAACATGGTTTGAGTAGTTTGGTTGATTATGAAAATTGTTATTGAACCAGAGGGTGGTTTGATGGATGTATCTAGTATATGATCACCACTATCAATGACACTTTGTATTTTGTTCTTCAAATCCAAACAATTGTCCATATAATGTCCATGCATTCAATGATAGTCCAAATACTATTTTTATTTTCTTAGAGAATGAACATGAATTAATGTGATCAACTTGTTTCTAAGATTTTCTACTAATATCTTACTTGAAATATTATTAGCCTTATGTACACTCTTTGAATCACGAGTTGTAGATGTATCATGTTTTGGATTCAATTCCTGAGATGTTTTATTTTGAGGCATAAAATATTTTGCTAGAGATGTAGATATATGATTGACACCTGGATGATTTAGATTGTTTGTATATGTGACCATCTTTTCAGTGATATGATTTTTACTCTAAAATATTCATTTTACTTTTGAAACTCCTCTATGGACATTTTCATAGTGACTATTTGATCTAAAAGGCTTCATAAGCACAAGCTCTAAGTACTTCTATTTGAATATGCATATAAAGACCCTGAAAAGGGTTTGTGGAAGGTGGATGGAGACGAGGAAGAAAATTCAAATGACATTTTTGTTTTATAAGATAAGTCACTCTAACTATTGGGGTAGTGACAACATGGACCTCCTTAGAGGGAAAATAGCTATCACCACCTTGAAAAAAGGTGGAAGCAAAACTAGAAGAATCTACAATATGAGAATGGTTAGAGAATTTTTATTGGTTCTCTATTTTAGATTAGTAGGCCTTAAGAAAGGTATTGAGATATATGCATGGCCTAATCTGAATAGGTAAACAAGTATGGAAGTACTACGGATTTGGAAATGAAAACCCTAGGGCCAAAATTTGATACCATGGAAGGATGAAACTTTAATGGAGATCTAGAGTTTGACATGGCTCGATCCATGTACATGTTCACCAATATTTTTTATGCTAATTTGGTTTTAGAAACTCTAATAAGATAGAAACAATTATGTGAATACAAATTATTAAATATGACATTTAATTATGAATCTAAAAGTTTGAAATCAATTGCAATGATTTTATAAGTGGCATATGATAAATTAAAAAAATGGTTAAGTAGTTAGCTTTTCTGATTAACAATTTGATTGTGATTGTTGACAGTGGAAAGTAATTTAAAGTAGCCTTGTGAATGATTTTCTACAGTGAAAAATAAATTGAAGTAGGCATGCGATTCATTCGGTTTAGGAACTGTGTTTCTATTTATACATGGTTGGTTCCATCGGATTTGTCTCAGTATTGACTATTAATACTACCTTGAGTTGTTAATAGTGACTTGCTTAAAAGATGGGTATGTGTTTGTAAGGTCACTTTCCCCTATCTTTGAAAAATCTATATGTGTGATGTTGAACCCTAATGATGCAACAAATCCAAAAATTAGCCTCTTTCACCTTGAAATACTATATGTGCTTGCAAGGGATATAAATCTAAAAAAATAAGTATAATGTGCTAAACTGACTGCAACCACCCCCATTTGATGATTTTATGATGCTTATGTAGCTGATACTCTAGGGATGGAAATCAAGTAAAACATAGTTCTCCCACCTATTGTGATTGTGCAATTGCGCTCTTTCGCTATATTCATGTAGCTAATGATTTTAATTTGATACCTAACCATGCTTGCTTTGACTTGGATTTGGTATGTTTTTGACTTTGCTTGTGACTGCTCCTAGTGATGGATTCATAATTTATGACAAAAATTTGTTAGATTTTATCAATATAAAATAGTGTATAAATGTGTACCAAATAAGTGCAAAACCCTCTATCATGCGAGGTCTTGATATATATATATATATATATATATATATATATATATATATATATATATATATGTATGTATATGTATATGTATATATATATATATGTGTATATATATATATGTATATATATATGTGTGTATATATATATGTATATATATATGTATATATATATATATGTATACATATATATATACATATACACATATATATATATATATACACACATGTATACACATATATATATACATATATATATATATATACATACATATGTATACATATACATATATACACACACACATGTATGTATATATATATATATATACACATATATATACACACACACACACATATATATATATATATATATATATATATATACATACATATATATATGTATATATATGTATGTATATATATGTATATATATATATGTGTATATATATATTTATATGTATATATATATGTATATATATATTCTAATTTCACCGACACACTTTTAAAACTTAGCTGCTTGAAGAGGGTCAGTACTGACACGCCTAGGTCATTATCGACTAGGGAGATCGACCTCCCCTAACAGTAGTGATCAGTGCATATGCAAATTTAACTGAGGATTTAAAGATGTATGTGCAAGATAGTAAATAGGTTTGAAATAAAATGTGAGGTTCTTATAGGTGTGTAACAACATAATAAAAGGATCAAACTCATAAGGCATTTAGGTGTTAAAGAATGGAAAGTTATGACCATATTTGTGCATGTAATTCATGTGTGGTAAATGTATGTTAATATTTTTATTGTCAAGTAATTAATACTATATTTTAGTATCTACACATACTAATAAGCAATAGTTAATAAAAATATTAATTTTAATGACTTGACAGTGACCATTTAAATAATATAAAGATACTAAATAATGTATTTTATTATTTCGTATTGAATTAGATGATCTATTAGTCAACATGAATTCATGTGATATATTAAACATATGACTAGTCATTTAATCACTTCTTTATCAATTCGCCAATGGTATCAAAAATACATGTGACATGCCAAGATTGGTAGGGAGGCTTCTTGATTTGACATGAGGAACCTTGACAAGAATGGGGCACCTCAAATTTTCATACCTCAAGTAGATGTAAATCCATGACACATCACATGGTATAATGACTAGTTATGGGTTGTGATAGTTGGGCATGGATATTTCATGAATAATCATATCTATTAGATAATACTAGGAGACATCTGGAAGTACCTGTAACTAGTTGCATCTAGATACATATACTTGTATTTACCCTTATTTTTAGCTACTTGGAAATACATATAACTACATGGCAATGCTTAGACATATTTGAATGTACATGGAGAAAATATTAAATTATATTGTAAATTGTTGTAATTTGGTTGATGTCTAATTCAATGATAATCTAGGATCTTAAAGTGAAGCAACATTGACTATTGATCTACCAAATCACTGAAGAGTCGAACTCTTTCTTCCAAAGGGGTTCACCATTTCAAATATTGTGCACTTTGGGGATCCTTGATATAAAGAACATGGTTGATTGAATCTATCATAGATATGGGCCATTGATTATGTTGATAGATAACTAAATTGAATCACTTCTTTTGTGTTTTGTCAATTTAACAGATTTGCATGTTATGAATTAGTGATGCATTGAGGGTCGTTGATCCTTATAATACAAATATTGACCATTGGATTAATAGATATTTTAGCAATAATAACTGATTTAGAGAGAGAGAGAGAGGAGAGAGAGATAGAGAGAGAGAGAGAGTTGATTGTATTTTAGGTAAATTTTAACAAAATATGATTGGAAAAAATGAAATCACATATGATTTAAATTAGTTCTATATGTGGGGGCATTCCATTTGCTTCGATAATTGATTATTTATTTCAAATGAAGCCGCTATCAACAAGCAATGATAATTTTGTCAATGGTGGCATGCCTAAAGTGACTTTAGAAAAGAAAGTGTAATGATAGACATGTCAAGTGTAATAGGGAATTATCAAGTGTAATATCTTTCACATATATAATTTTTCCACCAAGTATGCATGTAAACAATATTTCTGACTAAAGTAGAATAAACCAAATAAAAAAATTATTGGTGGGGTACCAACAATGATAATCAATAGGAATTATCCTAACCCAACCTTTAAGGTTCATCCATAGTTTTGTTATATACAATAATATTCTTGTAACTACTGAAAAATACATGGATATACCTATAATAACACATAGCTTACATTACTTCAAGATACTTGGTTTACCTATGATTTCATGTATATACATAACTATATCTATCTTAAACATTTTGAATGAGTACATCATTCCTTTTTTAGAGTTCCTCATTTGATACGTTAAATTCATCCCTAAAAATTGATGTTTATCAACGAAAAGGTGGATATAGGGATATTTAATATGATAATTTTCGTGTATATACATAACTATGGTTGCATGTATATACATAACTATATCTATCTTAAACATTTTGAATGAGTACATTTATTCCTTTTTTAGAGTTCCTCATTTGATATGTTAAATTCATCCCCAAAAAATGATGTTTATCGACAAAAAGGTGGATATAGGGATATTTATTATGATGATTTTCATGTATTTTGACCCACATAACATCTTCCCCTGCTTCACTATAATTAAAATGGAAAAGGGGTTTTATCCATCATTTGCATCATGAGAGTAATGGGAAGAGCCTTCCATCACAATGCTTAGACTCCCTTGGATAGCTTAATCAACATTTATCCTAAGTCTTCCAGGGCAATGAGAATATTAAAATGGAGCAACAAATGTTTCTTGAAGAATACACACTACTGAAGAATAATCTCAATGACCTCCTTATAATTCAATCATAAGAAAATTTGAGGAATGTGCAGCTCACACAACAATTAGAAGTTGGTTTGCAAAACATGCTTGCAAGTGATGTTGTTCCAGATACATTAGTTGTTCCAAATTCTATGAATTTATCTGGATGTGAATAATATGGTGATTCTCTAAGCATAAAGGTACCGATTAGACCATGAAAGGAATCACTTTGTATAAGAAAACATATCATGGAACTTAAGAAGGGGAGGATGGTTTCATAAAAAAATAAAAGGTGGTGTTAGGGGGAATAAAACATCAAGGAAATTGGAAGATGGTATTATTGAAAATAT
The DNA here is from genome assembly GCA_037957365.1 of Torreya grandis. Lineage (NCBI taxonomy): Eukaryota > Viridiplantae > Streptophyta > Pinopsida > Cupressales > Taxaceae > Torreya > Torreya grandis. Next base: position 1,330,653 of record JARHVA010001583.1, read on the forward strand.
TTTGATGACATTAATGATGATGACTCATTTGGAAGGATTGGGTTGTGCATAAACAAAATTTGTGATGACAATTTTAGAATAAAGGACATATATGAACACTTAGATAGAATAATGGGTAAGATTCATTCAATTATTTTAGAAGAGATCTGTAATGAATTTTTACCAAGGGGCATTGCTTCAACTTCCCTATAATCAAGCATGACATATAATACTATAAAAAACATGACTAAAATTAATAGACGCAACGTAATTAAGCGGGTTACTTCTTAAAGGATATGCAGTGAATTGAAATCATGGTGTGAAAAAGACTAGAATATGAATATGTATAAGATGAGAACAAATGGCTTTACCTTTGGAGTAACGGTGGAAACTGTAATGGTAAAGCTATATTTTTTGTTGTACCATATGAGAAGGAATGGAAAAATACTCAAAGAAGTTGCATTTAAGCTTTGTATCAATTATTAAAATCCTTCACCACCACCTTTATAGCCATTGTAGAATGCATATCTGCATAATAACTTATGTTATAACTAGTATAAATGTCTTAAATTTAATATCTTTCTAAAAATGTTGACATATATCTATCTCAAGGTTCCTATTTTGGATTTTTCATATGGTTTCACCCATTGAAAGTTCTAAGTTCATAAAATCATCCATCACCTTCTCTACAATGTTTCCTTTGATTGGTGATAGATATCCTTTTTTTGAATTTGTGAATCAGTTGAGCTAAAAAACATCATTTTAGGAAAACAAAAAGGGTTCCAAACTACATTATATGCCTAAGATTTTGTGATTTTTTGATCACCTTATCCAAAGAAAAAGAAAATCTGCCCTATGAAATTCAACTGGATGTCAAATTTACAATCATCCATTTTTATTGACATTGTACATTGATATCTCACTCCACCACCCCTTTGGCTGCCATTGCAAGTTATGCATATTTGCATAATAAGGTGTACATATTTTCATATAATCTAATGTCAAGTATTATTTACAATCTACTTGAACCCAATTTAACTTTGATCATTGCCAGTGTGTTTATCACATTGAACCAATGTAGTAATTGGTTTAATTTGGTATGCAAATGGGGCCAACCAAGCCTAAATACATCAAATGAAAATTTTAAATGTGGATTAGGGCTTAGTTGGCCCTGATTGCATACCACATTGAACCAATCGAGTGATTGGTTAAATGTGGTTTACAAATAGTACCATTCAAATCCAAAACAGTTAAATGTGACAACTTAATGTGGATTATAGCTTGATTAGCCTTGTTTATGTACCACATTTAAATGATTGAGTGATTGGTTCAATGTGGTGTGCAAATGGGGCAAACTACACCCAAAATAACCAAATTTGATAATATATTATGGATTGTGACTTGTGACTTGATTTGCCCCATTTGCATATGACTTTGAATTTATCAAGTGATTGGTATAATTTAGTGTGCAAAATAGGGTAAATCAAGCAAAAATATACTAGGTGTGACAATAAAATATAGATTAGGGCTTTGATTGGTCCCATTTTCACATAACATTGCACCAATCAATTGATCATTCAATCATGGTGAGAAAATAAGGCCTATAAAGGTCAAATCCATCAAATGCAATAATCTAATGTGACTCAAGGCTCAATTGACCCCATTTGCATATGTTATTAAACTAATTGATTGATTGGTTTAATATGGTGCACACATTGAACTAATTGAGCCCAAATCCATTGAGTACGACAATTTAATATTAATTAGGGCATGATTGGTCCTATTTACATACAATATTGAATTTATCATTTGATTGGTTCAACGTGGTGCACAAATGGGGCCAACCGAGCCCATTCAAGAAAATGCAACAATATACTAATCAAGGTTAGCTCAATTAAGATTTGATTGGCTCCATTTGAATACCACATTAAACTAATCAAGTGATTAGTCAAATGTGGTGGTCAAATAGGGTCAATTGAGCCCAAAAAAACCAAATGTGATAATCTAATGTGGATTAAGGCTCGATTGGTCCATTTTCATACCACATTAAACATATCAAGGGATTGGTTCAATGTGGTGCATAAATAGGGCCAATCAAGGCCAAATCTACTAAATGTGATAAGTTAATGTGGATTAGGGCTAGATTGGTCTTTATTTTGGTACCACATTTAATTGATTGAGTGATTGGTTTAATGTAATGCACAAATAGGGTCAATTGAGCACTAAACAACCAAATGCAATAATTTGATGTGGATTAGGGATTGATTGGCCTCGTTTACATACCATATTGAATTAATTGAGTGGTTGGTTCAATGTGGTGTGTAAACAAGGAAAATCAATCTGAAATCCAATGAATGCAAAAAGCTAATGTGGCTTAGGGATTGGTTCAATGTGGTGCACAAGTGGGACCAACTGGTCCTAAAACAACTAAATGTGATTATCTATTATGCATTAGGGCTTAATTGTTTTCATTTGCATATTACATTGAACCAACTGAGTGATTGGTCCAATGTAATTTGCAAGTGGGGAAAATTAAGTCCTAATACACCAAATGCAAAAATATATTATATATTAGGGTTTGATTCACTCTGTTTGCACAAAAAATTGAACCAATTGATTGATCAATTTAATGTGGTGAAAAAATAGGGTTAATCAAGCCCAAATCCAATAAATGTGATAAGCTAATGTGTATTAGAGATTGATAAACCCAATTTATGCACCAAATTTAATTGATCAAGTGATTATTTAATGTGGTGCAAAAATAGGGACAACTAAGCCCAAATACACTGAATGCAACAACCTAACATGGATCAGGGCTCAAATGGACCTGTTTATGCACCACATTGGAATGTTGAGTGGTTGGCTCAATATTATGTGCACTGAGGATCAATTAAGCTCAAAACAATAATATATGACAATATAATGTGGAATATGGCTCAATTGACCCCATTTGCATACCACATTGAACCAATTGAGTAAGTGATTCAATTTGTTGCATAAACAGGGGAAATCAAGCCTTGATACACATTACTTTATCACATTTAAAAAACTTGGGCTCGATTGGCTACATTTACGTACCACATTAATTTGATTGATTGATTAGTTCAATGTGGTGCATAAATGGGGCCAAACAAGCCATAATTTATGATACATTATCACATTCAATGGATTTGGGATTGACTGGCCCCATTGACATGCCATATTGAATTGAACAAGTAATTCATTTAATATGGTGTGCAAATAGGGGAAATCAAGCCCTAATACACATTACATGGTCACATTCAAGGGGTTTAGATGGAGTTGGCCCTATTTTCAAACCACATTAAACTGATCGATCTATCGATTCAATGTGGTGTGCAATTACGGCCAATTGATCCATAATAAACATTACATTATCACATTCAATGAATTTAGACTTAATTTTTTTCACTTGCACACCACAGATAATTGATCAATCAATCAGATATATGCGATGTGCAAATAGGGCCAATTTAGCCCTAATATTGATTACATTGTCACATTTTATGGATTTTGGCTCAATAAGCCACATTTGTGTATCACATCAAAGCTTGATTAATTATTTCATTATGGTGCATAAACAAGGCTGATCTAACTTGAATCCATGTTTCATCTTTGTGTTCTACATATTTTTGGCTTGATTGGCCCGATTTGCATAAATGAGGCCAATTGAGCCCAAATCAACATTACATTGTCAAATTTGATGGATTTGGGCTTGATTGGCCTTGTTTGAACACCACATTGAGCCAATCAATCGATTAGTTTAATTTAGTGAGTAAATATGGCCAACTGATCCCTTATCCACATTAAATTGTCTCATTTGGCTCATTTTCCCTCATTTGCACACCACATTTTTATTTTTATTAGGGAAGGGTTATTTTTAGTTTTGGTGGGAATGTCTGGTGTATGATTCATTTCTATAAATTAATAATGTAAAACAAGATTAGTCAATTTACACACAAATACGCGGTTTAGAAATCCATAATGTCACTCTTCATTATCTATAAGAGTTATTAGATTTCTTTAACAATTCATTTATGTTTTGGAGTTAATGCACCCACCTATGTAACATTAAGATAGAAGAATCACTATGTCAATGTAGATATTAAAATTGAATGATTATAGCATCTTAGTTTTATACATTTAATAAATATTAATCAAGGCTTTACCCTTTAATTCTAGACCTCTCTACTATCGAAAGGCTCACATTTACCATCTCATTATACATAGATGCTTATCTCTTAGTCTGATCTATATCACTCTAATGACCCAAATTACACGTACTACATATAAATATTAAAACTTGATAAACATCCTTCACTATTAGTTTTAGATCCATACCTATTTTATAGCCTTGTGGACAGTACTGGTCAAAGAGGGACACTACCACTAATGGTAGTGTCTAGATCTTTATTTAGCGTCCAGTTGTCAAAATTCATTTAAATTGCTAATGATTCAAAACATATGGGTTGACCTATTTATCTTATTGAACCCTATCATGAGATTTTCAAAAGGTGTTATATAAATACAAGTCTAAGCCTTCTCATTCATCATCTATCAAATACCAAGTAAACACCTACTAAAACTAAATCAATTAATTGTACAAACACTCTATTTTCCCTTATTTTCATATCAAGCATATGAGTAGTCATATTGCAGGTCTAAATCATTTAAAGAACAACACATGAGTGATATTTGTCAAATTACAAGATAGATCATTGCATGCATCTTCAAATAGTATGTTGCACCCATATGCACTCACACTTTTCGACACGTAGGGGAGAACTACATAAGTCTAAGGCCCTCTTTGGAGTATTGGCTATGTAGTCAATGCCCATTAACATGGGGGTCTTTGGGACAACTCAACACCGTGAGCCCACTAACCTATTTTTTTGCAAATTCATTCTAAAGATGAAAAAGGGTGAAGAGCTAGAGTTTGATCAAACAACAAAGAATGAAAACTTGTATCCCAGATTTGAATACATCAATAGTTAGGAGAAAAACCTAGAACAAAAAAGTGGGTCACATCCAAATCCAATCATTATTCTGTACTGAACACTTACATCATAGTCAGATACTAACATTTAAAGTAGTGTCCATATCTGAAAGTAGTGTTCATGGTCACAAAAGTACAATTTTTAGAATCTAACGATTGATCCAAAATAGTGTCTTGCATATTTTGCACTTGTTTTCCTATAGATTTATTTGCACATAGTAAACCAACTAAGTACCATAGTTTCTTATTTATCGCAATATCTTTCAATAGTTGTACTTTAATATATTTTAGCAATCTCAATTGTATAAATTTAGAATACTATTTATCTGAGTTTTCTACTAATTGACTTGATTTAGATTAGTTTATCATCCTTGTGTTAGAACTACTTATATATTCTTAACGTTATTTCTCACATTCTAAATTTAGTGTTAAACATTTAATGAACTTGACCTTTGGTCTCAAAACCCTAGTTTGACTTAGAGTTTCTTAATTTTATGTTTTCTTGAATTTTAATTTCTGATTTCAAAGTATTCAAAGCTCAAAAATCAGAATTTCTCTTTCTAAAATCATGTTTAATATGGACACATCCATTAGTTACTTCATTATCTAATATATGATGATAGTCATGGTTTGTTACATTAAATAAATGAGTGATATAATTAAAAGAAATAAAAAAATAGGCAACATAAAAAGTATTTTAAAACAACATAAAACTTTAGTCTCTCTTTACAACTCTTTTTTTCATAATATAGAGTCAGTTTATTGATACCAACGTGCATGCTCCCAACCCTTTGCTCCTCCTATATCTTATTCGAGTGACAACTACCATCCCATTCCAATTTTTTGCCCACAAATTATAATAGATTTTGTTGTCCATGTTGTCACTACATGAAAAGGTAAGGGTGCCCAACCTATCTTACCACCTGCTAATAAACAATAGGGTCCTCACAAGCCTAAATTTGTGATTAAAAGTAAAGGATATGATTTTGTCAACCAATTGAGAAACACGCATGCTAAGATTTCAATTCTTGAACTTTTAAAACAATCTGATATCTATAATGACATCTTATAAGAAACATTACATGAAACACAAGTACCAAGTGATATAGAACCAACTTACTTTGTTGATATTCTACAAGATCTCAAAAACAACACAAATCTCATTACCTTTAATCCAAAAAATTTACAATCAAAAAGTATTATTAACCAAGATTTGTCTTTATTCATATGAGTATGCATTACAAGCGAATCAAATGGGTGTTAGCCAATAACATATTTAATTTAAATATTTATGGCATAAAAGTTCTAACCATCATGGGTATTATCACCAATCTTCTTAAAAAATTAGACATGCACATCAAATAAGTTGGGAATTTATGTATCCCGCTAATTGGCCAAATTATATCAGATGTGACATTGGGACAAAAAAGGATTCCAACTACATTTTGAGTAATTCCTCAATCATTTTATTATAACTTACTCTTGGGTAGACCTTGGATACACACAATGGAGGATGTCCCATTTACATTATGTTGTAACAAACTCATACATGATGGGACTTTATTGACAATGTCTGTCGATGATGAACCTTTCAAAACTGTCAAATGTTACATTTTAACATGATTTTTTTTTTAAAATCTCATTCCACCAAAGCAATATATTCCACTTAAAAGCATCCTAACTTATGACACATGATAATCAAAAAACACAACTCATTTACCTCAATATGCTTATAAAGCAGTAGTTACTGAGGTGCACATGGATACACAATTAGAACAAGAACCATTCCCAAAGGAACCAATGATACCAAAACAATAAGAAATCCAACATTTGAGCTTCTTTTATTGGTTAACACTGAACAACAAGATGGAAAAGTTTTAGATTATTATGATAGTGATTATGAACTTCTTCATGTTATGTGTTGATGGGTCTTTTGACTCACCAACTTAGGCAGGGGTTGTTAGGCCTTGTCCCTTCTGAAAGGAGATTTATGTGAACAAACCTTCCCAAAGTCTTGGTTAGCAGGTCTTGGTATGCAGGGTAACCTAGTTAGCTCGTTGTGACCATTCTAATTCAAGGGGCTTGAAATTGACTCTAGATGATGGTTTAAGCTATAGATAGCATGAAACTCTATTATTCCACCACTAATCTACTCAAAAATGTTTAAATGGTGGCGGACAATATTCAACAATCATGATTTAACATTATAAACAAATTGCTATTAGTCTTAAGCTAACACAACGGTAAAAATAAAGAACCAAAGAAAGGGTAAAATAGAAGAAAAGGCCCTACTACAATAAAAATGAAGTTGAAGTGTCTGATTGAACAAATCTCATAGAAACTAGTCCTTAGTTGAGACAAACCTAACCCAACTCTAACTAAAGGATGGTGCGAGAGTTTGGAGAGAAGTTGTTGTGAACAAAGAGGAGAATAAACACCATAAAAATACACAAGAAATAGTCATTTGAATACACAACAATCTAAATATCTAGATGTTTCTTATTGATTAACAATGGTGAAAATTGCAATAGTCATTAGCTACAAACTTCATTTTCTTAACAAGGAAAACACTAAACTAGGAAATCATGAAAATGCTTGGTTTTCTAACTATGAAGAATCCAAACATGTTAGGTCCACTACTCTACTACTAAAACTAAAAAGAACCAAACTTTATTACAATGTAGGAGTTGATCTTATATAGACCTCTAAGTCAATGTAACTTCTCAAATTTTCATTTCCCACTAAAGGGGTTGTTACAAGCATTCATTATTAATTAAGGGAATGCAGTTGAGGTTCTTGATTTTTTGAATAATCCAGAGGCATGCCCATGCTTTGTAGTTGGAGGCCATGCCATCACCTTTGATCATCAGTCAATTGCTTTGGGATCCACCATCCCATCCAACAATTTATATCTATCACTTTATCATTAATTTTTAGCAGTCTTATGTAAATTCTTCATATACAAACCTTGACTCGTCCCCTTTTGCCTTGTGTTTCATGATTTGAGAATGATATTTCATTTTACACTAATTAGGGCTTGTATTTTCTACGTTATGTTTTGGTTGAGGGTTCATATTCCCTGATGAGGACACACACCCAAATCAATGACTTGGATTGAAAGACAAGCCCTGCAAGATTAAACAAAATGGTCAAACATAAATCCTTTGAAGAAATGACATGGAAAAATAATTTAAATGATTGAATCATGGATAAAGAAGCCATAACTAATTTATATCGAATATAAGCAAAAAATGAAAAAAATTTCTATTTAGACATAGACATTCACATCAATCAACTTTTGATTCAAACATAAGCCTTTCCAGATGCATTAAACACACATAATTCCATAATTATTTTAGACTGAGCTTTCTATAATTTTTTTGTTTGGGATGACCATCCATTTTAAGCCACTAAGTGCTATGTAGCACATTATTATTAGCTCAGAGGTTCATGGTTTTAAGATTTGGTGAGGGGTAGATGCTCATCAAACTTAAACTCAAGGGAATGTTGATGTCATCGGGGTGCCACACGATAGTCCTTCATCAGGATAGGTCTTTGGTCTAGGTACATAGGATGATGTTACACGACATCCTCTCAACGAGCCAAACCTTTGAGCTTATTACTTAAATCAGTTTAGTCTCCATGGCCTCGAGATCTTAGAAGTTACCATGTAGTAGCCTCTTGGGACCTTAAGGCCATGGGACTATTAGCCCATTACCTAAGTCTTTCATTGATCTGAGCTATTAGGAAATCTCCATGTGGTGACATCTCAATAGCTCGAGTGCTCAAAATATTTAGACTATTGTTAAAGTATTTGTAGTCTCAAGCTCTCATAAAATCACCACATGGTGACCTCTTGAGTCCTTAGGACCACAGAACTATTAAACTATTTGATTAACTCTTCATTAGCCTAGGTTACTGGGATCATTCCATGTGGCATGATCTTGGGTTCCTGGGATCACTAAAAAGACTTAGAAACTTTATATACTGGCCCAAAAATTCAAAAATATCTAATAGAGACATGTGGAAAGTCTTGGGGGAATCAAAAGGTTCAAGGTCTAGATTTGGAAGAAACAAAATTGGCTAAGGCAATGAGTTTGGATTTTGTAGATATGGTTGACTCAACTTAATTGGTTTGGATTTATAATATTTTAAGTTTGCTCTAATTTATTTGAAAAATTAGGAGCTCAAAAAGGATTGACTCAGGTGACTTAGACTCGAGGGACACGAGCTCAACAGATAAGGGCTCGGTCGAGTTGAGTTTAGGACAACTATAATTCAAGTATACCCCTAAAGGATAAAGGTAGGTGGGCTATTTAAATGATAAAATAGAACAAGGCCTAGCACATGGAAATTGATTTAATAGCCTAAGTTTGAAATTAAAAAAGTCCTTAGCTCAAGATTTAGCCCCTTAACAAAATGTAAAATCCCTCCTCCCAAGCAAACTATCGAACATGAAAGGTCCTTTAGACCAGATGTGGCAACATTCAAATCAGTGAAGAAAAAGAGGGTCCCCATTTTCCAACTAAAAATGAGGTGTGTTGTACAAGAAACAACAAATGATGACACTTTTTTGGAGATACTACTGAGTATTTTGAGAATTTAGTATCTGAAGTTTTCATTCAAACACAAACATTAGCTGCAAGTAATCACCCAAAGCAAAATTAAAACATAAATGCACAAAACTATACTTCAACATATGACATAGAAAGTTGCAATTCCTCCTAAAGACCATCGGTGTGTGTGCTATGTGATTATTTCATTTACTTTGCACACATACACAATAAATTAGATTTTCCCAAATGATAATAACTTCTGAAAATGGATAAATTTTATAATTTGGATTAGGGCGAATGGCATGGACATTACTCTATTGTCAGTTAGGCATTCATAGCCTGGATAAAGATACCTTTGGTCCCTTTCAAAGGGCTTGCTCCATTGCCAATCGGGCCAGAAAGCTTGTGGTGGAGGTTGCCAAGATCACCCTTTCAAAGAGGGTTTTCATTTTTTTACATTTTAGTTCAACTCAGTTTGAAAGAGATTTTAATTTTTCATCTGTGGAGGGTTGGGGATCAAGCCATGGGTTTAAGGAAAAATCAGAAAGCTCATGATAAATTAGACAAATCAGAATTAAAGCAATGTTATATTCTTCATTCATATATTTATTTAGTGCATTTGATGATCTTTAAACAAGAAAAGAGGGATTTTTAAATTTATATGTTTTAAATCATTGGACCTCAACCTTTTTAAAATGTAATAAAAATACAACAGTTTATGCAAGCATTCAAATAAGAATTTTCACATTTACTCATAGGAATGCTATATAAATGAAGTTGATACTTACAAACTAGTTACTCATTTATCAAATGATGACAAAACAAGGGAATTATTAGGTCAAAAAGAGAAGGACTTGACAAAATAAAATGAGAAAGAGAAACTAAACTAAGAAGGGATGGAAAAGAAAAAAATAGAAAACAATGTAATAAAGGAATAGAAATTATTCACAGAGGTTCTTTCAGGAAAAAGTATGTCTGAATTCAATTAAACACCCGTGTTACAAGATTTTGAGAAGGGAAAATGATGATATTAATTTCCTATTTGTTGTTCTCTATGATATAATACACTGTCCCATAATAATTTGTAATTGTTTAGTTCATGCAATTTAAGTAAAATCAGACCATAACATTCAACATTATGCTTATATTTAGATTGTGTAAAGCAAGAGATATAAGAGTTGAGAAATACCTCTACCCAAACTTGGAATTTAGATGAGGAATAGGGTTGAGCATCAATACATGCCAAAATGTGTTGATCACCCAACTTGGCATAGACTTACTCTTTGTTGTAGATAATAGATGAATCAAATGGTCTGGATGCAAATAGATGCTTGCGTAGCATCATATTTTTATTTTTTTCCATTTAGAAAGAATGTAATTAATTTAGGTTATTTCCATATAAAATACATCCTAAACTTATCATCAGTGGTCAAGGTATATGGGGAGCTGGGGTGAATTAGATTACTCCAAGCTTGCATCCCCATTTGTATGATTGCTTCATCCAGGCCGTTGTGCTCATGACTTCTCATTTTGAGCCTAACTGCCTCTACTACTGGGAAGAATGCATAGTTTATTTCAATTTATTTGAAACTATAATTTATATGAGGAGAGAGATCATCTACTTTGAGGTCATCCAACTGGTTTTCTTCAAAGGGGCATGCCCTTTCTTCTTGATTTTCCTTTTCTTGGCACCAATAGTCTAGCTCAAGACCATATTCTTTAAGTTCACCCTCTTCTAATGATGAGGGGGAAGACAAACTACTGCCATTGAGTCTTTGAACATATTTGATTAGTCTATTAAATGTAGGGTTGGAGGTGGTACAGGGGAATGATGCTTCAAATGCATAACATGCATCTTCCTTGTCTATCTCTTCCAGTCCTTCAAATTCTTGCTTTGATTAATCACAAGAGGCTTCTAATTTTTCTTGGGAAAACATCATATTAGAGGTTTGTCAATGATGTATCCAAGGTGACTAAGGATGTTGATGATGTGTCATATGTGTTAGGATGACAATGACAAAGTGTGTTGTAATAAGCTTCATTGTTTATATATGGTTGTTTAGTCTCTAACTTGGATAGACAATTGATGGATGATATTAATGGTATGGACATGTTGCAGAGACCCTATGGGATGTCATGAGTGCTTAGAGTGATTATGGAAGTTAAAAAAAATTAATTACAATAGTCATATGAATATGTAAGCTCAAGTAGTCATCTTGATAGATAAGACAGTAAGCAATTTGATGACATCATATTTCACACATATGAAGGTTTCATGAGCAATTTGATACATCATTGGATTCCTTGATGTGAGATCATATGGTTCAAATTTCAGGTCTTGACATGAAGCATAGTAAATTTTATTAAGTTGCAAAGTGTATTTCTCAGAAATAATTTACAAAGTTTCCATACTTAGCCAAATTTGCTTTATCAAAGATCTACGATGAACGTTTAATCAAATCACAGATTTAATGATGAACATTTAATTTGATCAGATAAGGATGAAACGATGTCGATTCAAAGTCAAAAAATTAAGATTGTCACACATTAGTGATGTGTCATAATCATGGATTTTGGATAGAATATAAATGATGCGCGAGTGTTCGTACAAATGGAGATCGATGGAGTGCATTGAGTCAAATAGTTAATGTGTGTAGAAGTCATGCAAAGCTACCAAATGGCATGATCACAGAAGAGAGGATCTAAGATCAAAAGTGAGAGATGCAAGGTAAAGGATAGGTAGCACATGAGGAGATTGATGGATTGCATTTGTTCAAGTTGTGCGAGAGCATGAGATTATAATAGTGTCTAATGTTTAGCATTTACACAGTGACCATTGGAATTTGAATTTTCAAATTAATGAGGGAAAACCAATCTATAGTGTTTGAGCTAAATATTTTGATGTAGGATGAATTTAATTATAGTGTAAAAGGAAAATTTGTAGAGGACTTTAAGATGCATCCAAAAAAAATTTTTATAAGGTCTGAATATATGTAAAAGTGTAGATACAAAGCTTAAAAGTTCACTATGTGTTTGACCATGTTTTGCAAATGATCCGAGAAGGACAATTGAGTTGTTCTTGATAGTATTTTGATATTTCAAGATGAAATAACTATTGAAGAATGCTTTATGATCCATGAAGATTATCTGTGTGGATTTTTGAGGTTTGACCAATCCATCTTTAGATTAAACAAAGGCTTATAAGTTGACTGTGTTTGTTGAATGCACTAACATATTAAGTAACCATCTTGCAGAGGTAAGTTGAAGGTGTTCTAAGCAGAGTTAAGGAAAAAAATGAATACGAATATGTCAAGTAAATCTCAAATATTGATGAGATGGTATTTGATGTCATAGTATGCCTCTGATTAGTTATGGAGAGTCAAAATATTTTGACTATATTTTGATTGTATATGACCAATTTGAGTGGTCATTCTGAGAGAGTTGATTTAAGTGCTTAGAACCTATGTTGGAATGTATAAAGAACTTGAATGTGTAGCTGAGGTCCTGAAGGGTTGAACCATGTGATCTAATCATATGGATATGTGAAATATTTAAGTAGTTTCTTAAGAAGTTTGAGATTATGTTTTTTGTATATGAAGACCTATAGAGCATGGCGACCTAATTGGTAGGTTCAAGTATTGAGTTGGTTTTCCAGATGGCATGGACCCATATGAGAGTGAGAAAAGGGATATTGGATATAGGTTTAATGTGTTTGAAGCATTGGTAAATGTTGAAGGTGGTCTAATAGATTGCAAAAGTAACGTGTGGATGTGAAGGCGTAATTGTTTTGGGTCTCATTAAGGCCTAATGGAGGATTTGAGTCATAAAGACTATAGCGGACCTATGGAATGGAGTTTTTTAACCATGTAACATGTATGGGGACCTATTTTAAGTGTAAGACAAGTATGGTAAGCATCTTGGCTGACCAAGATGGGTTAAATCAAGTAAGTGGTATAAGTACAAGGCATATTTGGGCTGCTTGCGAGCATGGGAATGTGTGTGATGAGAAAAATATTTGTGAAGGTTGTGAGAGATATGTGGATGTCTTGAGACATAGAACAGAGTGCAAATTGCATATATGACCTTGTGGTCATAATTATAAATTTGAATTTATTGGCTTGATGCATGAGAACAAGCAAAGGTGTGTAGTTTGATCCAAAAGGTGGTTTTGGATGCCTTGATTATGTGTGAAGGTTTGAATGAGTGAAGAGGATTGAAGGAGGTTATTTTGTAGGGTTTATCCATCAGATTAAGAAGAAATCAAGAGTTATAGATTTGTTCATTTCATAGATGTTGTGTTGGTGCTCAACATCTAATTCAAGTTGGTGCTTGTCATCTTCATGGGTTGGTGGTCCTTGTGAAGTGGGTGCTTCACTAAAGTATATTATTTGTAATCATATTATATGAAAATTAGTCCATGTGTTTTTAGGCTTGAGAGTGGTTTATCTCTCCCAAGAGGGTTTCCCACATAGATCTTGTGTTATCTTGTTTATCTTTCATGTTCATTGTTATGAGTGGGCTATTTGCTTCTTGATTGCTTATGGTGTATGACTAAGGGTTTGAAGTATTTAGATTGAAGTTTTGAAATATCTTGATTCACTGATTCACCTCCTGTCTCAATGATTATACCTCTAACAATTGGTATCAGTGCAGGACCTTATGTAAAAGTTTAACTACTTGAAGGTAATCTTATGTATAATGACTAGTTCTCAATCTTTCTCTATTAAGCAAGTTTCATTGTTCAATGGATCCAATTATGATTTTTGGAGTGAAAAAATGAAGACATACATCATGTCCTTGGGGTTTGACACTTGGCAATCTATTTTAGATGGTTATTCCATGCCACCTACTCCAACTAGTGCTATAAACAAGATGCTGAGTGGTAACAATTCCAAAGCTATGAATGCTATCATTTGTGGTCTTTCTGAGGTTGAGTTTACCAAGGTAATCCATTGAAAGTCTTCCAATGAGATTTGGGACAAATTGCAGCTCATCTATGAAGGAGATTCAAAAGTCAAGTTGGCCAAACTTCAAACCTACCAAAGACAATTTGAAAGTCTTAAAATGAAGGAAGAAGATATTGTGGCTTCTTATCTTCTAAGAGTTTAAGAGGTAGTGAACATGATCAAATGCATGGGAAAGGTTATTGAAGAAGACCTAGATATCCAAGTGTCTAATGAAGGATGATGATTTATCAAAATATTATATTACATAGAAAGAATTGTTGGCAGACCTAGATCTTTGAGAAGACTTGTTGAAGATGTCATGATCCAGGTGAAGCATAGAGTTAGGGGGAGCTAACTTAGATAGTTTGAAAGGTTTGAAGAGCTGTGCATGATATGAGGGGGAGCATATGTGAGATATTGTAGTCATGGTGGAGATATGAAGAAGTTTGCTACAATTGTGAATTCAAGAAGATTGATATGATGTCTTGACCAAACTAAGTCATATGTTTTGATAAGGTATTGAATCCTTATGCATAAACAAAGGGGGGGCTTTGTAAATGGTCATGTCCTAGGATTAGAGGATTGCGTAGTAGAATTTGAGAGAGAAGGTATGAAGGCAATTTTATTGACTCATCATTGTTGAAAATGGTTTGAAGATGCTCAATGAGTGTTTGAGCTTAGATGACTTTGGGGGAGTCCCTATTAATGTTTTCAAGGTAATTTCAAGCAGTTTCTGATGTTCATGTATGTTTTTTTATCTTCATAAAAGCTATGTATGATCAAAGAAGAGTATAGCCATGGATCATGTTTGAGAAGATCAAGGTAAGAAGAGGTATGCAAAATTTTAGGGGGAGTTTGCATCATCTCTTAGAGTTGATCCTTTCCTATTTTTGGTCCTTGAAGTCTTTTCAGGATCACATAATTAGGAATTGAGCCCACTTTGTCATTGTGTCAAAGGGGGAGAAAGTAATTGAAGAGAGAGATAAAGTCTAAGCATAAGATTTGTATTGGTATTTGACATCAATGATAAAGGAGAGATTGTTGGAGGTTTATCAATGATGTCTCCAAGGTGACCGAGGATGTTGATGAGGTGTCATATGTATTACGATGATAATGACAAAGTGTGCTTCAATAAGCTTAAGTGTTCTTGCATGGTTCTTTAGTGTCTGACATGGATATGCAATTGATAGATGATATTAATGGTATGGACATGTTTTAGAGATCCTATGGGATGTCTTGAGTGCTTAGAGTGCTTATGGAAGTGAACATCATTCATCAAAATAGTCATATGAATATCTAAGCTCAAATAGTCATCTTGACAGATAATGTTGAGTAAGCAATTTGATGACATCATATTTCACACGTATGAAGGTTTCAGGATCAGTTTGATACATGGATGGATTTCCTTATGTGAGAATATAATATGGTTCAATTTTTAAGTTTGGACATGGAGCGTAGCAAATGTTATTAAGGTGCAAAGTTATCTTTCCAAATAGAATTTTATAAGTTCCCATACTTAGCTAAATTTTATTTATCAAAGATCTATGGTGAGCATTGAATTAGATCATAGATGTAATGACAATCATTTAACCTGATTGGATAAGGATCCAATGGTGTGGTTCAAATTCAAATAGTCAAGATTGCATACACTAGTGACATGAGTCAAAATCATAGAGTTTGGATAGAAGATCAATGATGTGCGAGTGTTTATACAGATGGAGATCGATGGAACGCATTGAGTCAAATAGTCAATGTGTGCAAAAGACACGTAGAAATATCAAGTGGCATTATCATGGAAGAGAGGATCTAAGATCAATGATAAACAATTTAAGGTAAAGGATAGATATGCAAAAGACACGTAGAACTATCAAGTGGCATGATCATGGAAGAGAGGATCTAAGATCAATGATAAAAAATTTAAGGTAAAGGATAGATAACTTGTGAGGATATCGACAGAGCATGTTTGATCAAGTTTTGAAATAGCACAAGATGATGACAAAGTGTTTGATGTTTAGCATTTACACAGTGATAATTGGAATTTGAACTTTCAAATTAATGATAGAAAACTAGGCTGTAGTTTTTGAGTTATATCTTTTGATTCAAGACGAATTTCATCATGGTGTAAAAGGAAAAGTTGTAGAGGACTTCAATATGCATCCAAAAAAATTCATTAGAAGTTTTGAATATCTATAAAAGTGTAGATAGGGAGCTTCAACATTGACTATGTTTGACCATGTTCTTTAAATAATCCGAGAAGGATAATTGAGTTGTTCTTGATAGTATTTTGATGTTTCAAGATGAACTAACTATTGGATAATGTTTTAGACTTCATGAAGAATATTTTTTTGGATTTTTGAGGTTTGAATAATCCATCTTTAGTATAAACAAAGGCTTAGAAGTTGATTATGTTTGTTGAATGCATTGACAGATTAAACAACCATCTTGTAGAGGTAAGTTGAAGGTGTTCTGAGCATAGTTGAAACAAATGAATATGAAGATGTCAAGGAAGTCTCAAATATTGATGAGATGGTATTATATTTCATAATATGTCTTTGATTAGTTATGGAGAGTTAAAATATTTTGACTGTATATGACCAGTCTGAGTGGTCATTTTGAGATAGTTGGTTTGTGCGTAGAGCCTATGTTGGAATGTCTAAAAAACTTAGAGGTGTATATGAGGTCCTAAAGGGTTCACCAATGTGATTTAATCATATATCTATGTGTAAGATTTAATTAGTTTCTTTAGAAGTTTGAGATTATGTTTTCTGTATATGAAGACCTATAGAGTAAGGAGGCCTAATTGGTAGGTTCAAGTATTGGGTTGGTGTTCTAAGTGGCATGGACTCATATGAGAATGAGAAAAGGGATATTAGAGATAGGTTTGATGTGTTCTAAGAATTGGTAAAATTTTAAGGTGGTCCAAGATTTTGTAAGAGTAACATGTGGATATGAAGGCCTAATTGTTTTGGGTCTCATTAAGGCCTAATGAAAGATTTAAGTCTTAAGGAGTATATCCAACCTATGGAATTTAGTGTTTCACCCATGTGATGTGTATGGAGACTTATTTTAAGTTTAAAATGAGTATGGTAAGCATCTTGGCCGACCAAGATGGGTTAGATCAAGTAAGTGGTATAAGTACAAGGCATATTTGGGCTGCTTGCGAGCATGTGAATGTGTGTGATGAGAAAAAGATTTTTGAAGGTTGTGAGATATGTGTGGATGTCTTGAGAGATAGATTAGAGTGAGGATTTCATGTATGACCTTATGGTCATAATTCTAATGTTGAATTTACAAGTTTTATGCATGAGAACAAGCAAAGGTGTGTAGTTTGATCCAAAAGGTGGTTTTGGATGCCTTGATTGTGTATGAAGGTTTGAATGAGTGAAGAGGATTGAAGGAGGTTGTTTTTTAGGTTTTACCCATCAGATTGAGAAGCAATAGAGAGTTTTAAAGTTGTTCATTTCATAGATATTATGTTCATGCTCAACATCTTAGGCAAATTGGTGCTTGTCATCTTCAAGGGTTAGTGGTCCTTGTGAAGTGGGTGTTTCATTAAAGTATCTTATTTGTAATCATATTATAGGACAAGTAGTCCACGTGTTTTCAGGATTAAGAGTGGGTTTTCTCCTCCAAAAGGGTTTCCCACATAGATCTTATGTTATCTTGCTTATCTTTCATAGTCATTTTGATGAGTGGGTTATTTGATTTTTGATTGTTTATTGTGTATGAATCAGGGTTTCAAGGATTTAGATTGAAGTTTTGAAATATATTGATTCATTGATTCACCCCTGCCCCTATTAGTGTTTGTACATCTAACAATTGGTATCAGTGCATGACCTTATGTACAAGTTTAACCACTTGAAGTTAATCTTAGGTACAATGACTAATTCTTAAGGTTTTTATATTAATCAAGATCCATTGTTCAATGGATCCAATTATGCTTTTTTGAATCCTTCAACCTAACATATAGATGATGAAATCTATGGTTGAACATACTAGTTAGCTTATTGAGCTCTTTACAGGCTATGGCAAATTTATAAAACAAGATAGAAGTGTCAATGGGCACACTAAATTGGTTAAGGAACATATTCTCAAAGATGATCCATGAGGTGATGTATTATTTTGATAGACCAAGGTACCAAAAATAGGTCATTTGATCTTGCAAATGGGGGAATAAGTGACAAGACAAATCCTTATGCTAAATCTATATTATGATAACGGCTTCTTCTAAATCCTGAATGTGTTCTTTAGTAGTCTTGACCCCACCATGGATATGCTTTACAAATAATTTGTGGGGATTATTGGGCCACTCATGGGAATGTCCTAGAACATTCATAAGACAACTACGTCCACTTAGCCATACAAAGGCATGGAACTGAGTAGGCAATGAATCAAAAGTGCTTAAGGTATTTTAGCTTCATATCAACCCTCCTAGGACCAAAATATTGATGGATATTTTGACTCACAAACTTAGGCAGTGGTTGTTAGGACCTATCTCTCCTAAAAGGAGATTCATGTAAACAAACCTCCCCAAGGTTTTGGTACATAGGGTAACCCAGTTGGCTCATTTTGACCATTCGAATCCAAGGGACTTTGGTGAAACTAACTTTAGATGATGGCTTAAGCTATAGATATTATGAGACTTAATTAGTCCACCACTAATCTATTCAACAATGCTTAAATGATGATGAACAATATTTGACATTCATGATTTAACATTATAAGGTAATTGCTATTAGTTTTAAGCTAACACATTGGTAAAAATAAAGGGAAAAAGAAAGAGAAAAAGGGAAGAAAAGACCTTGCTACCATAGATATGAATTTTAAGTGTCTATCTAAACAAATCTCATAGAAAGTAGTGCTTAACTGAGCCAGACCTAGCACATCTCTAGCTAAAGGATGGTGCAAGAGTCTATGGAGAAGTTGATGTGAACTAAGAGGTGCATAACCACCACAAAAATGCACTGGAAATAGTCATTTGGATACATAAGAATTTAAATATCAAAATGTTTTTTGTTGATTAAAAATGGTGAGATTTATAACAATCATTCAACTACAAACTTCATTTTCATAATAGCAAGGAAAACACTACACTAGGAAAGAATGAAAATGCTTGGTCTGTTAACTATGGAGAATCCAAACATGTTTGGTCCACTACTCTACTGCTAAAACTAAAAGGAACCATCCTTTATTATAATGTAGGAGTTGATCTTATATAAACTTCTAAGTCCATGGATCTCCTTCTTAAATTTTCATTTCCCACTAACGACATTGTTACACGAATTCATTGTTGATTGAGAGAATGCAGTTGAGGGTCTTGATTTTTTGATAGATCTAAAGGCATGCCCATGCTTTACAGTTGGAGGCCATGCCATAACCTTTGATCATCAACTGATTGATTTGGGATCCACCATTCCATCTAGCTATTTCCATCAGTCATTTTAGCATTGATTTGGAGCAGTCTTATGTATCTTCTTTGTATAAATACCTTGACTTGTCCCCTTTTTCCATGTGCTTCATGATTCACAAATGATATTTCATGTTACACTAATTTAGCCTTGTATTTTTTGTTTTATGCTTTGGTTGAGGGTTTGGATTCCTTGATAAGGATAAACGTCTAAATCAATGATAAAATGAAATGGTCAAATGAAAGATGAACTTTACAAGATCAAATGAAATGGTCAAGCATAAATCCTTTGAATAAATGATAAGGCAAAAGAATTTAAATGATTGAATCATGAATAAAGAATCCATAACTAATTTAAATCAAATATGAGAAATAAATGAAAGATTCTGATATATAGACATAGACATTCACATAATCAACTTTCGATTCAAACATAAGCCTTTCCATACATAAATCACATATAAATCCATCATTATTTTAGATTGATCCTTTTATAGTTTTGTCATTAAAGATGATCATCAATATTAAGCCCACTATGTGCCACATGGCACATTCTGATTAGCCTAGAGGTTTAAGGTTTATAGTTTGATGATTCACATATGTCCATCAAAATTAAGCTCAAGGGAATGTTGATGTCATCGGGGTTCCATGCGACAATCCCTCCTCAAGTTGGGTCTTTGATCTAGGCATGCATGATGATGCTACATGGCATCCTCTAGACGACCTGAACCTTTGAACTAACTATTTAAATCAATTTAGTATTCGTGGTCCTATGCTACTAGGAAGTCACGATGTGGAGACCTCTTGGGACCTCAGGGTCATGTGACTATTAACCCATTACATAAATCTTCTATCAATCCAAGCTCTTGGGATCTCAATAAATCACCATGTGGTGACCTCTCAATACCTTAGGGGCTTAGAGACTTTAAACTATTGCTAAAGTCTTTGTGGTCCTAGGCTCTCGATAAATCACCATGTGGCAACCTCTTGGGTCCTCATAAACACAAAACTATTAAGCCTTTTGATTAACTCCTTGATGGGATGGGTTAATGGGATTATGCCATGTGGCATGATCTCAATCCTTGGGGTCACTAAAAAGACTTCAAAACTTTTTATACTGACCCAAAACTTTGAAAAGATCTGATAGTGATATGTGGAAAGGTCTGCGGAGAATTCAAAAATTCAAGGCCCATATTTGGAAGAAACAAAAATAGTTAAGGCATCAAGTTCAAATTTTGTAGCTATGGTTGACTCAACTTTATTGGTTTGGACTTACACATTTTAAGTTTGCTCGAATTGATTTGGCAAACTAGGATCTCGGTAGGGACCGAGTCGGGTGACTCAATCTTAAAATATAAGGGTTCGATCGAGCTGAGCTTGGGACAACTAGAAATCAATTTTTCCCCTAAAGGCTAAAGGTAGGTGGGTTATTCAAATTATAAAATAAACCAAGTCTTAGAACATGGAAATTGATTTAGTAGCCCAAGTTTTCAATTAAAAAAGTCCTTAGCTCAAGATTTATCCACTCATCAAGATGTAAAATACCCACTCCCAAGCAAACTCTTAAACATGAAAGGTCCTTTGGATCAAATGTGGCAACATTTAGATCAATCATGAAAAAGAGGGTCCCTATTTTTAGACTAAATATGGTGCATGTTGTGTAATCAACAACACTATGATGAATGAACAATAATAAGAACTAAATTTTGATCCACTTGAGCATATTTTGCATAACCTATTCACACCTATAGGTCCTAACACATACAAGTTAAATTCATCATTAGAGGATACAAAGGCCCAATTAGATAAGGGAAAGAAAAAATTATTAGATGAGAATGTAAATACTTGTTATTCAATTCATCCTTCATGGCTACAAACATTGAGTCAACCTTACAAGGGAAAAATATAGCAACATCATGTTAATAATGTTGAATCTCCACATAAATCTCCCCAACAAATTTTATAGATCACAAAAAAAATATGCTTTGTATGCAATATTGTTTATGTTACTTGAGTATAAGATGATATATTTGCCTCCTAACAGACACAAGTCAGGGATCAGACTTGTCCAAACAGAAGGATCACCATATTGCATTTATCATAGGATTATTAGCCATGATATAGATCATTGTGGCGCATCGTAGAACAAAATTCAAAAATACAAACATGATGGCCACATACAAATTATACTCAAAAAATGAAAAAGACCTCCAATTTAAGATATCTCAAAATATAAGGATACAATGAGGCATAATTCAAAATTTCTTAGACATGAATATTTAATTATTTTTGCAAGTATCGATGGAACTTATTGTTCACACCTTAAGATTGATACAAATAATCATGAAACATTTTCTATATATAGCATGTTTGTGATAGTTGGGCCATGATATGCATGAGTTATAATATTTACCACTTTTCCTAGAATAATTTGGATACATTATGCTCTTAATAACATGTAGACCAAAAGTGGTTGATACACCATATGGGTAATGAACCAGAGACCAAATTTAAATTCCTAGTTTAGACAATAATTGTTGGTAGATATGAAATAAATTATCAATAAAATAAATATTTGCATTCTCTACCATCCCTACCAATTTGAAGATAAATAAGTTTTCATTTCACATGGTGGATTTGATGATAAACCCATAGCAACAATTGCCAATAAGAAATCACCATAGAACATTGAAACATTGGAAATAAGCAAACATAAGAGGTTTTGGCAGGTAAAAGATCCACCTCTTGACACCTCAATCCCTGAGCTAGAAGACTTATAAATCTAATAATGATTTCAAAAAATCCAATATTCAAAAAATCTAAAAAAAATTAATATTCAAGAAAATACAAAAACCTTCAAATAAATCAAATATTCAAAAAAATAGAAAACATTCAAATAATTTAAAAATATTCAACATTCCCAAATTTTATCAGCTCTTTGGTATATATGTTATTCAATTTATGTTATTAGATATCATATAATTTCATTCTTATACAAATATGTTTCACGCATCTTTTGAGTATGATGCAGGCATACCTAGACACATGATATATGTATTTCCAGATTTTGGACCTTCCTCTACTCATGTCATATAGTACATTGGGAACATCTTCTTTGATCATGATTGATATAAATTACCTATCTTTTATGATCATTTTTGCTTTATCATGTTTGATTTTACATGATGACACTTACACATGTCTATATCCATGCTCATATCTTTCACTGTATACTTGATATGCCATGCTACATAACATTTTTGATAACACATATTTGCACGTACTAGTATAATTAATTTTGTTGGTTACTTATACTTCATTTATTCACACTTCCATTTCCTTGAGTGTATTATATTGCTTGTTATTGTATTTTTTGTGGAACATTTGGATATGTTCCTTGTTATGTCATTGTATGTTGTTTAGACATTTGAATATGACTTTCTATGTGGATTAGACATTTAAATATGTAATTTCTTTTGATTTTGTGGCATTTTAACATGCCCTCTATATGAGGTGTCTTTGGACCATTCCTTTTCATTATATTGAGTGCTTTCATGTGAGTGTTTGATTTTTTTTTGAATTGTATTATTACTCTCTAGATATTGCCGTGATCTATATCATTCATCTTCATGACTTGATGTAATCATATATTATGATCAAAAATTATATATCTACTTTGACATGTTATCCCTATATTTTACATGATTCATACACAAATTATACATTTACTTTATCTTTTTGAGGTAAGGTACCTTCTAGATTCTAGTTCCCTCACCTCAAAAGGGGGCATATCAGTGGGGGCATGTCATAGAAGCATGACCTCCATATTTTCATAGTTTTCATATTTTAGGGGGGTCATGTCACAAAGACATGACCTCCACACTTACACACTTTCTCAACACTTCCAGATTTCAGTGGGGCATGTCATAAAAACACAACCTTCACACATAAACTTACTCATTATTTCTATATTTCAATGGGGTCATGTCATATAAAAACATGACCTCCATAGTAATACATTTACACATTATCTCCAAACTTCAATGGGTGCATGTCATAAAGAAATGAGCTTCACACTTGCACAAATGCTAGTTTAGTTCCATGATTTAGATATACACTTGAATTATAATCTTATACGTTGTACTAATTTTACATGGATTTAATTTTATTTTTTTGGATTTATGACACATATTCCAGCTTAGACATATTATAGGTGCATATGCAATGTTATTGTACCAAAAAGTGTAAAATCTACCAATTATACTATTCATTAGGGTGCATCGATTACACCAAGATGTATTGTTATCGAGTTTTTTTTATTGTAGCAGTTGGTTATTTTTATAAGTTGAAGTGATTAAATCATTTAACATCACCAAATTTTAGGTTATAGTGATGAAATCATCTAATCTCATCATATTTATAGGATGAGTTGATTAAATCACTCACCTTCCCCAGATTATGTATATTGACACTTGAGTTTGTGATTGAGATATAATGATCTCAATAGTTGTGTCACAACTCATCCTTGCATCAGATTGGGGGCATAATAACTTCTAATCTCTCTCTTAAATTCTCTAATGTTCAAGGCTGAAATTTTTTTAGATCTAATGTTTCATAAGGAAGCATCCTTACCAAGTCAAAGCAATAAGAGACAATATGGTTGCATACACACACATGTATTCTTTCCTTTTTTTCTTTTCAATCATTTCAATTATTTTTAATTTCAAATTATATGCACTCATTTATACCGTAACATGCTCTTAGTTACAGGTCATATACCAAAAAATCACTCAAAGTGGGATCAAGCAAAGGCAAGGTGTGTTATACACACCAAAGTACATTTTTTTTTAAACTAGTAATTTCAATCTTATACATTACTAGATTAAAGGGGGGAAATGTAGATATTAAAGTTGAATATTTGTAGCATCTTAGAGTTGTAAATTTGAAAAATATAAATTAGGGCTCTATCCTTCAATTATATACCTCCATGTTGTCGAAAGGATTGCATTCACCGTTTCAATGTGTCTAAAGGCTTATTTTTTAGTCTGATCCATATCATTATAATGACCCAGGTCTCATGTACTGCCAAGAAATCTTAAACCCTGATAACATCATTCACTATTGATTTCAAATCCATACCTATTTTTTAGCTTTCTGAACACTATCGACCATAAAGGGACACTACAGTCGATGGTAATGTTCAAATCTTTATTTAGTGTTTAGTTTATAAAATTTATCCAAATTGTAAATGACTCGAAACTATGGGTCACCCTATTTGTCTTATTAAACTCTACCGTCAGATATTTTTAAAAGGCGTGGTATAAATATAAGTCTAAGCCTTATCATTCCTCATCTATCAAATACCAAGAAAACACCTACTAAAGATAAATCAATCAACTACACAAAAAAATTATTTTGATTTATTCATCCATATTTTTATATCAAGTATATGAATAATCATATTACAGGTCTGAAACATTCAAAGAACAACGCAATAGTGATATTTTTGAAATTACATGTTAGATCATTGCATGCATATTCATATAGTATATTGCATCTGTATGCACACACATTCTCACACTTAGGGGAGAACTACATAAGTATGAGGCCTTCCTTGGAGTATTGGTTATGTAGGCAATGCCCATTAAAAGAGGGATCTTTGGGACAGCTTGACACCGTCAACCCACTAACCCATTTTTCAGTAAACTCATTTTAAAGGTGAAGGGTGTAGAGTTAGGATTTGATAAATAAATGAAGAGAGACAACTTTTATCCTAGATCTGAATACATCATTAATGAGGTGATAAAAAAATTAGAACAATGAATATGGTCGCATCTAGATCTAGTCATTATTATTTTAAGGGCACCTACGTCATCGTCAAACACTAGCATCAATGGTAGTGCCAAATCCGATAGTAGTGTCTGCAGCCATAAAATTATAATTTATATAATTTTATGATTGATCTAGAATACCGATCCTACATATTCTATACATGTTTTAGTCTAGATCTATCTACGCAAAGTAAACTAGTTAAGTACCATTGTTTTTTATTTATTACAATATCTTTCAATAGTTATATCAGTTGTATATATTTAGATTATTATTTATCTGAGTTTTCTATTAATTGGTCTACTATAGATTAGTTTAGCACCCTTTTGTTAAAACTACTTCAATATTCTTAATCATATTCCACACATTCTAAATTTAGGGTCAAACAGTCAACTATGCAGACTTGAACTTATAGTCAATGATAGTTTAACTATTGTATAATACTTTAGAAGGATAATTGATTCTCATAATATTTTTTGAATTCTAAGTAACCACCACATAATATCATATTGTAAAAATATGAATTCCAAATTTGTACAATAAATACGTGAAAGATATGGTGATTAGGGCATCTTATAACCCAAATCACAAGCGCAAATAATTCAAAAATTATTGATCCATGTGAGTGGGACTCAAGATCATCAATCATTGATGGTGGAAATAATAATAAAATCATCAATCATCAATCATTGAAAGTGGAAATAATTGAACAATAATCAACTATCAATCTACATGGGTGCACTTAAACTAAATTTAAATGGCTAGTCATTAGTTTTGTCATCAAATTTTCACTATTTCCTTTTGGAAACAATTTTCTTCCACATTTTTCATAAACATGTATCATCAATATGTTTTAATGTTAGAGCACAAATCACTGAGCGTGAGGTAGTGTATTTCTATAGAGCGTGAGGAGTTTAGGTCGATGATATTAAGTTTGGTCTTTATCATGCACAATAAGGAATGAAAGGGGCAATAAATGTTCATTTTATTATTTATGCAACATATATCTATAGTATTTATTTTTTAACATTGAAACCGACATTTATTTGGATTTATCAATCAATATAAATTCCTTCAAAAATTCAAGATAAGTTTAGTGACACCACGTGTCTTACTATTTTGGAAGTATTAACTTCCTGTAGAGACACCAAAAAAGGGACTTGAAGTATACATTTTTTGTTTTCCCATTTAACCAACTTATGACAAGATAAACTGGTTTTCATTAACTTTTGGTTTAAATCAACCTATGCCCTTTGAAGCAGTAACTAGTTTAGTGTGATCACATGTCAAACTTGAGACACTCATCAAATTTATTTTGACTAATATCAATCCATATGTTTGACTATTCTCATAATATTTGGTTGATTAAGCCCATAGTCTTCCCATTGGACTAGGATAGACAAATCTATTGTCCATTCTATTTCCTTAATTGACTCATGATAGTAAGATTTATTTTTGAGTTTAAATGATTTTTAAAAATTTGTGGCCATGTTCTAGATTCTTATTATTTTAATGAGGTTGAAACCCCAACATCCTCATCAAGTTAATTGAAATTTAAGATCTAAGCTAAATTGGGCAAGAGTGATTGACTTCACTAAGTCTAGTGGTTTTTCATGAGGTCTTTCACTCCTACCATCATTTAAATTAAACCTTTCCTTAAATCATTACATATGTTAAACATGAATAAATCACATTGGGTAATCATTTAAGTAAAGTGTCATTAATACTCGTCTCAATTCAATATGACAAGTATATGGAAGCAAAAATGCTTAGTCTTATTAATCCCCTTGGATTTTATCTATCCTTATTAAGTTTGCATTCACAACATAACTCACATAAATCATTAGGCTAAGGCTTTATTAGTGTATTTTGATATTTTTCTTATTGTAGCTTCACTTAGCTTATTAAAACAATATTATTAGAGATCCTTTTTTTTGTTCAATTTAATTTAAATGAGTTGATATTTTTATCTATCACCTCACTTATTTAAAAAAACCCAAGGGGCCAAGCCCTATGTTAAGTATTCTACATTCAAGTGTTCAAGACTTATTTAGGTTGTCTTGAATCTCTTGAGGTTTTGCCTATGTCAATTTGTTTTCATAATTTTCTTGATCATTGGTAAATTATCATTGGTAAATGTGGGTTTTTGAAAGGGCCCAAATCTTTTTACATGATCATTTAATTGATATATCAATAGATTCTAGTTTACAAGATCCACAACCCAATATAGCAAACACAACTTGAATTGAAATAATGTTGCAACCCAACAACAAAAATATGACCTTACGACAAACAAAGGATTAAACTTCTTACTCATATTAATTATAGTTGTAACACAAAGTGGGTCGTTCAACGCTCTTATGAGCTATGATGTAACCTTTACTTACAAATTTTAGTTGTGGATTTGGATCCACTCAACTCCAAATTACTCTGACTCCCATTATCTACGTCCTTAGTTGCTTCTATATTTCATATTTCCTTGAGATTTAGCCTCCAAAGTACTATGACTCCCATTATCTTCTTACAATAGACAAAGGATTAAACTTCTTACTCATTCATTATAGTTGTAATACAAAGTGGGTCACCCAACGCTCTTATTAGCTATGATGTAACCTTTACATACAAATTTTTGCTATGGATTTGGATCCACTCAACTCCAAATTACTCTGACTCCCATTATCTACATCTTTAGTTACTTCTATATTTCATATTCCCTTGAGATTTATCCCCCAAAGTACTCTAACTCCCATTATCTACATCCTTGCTTCTCTATTTCATATTTCCTTGAGATTTGGTCTTACTCTATTTTCTACCACTCCTAGATCAACAATTTTTTTTGCACTCCTCATTGAGCCTGACACAAGGTTGATCATTATTATTTTTTGTTACTGCATAAGGGGAAGCCATTTGTTTCCCTAGGACTGATCCAAAGGGCATGTAACAATCTCTTCCATTTCTGATAATGGGTCACAAAATGGAATCGAATCCAAAGGTTGGCTTTGGTCATGATGACTTTTTCCATCTTTTTTTCTCCATAATAGAGTTCATTTTAGGGCTCAATATGAAGAATAAAAATGATCATCACACTTACCTTTTATACATATTTATGTTTCTTCCACCTTTTATGCATATTTATATTTCTTCCAAGCTATGAGATGCATCATACTCGTTATGTTTATGTTCCTCCTCCTCTTGTCCCCAGGTTTGAGTTTTTGGCTATTCTAATTTTCTATATCATTTTCCCCCTTTCTCTAGAAATTGATTAGTGTTGGGATTGCTTGCCTCTTTAGTTTTAAACCTTGAGATATTAAAGCTTCAAATTAGCTCTACAATTCCATGTTTCCTACTACTTGTTATTATGATCACTCATGTATTTCTCCTCTGAGTCATTGTCTCCATTATCCACAATATCAAATGGGATATTTTGAGTAATTTTGTCCTTTATCCAGATCAATTATTTATTCATGGTTGGGTGTTTTTTCCTAAAGGCCCTATTTTATGATAATCCTGGCACACAACTAAATATTTTTCATACTCTAATATATTGTATCCATTCCCCATACTTGGAAGATAATTTTATATACGAATGTAGTTTCTTATCCACTTTTGCATTTATATAGAACCCAACATAGGCTAATATTTTCCTATTTCTGATAAGTAGATCAAAGGTGATGAGTTGTTCAACTATTTTTGCTATACCCGCTAGTAATTTATCCTCCTAATATTCCAATGGAAGGCTTAAAATATTTACCCATATTGGGATCATATTTATGTTTTCCTTCTCCAGATCGCAACCCATCATCCAACTGCTTAAAAATGATCATGTTTTCCCAAGAAACTATGGGCCTCCCAAGAGTGTTCTAACATAATCCTAATGAATAGAGAAGGAGAATAAAAAGACTCTGGTGATAGCTAATATCTCCACATGTAGTTTTGGCTTCCATTTTCTAACAATCAAGTATCTAAAAATATTAATGTTTAGTTTGGAACCCATGAAATTTCACATAAAAGTATTTTTTATTTTAGAGATGGATTTGCCCATTACCCTATCAGGCACATTCAAATGATAAAATTCTTCTCTAATATAGGGATCTATAGGACAATGAAATACATGAGAATGATTCAACAATTTATGTCTGCTTGTCTTTTTTTCCAAAAATCTTTGGACCTCTTTCAATTTTCTCCTTGTTGGGCCATTCTTGTTCACAATGACATTTATTCCCAATCATGAGCCATGCCCCTCCCCACCCCCCACAGGTCTCCTTCATCCTCATCATCCTTCAGGGTTTCAGGGTCGATGATCCCTCTCTGCACATGTCTATCGCATAACAACTCCTGCCTAATGCTCATTTCAAATAATCTTCCAAATCCTCATCCTCCTTGTATATCATTTTGATTTCATATTTATTCTAAGAATAATCATTATTTTAAATACATCTTCATGTTTATTTCTTTCTTCAAGTTGACAATGTTTTATATCAGTATAAGTATTTATGAAATGAACCCTCATCTCAATTAAGTATGCTTTCATTATCATGGCTTCTTTTCGATTAAATATCTATCTTGAAATGAAACACATTAGAGTGCAAGACACATAGTAGTCTATGTAAATTTACTTAAAACTTATAAGTATCCACTTAATATTCATGCATTCCATTCATAACTTAGTTAAAAGTCATTTTCCTTTAATACATGCTTGTATTGAAGATATAAGATTAATAATATAAATTATATCAAATTCAATGCACAAGGAATAAACCATACTTTTCCATGATATACCGAATCAATCAATTACGATAATAACCACTTATTATCTATAAAGCTATCTATATTAGCTTATACTTAATAAAGTCATTAATTGGTCCAAAAGTATAGATTAAAAGATTATCAAAATTCTTGAGAAAATACAATTGCATTTTAGTCAAATACATATATGACTTCCAATAATTGTCATTACATGCCCTTAAAATTGGAATACCAAAATTTAATACAAATAATATTACATGTTGTTAGTTAACTTCTTAGTCCCTTATAACATAATGAACACCTGAAAGGTCAACAACACTCATGCAGTATATGAATAAATAAGTTACTCAAATTCCATCTGAACTCAACGTCATTGTTGACCTAGGGAAAAGGGTGAGCCCTTGCTAAATATTGTTATAAGCCCACGTCCATGAAATGAGCTACCATATTGTTGGCTAGATATTTTATAGGATAGAAAAAGATACCTAGGTAGTCATGGGATTAAATACCCTTTATTTAATGGTGAAGCTCCCGTATGCTTATGTTTATCTACTCTGACTATTCACACTTCTAGTTTTTTATAATTTATACAAATTTCACACAGGATATACACAAGTTATCTTATTTTTGGGTATTACTTTAATCTCAAAGTTCATGAACCATGACCATAACATAGTGATTTTTTAGCAAGTAAGCAGTTGATTAAGAGATTATGAAAATAATTTCTTAGAAATTGGAGAATGAAAAGAAACTAGAATTTGTGAAAAAGAAAAAAATTGTATTTCACAAGTAGTTTTCCCAGAGCTTATTGTATTCATACAAATAGATAAACATATAAGATGTGATAATTATTTTAGTAAATGATTAAGAAAAATTTGAATTTACATTCAAAATAAATGATAACACAGAGTTTACTATTTTAATCTTCACAAAATGCACTGAAATATCTCCTTAGATACAAAGTTCTTTAGAAACTAACTTTCTTCTTATTCACTTTGAACAAAGTTCAGACAAAAACATATAGAAATATAAACACAAAGTTTTAGATTGATTAGTCTTTTTTGCATAACAGTTACAATTAATTTTCAAAATTACCCTCTCTTATATGTAGGGCTTCACCCATATTTATATCACTTTCAGATATCAAATACAATCAGTAGACAAATCTTTGAATTCTCCATGTGCTGCGTTAAATTTTAAAAATTGTTGGGAGACATATTTGAATTTCTCATGTGTGGCATGCAACGACTGATGACATATAACTCTTCTCAATTTTACTATTTGGATCAAATACAACTTCTTTGCATGTTGTACTCAGCTCACTCAAGTAATTTGTTTTTACAAAATGATTTCAAGTAATGACATCTAGTCAAGTTACTTGAGTCTTTCATTTTATACAACTTATAAGTAACTACTTAAAACAAAACTAATTCAAATATATTTCTTAAGTCATTTGAATAAAATAGAAGTTGAGAAGAGAAGTAACAATAGCCACTCTAATTCATGAAATTTTTTTCTATAGTTTTCCCTGTAGTTGATGTGTTGTGACAACATAAACTGAATAAATGTATCATCTGAATTGGCAATTGATTGAGTTTTTATTTCAAATCCTAGTAGTTCATTTTCCAGCTTCTTATAATAACTTTTTACCCTCTCAAAATTGACTTCCAGCTTTTAACTTGTTGATAATTTTTATTAACTCCTTTATTGATTTCATTGTGAATGGAGTTGTGCCCTGTTTAATTACTTGCTTGAATTCTTGATTTAATTGTTCATGTGTCCTTGGCGGTTCTTCTGACCAAACATTTGTGAGATAAATAATACAATCCTCCACATCTATTTTCATGTTGCGAGCATCTTCTTCAAGAGTATTCATTTTTTCAATCATTGCTCCAAAAATGCACAAGCAAAAAGATATGTTCTTGTTTTGCTTTTATCACTGATCCCTTTAGAACAACCTTTTATTCAGTCAAAATCTTCATTTAAAGCATTTATTTGTTGAACATTACCCTGTTGCAATTTAGATATTCCACTTTCATTTTCAACCTCTTTCATCATTATTTTTAGCTATGCTAATTTATTCTTAATATCAATTAAATTGCCTAGAACTTCATCAAACTATTTCTGTGCAATTTGTATCATTTTCTCTATCCATTCATCAACTGCTAGAACTTCATCAAACTATTTATGTGTAGTTTGGGCTTATCACCAGTTCCTTCTACCAAATTTATATTTTGATGACTAACGGTATCTTCTAAAAGTAATGACTGTTGGGGAGCATATCTTGCCACTTTGACAATTATTTCACACAAATTATAAATTTGTTCCTTTAGGTTAGCTTTATTAGCATTATTTTCATCAAGATTTTGAAAAAGGGTATTGATAAGAGTCTATGTGTCTTGCTTCAAGACCTCTATAGTGACTTCCCCTAAGGATACTTTTGTAATTGCCAAGTCTTTTTCAATGATCTCACTCTTATGCTTACCCTATGGAAGAACTGATACTTCTATAAGTTTTTGACTTGAAGGTTTAATTATCAGTTTTGAAGTTACTCTAGAATTCTTGGGATTTTTACCTTTATGATCAAGATTTTTCAGAAATTGCAAGTCTATCTCTTCTAAATTTATTTCTTCTTTTGACTCGAGCCCTGTTTATAATTTTGAACATGAGGAGAAATCTATACTAGTGGAAGTAGTTGAATGTATCATTATTTTTTGTTGATTATCTCCCACCCTCTGTCTCTTAAGAAGGAACTTCCCCTGTATTCAAAATATCTTCTATATGAACAACATTGGAAACTATTTATTCATCTTTCTCTTTTCTTTGTCTGCTTGTCAACAGTTTTCTGTTCCTTTTCTTCTACATGAACAACATTAGAATCTATTTTTCCACCATTCTTTTTTTTAGGTTCAACTGTTATGTTTTGTTGTGGTATCCCCTGAGATGAGATCACCTTTTTAGTAGTTATATGCTTTGGCACTTTTTGGGTAGGAACATGAGGAATGATGGGCTGATCATCAGAATGAGGTGGAGGTGGAGCAGTGGGTGGAGAAGTTGAGGGAAGAGGAGGAAGAACATCAATGTCTTTCCAAATAAATTTCTCTAGAGATTTGATGCTAGTATACTTTGGAGGTGGCATGAGTGTAGATGGATCTACATCTTTCACTATTGGACGTATGATCTCCAATAGTAATGAAGATGTGACAGGTGTGATAGAAATATGAGTGATAGTAGTGTCTAAGGAAGAAATCAGAGGAGACAGAGGTAACTGATTGAATTGACACCTTTTCTTTTATCAGAGAATATGTTTCATCAACATTATTCTTGAATTTCAACTTCTTCATTAGTCTATGACTACCTTCTCCTTGCATCATTTTATTTTTATGACTTATTTGGGTAATCTTTGTCATTATTAACTCCATGCAGTAGCACTTACTAAAAAGCCATGTTGAAGTCATAAAAAGAACCATTGAAGTTATTTTTATTGGAATAATTGTCATTAATGTCAAAGGAATTCTAACAGATATGAACATAAATGTCAAACAAAATTATTGCCAGAAGTGAATAGAATTATTGCCAGAAGTGAATGAAATTATTGTCAGAATGAATGGAAATGTTAGTGAAAGTGAACGGAAATGTCGATGGAAATGTTAACAAAAATGTCTAAAGAAATGTCAATGGTCACATCTCTTGGTGAAGAGGCACCTCTTGAATGACACACATCCTTTAAAGGCTATAAAAGGAAGAAGAGATGTGGAAGTATAATAAGAATTCGATTTGATTGATGATCATATAAATGTGAGAGAGAAGGAAGAGAAGAGTGGATCAAAAAATGAAATAGAATATCTCTTAAGAAAATAAGTGTGAATGGTAGATTTATTTTGATGAAGAATATTATTGGAAAATTGTGAAAGAAAGGAGAGCAGAAAGTATATAAGAAAATCAGTGAGAAAGTGTAAGAGAAGTAAAACCATCATTAAATAGAAGAATTAATCACAGACATTGGAATCAATTTGGATTGGGGTCGGTGCCTCATAGTCTAGGGGTTAGTGATACTATGGGTCAATGCTCATGAATTGGTTAGGTTGGTGCTTGGCGAAGGGGATCGGTGTCTTTAGTGGGTGGATGCTTACAAATTGATCGAGTTGGTTCTTGGTTTGGGGATTAGTGTCTCCAGTAGGTTGGTTCTAGAAAACATTGTAAAAGAGTTATTTATATATAAAAATAATATTTTTTGTGGTTTTCTCTCAAAAGGATTTCCACATAAATCATGTGTTCTCTTGTGTTATTAATTTTTAGATCTTGAATACTTATGGTTGTTATGGTCGATTAAATTGAAAATATTAAAAGGTTATCTTATAGTAATTCACCTTCCTTCTCAATATAAGCATGTGCTTAATAATTGGTATTAAAGTGGTTCCTTCATAATCAATCTAACTACTGGTAGGTAGATCATGGAAGCACACATCGTTAGTCATCAAGGTCAGGATGGTTTTTACACAAACAAAGCACCATTATTTGATGGAAGAAATTATGCTTTATGGAGTATAAGGATGAAAACATATCTTATGGCTCCAGGGTTTGATATTTGGTTATCAGTAGCGATGGGGTACATAGCACCAAGAAATAACCCAAAGGATCATACTGGAAAGAAGGCATGTGAGAATAATGTGAAAGTGATGAATGCCATTTTGTGTAGCTTATCAGAATCAGAGTTTGTAAAAGTAATGCGTTGTATGTTAGGAAAAGATATATGGGAAAAAATTCAAAATATCTATGAAAGTGATGACAAGGTCAAGAAGGCAAAGCTTCAAATGCATAGAAGGTAGTTTTAAAGTCTTAAGATGAAAGATGAAGAAAACATTGTAGCTTATCTTCTCTATGTGGATGAGATAGTCAACACCATCAAAGGGCTAGGTGAAAAAATGCAAGAATAAATGATAGTACAGAAAGTACTAAGGTCACTTCCTATGAGGTATGATGTGAAATTCTTAGCTATTGAAGAAATGAAGGACTTGGACACATTAAAGATAGATGAATTACATGGAATTCTTACAAAATACAAAATGAGGACAAAAGCTGAAAATCAAACAAAGCATGAAGCAACTTTCAAAGTATCAAAGAAAGTGAAAAAGGAAAAACATGAATCAAGTTATAGCACCAGTGAAGAGTCAGATGAAGAAGCCCTATTTGTGAAAAATCTCCAAAAGGGATTTGGGAGATATAAAGGTAAGTTTCCTTTTAAGTGTTTCAATTGTGTAAAAATAGGACACTTTGAAAATAAATGTCCCTATTCAAAAGAAGAGAGTATTAATGAAGAAGAGGAACATGATGAGAAAGAATCACTAGAGCAAGAAAAACTACAAATCAGAGAAATATGAGAAAAAGAAGAGATCTAATAAAGAAAAGAAAAACATTTATTCAAAAAGGGCTAGTAGTTCAAGTGAGGAGATTGAAAAAGTTATAGATAGTGATGAAGGTGAAGTTTTTTTCATGGGTATGAAAGATTAGGATGGTGATGACTAGATAAGTAGAGGACAATCTTGGAGTGATTCAGAAGATACAAAAGGAAAAGTAAATCTTGAAGGAAAACTCTTAAGTTCCTTGAATGAAAACAAAATGCTTAAGAATGAGAATTAGAAACAAAAGCAAAAAATACAAAAATACAAAGAAGAGGATCAATATAGAGAAGAAGAGTTATCAAAAATTCGAGAGGAGTTATAAATGGTCATCATGAGTCTAAATTCTCAAGTCGAAGAGGTAAAGAAAATAAAGGAAGAGACTAAAATTGAATTGAAGTCAAAGAAGGAAGAATGTGAGAAGCTAGAGGTTGAGATTATTTCCTTGAAAAAGGATTTAGAAAGGTGAAAATTAAATTGACAAGCAACTTAAGATTTGATAAGATCATCAAGCTTTTAGATGAGATTTTAGATCGTTAGAGGTCATTGTTCAACAAGTCAAGTATTGGCTATGGAGATGAACAAAAGGTTACCAAGGAGGATGTTAAAATTGTTAAACCTATGAAGATAGAAGAGAAGACTTCCTTGAAGAATGAAGTTACACAAGTAGAAGAAAAATGAAAGAACCATTGGCATGATAAAAGATCATTCTTTCCAAAATAGTTTGACAGGTACCAAGGATTGTTTTATGGCTATTGCTTTAATTTCAACATTTTTGGTCATAGAGTAAAGGAGTGTAAGAGACATGTAAGGAATGGATATGCATGGAATAGTGGTAGAAATGCAGATATGAGGAATAGGCATGCAAGAAATGAGTATGCATGGAAATGTGGCCCAAGTGAAGGACGTGAGAGGAATGAGACAGTTGGAACATAAACAAAGATTCATATGGTTTCTCAAGTAGAAATTCATTTACTCCATTGTCAAAAGACATTATATGTTATAATTGCAATAAGTATGGACATATAATGAGAAAATGTGGAAGTAATCCTATAGACCAGAATAAGAAAGATAATGCCCAAACCAAACTCAAAAGAGAATTCATGCAAGTTTAAAAGATGATGCAACAGCTAGACAATTGAAATGATTAATCTGTGTTTGTACGAAAGACACAAGGAGCAATGGCAAGGAGGCCATAATGGGGAAAAAATCACAAGATGAAATGGCAGTGAAGACCATGTTGAAGCAAGAGAGATATGATGTGCACAGTTGAAAGATGATACGAAGAGGAATAATAAAAGAAGATATTACAATAAGTGGTATAAAAGAAATTCAAGTGCAACAAAGATAACATAAGAAAGATAATATCTTTTTCATCTAGTGACTATGAGAAGAAGCATCAACTCAAGGGGAGAAGGGTGTGAAAACCTTTTCCATTGATGTCAAAGGGGGAGAATTGAAGATAGGGGGAGTTCATATACTAATTCATGGGGATTGCCATCAATGATAAAGGAGGTAATTGTTGGAATAATTGTCATTGATGTAAGAGCAATTGTAATGGATATTAACAAAAATGTCAAATGAAATTGTTGCTAGAAGTGGATGAAATTATTGTCGAAAGTGAATATAAATGTCGATGAAATTGAATGAAAATGTTGACATAACTGTTATTGTAAATGTTGATGGAAATGTCAATGATCACATCTCTTGGTGAAGAGGTACCTCTTGGATGGGACACATCCTTTAAAGGCTATATAAGGAAGAAGAGATGTGGAAGTATAATAAGCATTAGATTTGATTGAAGATCATATAAGTGTGAGAGAGAAGGAAGAGAAGAGTAGAGAAGAAAATAAAATAGAATATCCCTTAAGAAAAGAAGTGTGAAGGGTATATTTATTTTAATGAAGAATACTATTAAAGAATTGTGAAAGAGAGGAGAGTAGAAAGTATTTAAAAAAATCAATGAGAGAGAAAGTGTAAGAGAAACAAAGCCATCATTCAATTGAAGAAGCAATTAAAGATAGTGGAATTGATTTGGCTTGGGGTCGGTGCCTCATAGTCCAGGGGTTGGTGCTCCTTTGCATCGGTGCTCACGAATTGGTTGAGTTGGTGCTTGGTGAAGGGGATCAATATCTCTAGTGGGTGGGTGCTCACAAATTGATTGAGTTGGTGCTTCATTTGGGGATTGGTGTCTCTAGTAGGTTGGTACTTGCAAACATTGTAAAAGAGTTATTTATATATAAAAGCAATAGTCTGTTGTGGTTTTCTCTTGAAAGGGTTTCCATGTAAATCATGTGTTCTCTTATGTTATTTTGTTAGATCTTGAATGCTTATGATTATTGTGGTCGATTAAATTGAAAAGATTAAAAGGTTATCTTATATTGATTCACAACCCCCTCTCAGTATAACCTTTTGCTTAACACTCTTAGCAATAGTCTTTACCTGAATCTTCTTATAATCAAATTCTAGGAGTGGAGCATGATCTTTGCCCATTACTTTTCCATCATCTTCCATGTCTTTAGGAATTGTATCCAAATCAAATGAGCGAATTTGTTTGACAGTCATCCTACTATTGTCTCTTCTTACTTCAAATTCATCTCTGCTATCAATCCAAAAGTCTTTTAGGGCAAGAATATGCATATATTCAAGAGAAACATTTGTGCTACGTCTTTGTAATCAAAATTTTCTCTAGCCTCAAAATGTGATTGATTATAGTTATGATACATCTCTGTTTGTACATTTTTGGCTTTATAAATGCTTGTACAATGATATTGGTCAATAAAAACAAGAAAAATAACTAAAGAATGATGCACTTTTGATTGAAGATAATGTAATTCCACCAGCTTCTACATAATTCCATTAGAATCCATTTATCACTAGGGTACTTTGGCAATTTTATTGGTGTCCCTGTGAAACCCCCAACTCTGATGTATGTGAAATTCAAGAATTGAATAAAAATACATCCAAAATGGGAAACTACCTCCCAAGCTACATCAGATACTCTCTTGGCCTTCAAAGCAACATTTAATTTACAAATAACTTCATAGAAGAATTTATCATTTACCCTTTTATAGTGCTTGAAGTATTAAAAAAATGTCAATTGAGGGTAGTATTCATAGATGGGATCTGTTGCCATCAATGCTTTTATAGTCTGCTTATAAAATGCTCCATTAGATGATACAACATATAATAAATATGAAGTCATTTTGAAATCTAGAGTTTGCAGTACATTACTCAACTAATGAGCAATGTTGTCACTTATCATTCTTGACTATTAAATCATAGCGGAACTCCTACTCATAGCCATTATTTAGGTATACATCCAGGTAGAAAAGTTCTTGGAATTTTTTTCTCCATTGATGCTACATAATAATGGCGTGATGTCATCATCTTCTTGTACCAAATCAGAGCTTACTATTTGGCTTGGAAACCTTGAGGACTGTTTTGGTTTTTTTAGATAAGTAGTATTCATTATTTTGATACACTCTGTTGTTTTAATCTTATAGAGATATTTAGATTTTTTCATTGATAAATCTAACACTTTAGGTCTTGATAGGATCTTCAAACAATATTAAAAATAATGAACATCTAATCTAATTACTACATTACCTGTAATATCTTTTATTGTTATAGTGAGAGAATCATAATACTTGACATATTTTGAAATAAATTTAGGCAGTTGTGTAGAGCCTGGGAAAGCTACAACTTTTAGGATTCCATTGTTTGTCATTGCTAGAATGAGTGGTGTTTTGGTTGTGGCTTTAGATCTTTCATACAACTTATTTATGGAAACATGTTCCATGTCAGTGTCAGTGTCATTGATTTCTAACATTTTAGATGCAATTCAAAACTCAATGGGATATCCCTTGTATTCATACTTCATCTTTACTTCTTTTGATTTTCTAACTCTTTTTTATTTAGTAATTCCTTTCCTACTTAGCCTTGAAACTTCTTCAAGTGCAAGCTTAAGAACTTCTTCAATTAGATTTGCTTCTTCTTTTACTCCTGACATTTGTTGTGACTAACACTGGATAGATTTGGTAAACGCTCTTGAAAAATTAGTAATTATTCATGTTGATTTTAGAAAAGGTTGAACAAATGAGTTAAGTTATCTTATGTAAAAATCTTAATTAAGCTTCAGGGATAAGGAACTCATAGCAATAGTAAATCTTGAAAACTCCAGGAAACTCATTCTAACTAACAGGGTGTTGTAATCCCAGAAAGGTCTGGGTATTTTTCAAGTCTTCAGGGTTGAAGACTCTGAGTGAGTGATAGACATTTATAACTCTGAGTTATTTTGGGCAAGTTTCTAGAGTTGGAAATCTCAATGAAGTAGAAACAATAGATAGTTTCAACTCTAGGGAAGTAATCAATAATTAAAAATCTGAGTAGACAATGCCCCTTGGGAACTTTGTGTAACATGAGACTAGTTGTTCAAGTTCAGGACTCTGAGTAAGTAACAAGTCATGAAGAGTTTGAGTAGATAATCTAGGTCAATTTTTAGGAATTTGTAGAAAAGATGATGTGTTTTAGGATTTTGTTTGAGATTTTCATATGCAAAGTATTTTTGAAGAATTTACAAGGTTTAAACAACACCATGCACTCAAAAATGACAAACAATTGCAAGCACAACAAGAAATAACAAAAAAACTTTCAAAATGATGCATGCAATTTTACTATAGAAAAGATGAGATTTACAACTAGAATAAAATCATGAAACCTAAGGGGAAACAAACTAAATACCTCGATTACAAATGGGTTGTGAGGAGTTTGCACCAAAATCACTATAGAAGCTCAAACAATGTCGTTTTGGATTTGTAGGGGCAACAACTAGGTAGAGAGTTCAAAATCCAGGTGGTAAATGAGGTGGTTTTTTAAATATTTATATTAACTTGAGCATTAATGACAACTAAGTGACACATGCGAGGGTATCCATGTAAGCATTTTGTCAAATGTCAGGTTTCATGAATTACTTTGCTAAATTCGGTCTACGAAGTTAAGTAACTCTGTAACCTCGATTTGGTCTAAGCTTATGAAGACTTTAGGCTTATGAAATTTTATTGTTTTTAATTATGATTTGAGCAAGTGAAGTAATACAACTTAAAAACCCCAGATTGTTCTAATTAATGTTTTATGGGTTTACACATCTACACAATTTTTATGATTTTGAAAAGTAAAGTCATTTCACAACTCTTATTTAATCTGGATAGTGTAACACGGGTTTGCGAAGATAAATTACTTCACCTTTGTTTTGAATAAGTAAAGTAACCTAGAGAATTTGAGATGGCCTGGAAATGATCCCAAACATTTAGTTTTTTGGATTTCTTGGAAAGATGGACAAATGGGTCTTATGATAATGACCGAGGAAAACAATTTTTAACTTTATGGAACAAGTTGAAGCAATTTTGGTAATGAAAGTAAACATAGTGAAAACTACTAAAGTCTAAGTCTTATTCAGGGGACTAAGTTTTGATAAGGATGACTGAATCTCAGAAGACAAGGCAAATTTCAATAGGGGTAACCCAAAATTTCTAAGTGTGTAATTTTGGAGAGATCGGTTGGCTCCGATTGGGGACATCTTTGTTTTTATTAGAAATAGTGAAACTAAGGTGAGATCTCAGTATCTCTGGTTTTGATTCTTGTCTATTGGGTACAGAGTCATGCAAAATTGAATCATAAAAAACCTCAAAACAAATAAATAAAACAAGAAAAATAATTGTACAATAGAAAAACTGAGGTTTTATTTATATACATACAAGTGTTACCCTATTGCTCAGTTTTTGTAAAGCTTCAAGAGCTACCCATTGTAAGGTAGAAGTAGTTGAATTTCATCCCGATAAGCTAAGATGAAGTTATCTTTTTTAGTAATTTTATTTATTGTGAAAGATCCTTTCCATAGTGAATCAAATTTACCGTGCATCCTTTTTGGTTCATTTTGCTTATCCAACAGAAGGACCAAGTCACCAACTTTGAACTTTCTTCTTCAAAATTTTTTGTCAAAAATATTATTTAATTTCATTTGATGATTAGTTAAATAGTCAGTAACTTGAGAATAAACTTCTTGTAGTTTAGATAAAAACATAATCCTCTTATGAAGTGAATCTTGATAAGTTGCATCTTAAAAATTCTTAGACAATTGTAAAGCAGACAACTCTATGGTGATTGATATTTTAGCATGTGTTCCATACAACAATTGAAATGATGACATGTTAATGGTTTTCTTTGGAGTGATTCTGTCAGTCCATATTGCATCAAATAACTTCTTGTGCCAGGTACATTGATTATCATCCATTAGCTTGTGAATGATAGTCATCAAGTTCTTGTTACTTGATTTAGCTTTGCCATTCCTCTGAAGATAGTAATTTTAAGAGTGAACTAAATATATTCCGTATAAATAATATAAATAAGTTAATTTAGCTAGATCTTTTTTGTTGCATTATCTTTTATGATCTTGTGAGGAACACCAAATCTTACTATAATGTTTTTATTGATAAAATCACATACAACTTCAGAAGAAGCTTGCTTGACAGGAATGGTTTCTACCCACTTGCTAAAGTAATCAATGGTGGTTAAAACATAACAATGATCGACACTTGAAGAGGGATTCAACATGCCAATAAAATCTATGCCCCATTGATGGAATGGTTCATTGATTATGAATGATTTTAAAGGCAATCCTGACAACTTTAGACTTCCCACAAAATGTTAATATTCTTGACATTTAAAAACCCAATCTAGACTATCCTATAAAAAAGTGGGTCAATAGTACCTTGTTCATAGGATTTAATGTGCTATAACTCATGCTGAAAAGTGACTTCCACATGCTTTATCATGGAACTATTACAGTAGTCTCTTTTATTATTATTTGTCCACACAACATAGGAAGACACCATCAATTCCTCTTTTCTACAAATCATTGTCCCAAAGGACAAAATATTTTGAATTTAACTTAACAATACATTTTTCCTTGTGTAAGATGTGTTGGACATTCTCCATAAGTTAGGAAAAAAAATAATCTTACTATACCATTCATCAACAAGATCAACAAAAAGAACCATGGGACAAAAAAATATTAAAGTAAATTTACCATCATATCTATGTCATCTAGTTTACTTTTTGTCATTAATGGACACAAGCCTCTTCCTATCACTAACTTTGTTAGTTTGATATCAAGATCAAACTCTTAAATGTTAGATACCTAGGTGCCTCTTAGCAATCCCAATTATTTTTATGTTGGAATATATTTAATTGTAGTGTCAGGTACATATACTTTAGTATGTGAAGATTAGATATAGTACGTAAAGGCTTTGCATGCTTTGACTACAACAAATGCAAGTTTTTCCATCTGTATATATTTTAGTTCATAACTTTTCAATGGCTAGTTCATTAAAGCTATTAGAGATTCAATATCTTCATCATTCTTTTGTAGAAGTATGGATGACATGGTATGCT
This sequence comes from Torreya grandis, assembly GCA_037957365.1. Lineage (NCBI taxonomy): Eukaryota > Viridiplantae > Streptophyta > Pinopsida > Cupressales > Taxaceae > Torreya > Torreya grandis. Next base: position 1,373,981 of record JARHVA010001583.1, read on the forward strand.
TAGAAGAATAACAATAAAGAATGAATTCCTTATTGAAATCTGGAGAAACCAACACTGGAGCTTGAGCTATGGTTTCTTTAATCTTTTCAAATGCCATCTTACCTTCAACATTCCACTTGAATTCTTGCTTATTCTTCATCATATCAAAAATGTGGTGAGTTAACTCGGCATAGTTAGGAATGAACCTTCTAAATAAGTTAACCTTACCGAAGAATGAATGTACCCCCTTCTTAGACATAGACATAGATAGACTTTGAATAACTTTCACCCTTTTTGGATCAATCTTTATTTCTTTTTTTGAGATGATGTGATCAAGAAGTTTTCATTCAGTGATGACAAATATTTATTTTTTAGGATTCAAAGAGATCCCATCTTTCCTGTAATGGATGAGAACCTCTTCTAAATCAGTTAAATAATTACCTTTTTTCTTAGAGAATATGATCAGGTCATCAAGATATACAACTATAATCTTGTTCTTTATATGTGCAAATGTCAGATCCATTGCTCATTGAAAAGTTACTCTAACATTAATAAGTCCAAATGGCATCTTTTGATAGGAAAATGTCCCCCATGGTGTTGTGAAAGTTATCTTGTATTGATCTTCTTCTACCACATTTATTTGATTATATCCTGAAAATACAACTAACATGGACAACATTTTTGAACCTATAATTAATTTCAAGGTATGATCCATAATAGACAACAAATAGTTATCTTTCAAAGAAGCTTGATTAAGCTTATGGAAATCAACACACAAACGTATTTCTATATTCTTTTTTACTGGGACAATGTTAGCTAACCATGCTGAATGATGGATGGGGTAAATGATCTTAACATAAATTAGCTTCTATATTTTAGCAAAGATTACCTATGATTGTTGGGTTATGATGGCAAAGCTTTTGCCTAAAAGGTTTTGCCTTTGGCTGAAGTGGAATGTAATGTTGTACCTCTTTTGGCTAAAAGATCTTCAGGTTTTTGTAAGACCAACCAAACACATCAATATATTTACTAAAAAGCTTAATGAATGTTCTTTTTTCTTTTGAGAACAACATTTTTCAATGTTGACCATCTTGGGCTATTATGTAGTACCTAAATTAACTAGTACTTTTGGATAAGAACTCTCACCATACTCTTTCTTTTTCTTCAAAAACTGATTATGCTTATCAAAAATTTATTCTAAAGAAACTATCCTTTTAGGGATTTTATTTCCCTTCAATTGAATCACATCTTCATTATCATCATGCTCAAGATCAGTATTCCCTATTGTTGTTTGACTTGGAAGTGAACTACTTCCTTCAAAATATAGTTCGTCAAAATTATTTTGTTGTTCAAGGAAAATAACTATCTATTTTTCATCATTAAAGACCTACCACTGATTAACATTGTCTGGAATCCTTGAGCAGAAAACCATCTCTTCTCTATAGTCACATTTTTGAAAAAGTGTAGGCTGCTGATTTGGCATAAACAGAGCAATAATAACCGCAAGAGAATCAACTCTAGAGTTATGATCACGAGAAATGAAATTGATTGAAAAGATTAAAAAATCAAGTGTTGCACTTAGAACTCGATCATGGTAGTGCCTTAGCTTATCCTTCTTTACTTGGTATTGGTCACAAATTTTCCTTATAATCAACTCAACATCTCCTTATGATTTTAAAAGTTTAAATATTTTTTTTGCTTGTTCTAGTCCTAACAACAATGCTTCATATTCTACTATGTTAGTATTTTCAAACATTAGTTTGTAAAAATAAGGATATACCTTACCATCAGGTGATATTAATACAATCCCAGCACTAAAACCAAGGGTTCTATAGCTACCATAAAATTTCAAAGTTCATATTTTCTCTTCTTCTTATGTCGCTCATTCTTGTATGTCCTTACCCAATTCAAGGTAATAAACTCTATGATCTAACTCTTTAAAAATAATATATGCTCTTGGATCATCTAACTTGAAAACTATATACTTAGATTTATTCTTAGGTTCAAGTTTCTGATTTACACATTTGATTGGAATATAATCACAAGACCAATCCATATTGAATTTTCCCCTCAGGTCTTTGCATAAGTTTCTACTCAAAAACATTCTATAGGAAACAGGGGCCCTACTACCTAAATTATCATTTTAAGCATCTTATCTGGAAAAACTGCTAGAATAACTTGAGCATCTTTGATTGGTCTAATCAATGAAACTTGTATTTCCATTGAGTAACATCTTTGTATTGACTTAGAGTGAGGCCAAGGGCATCGGCTACTTTAGCTGGCATGCCATTATCAGAAGCTCCAGAATCTAGGATACGATTGCTCAATTTGAACCTATTGATTAAGAGAGATACATAGAATGTCTTTATTCTTTCAGATGTGGAAGTAGATGTGGGAGAGGTAGTTGTAGCATTATTTTGGAAATAAACTTGTTTGGTAGTAGGCAAGATACCTTTTGAAGCATTAGTTGTATTGTTTGATCTTTTAATTTGAAAATACTTAATTAATCTATTTAGCTGATCTGGATAGGACCTCAAGTATTCAACTTCTGACATTTGAATCTTAGTTTTCATGATGTGGTCAATAATGTCAAAATAAGGTATGGACATAGACAAAGTAGTATTAGCTTCAGAAGTATGAGTGACTAGCTTATGAGGTTGAGAAGAGGATGCTGCATATTTATCTTTTGGAGCAAGAGAAGAGAGTAAAGGACTACCTCTTTTGAGGATGCTAACATCTGACCTAGAGTCTTCTTTCTCTTTCCCATGTTACTTGAAAGATTTTTCACCAACTTGTTGAACTTGTGATCTTGTAAATACTGAAAAAGAGTGATTATGATAATCTTGAAGCATTTATTCATAATCACTTTTTGATTCATATACAAGGTAGCCTATATTCGAGTCACTAGTATAATCTTTGATCAAAATTGGCAGCCATATGATCATTCATTTCAATGTGGTTTTTAATAAAATCCTAAATCGCTAGTCTTTTTAAAGGTCCAAAAATATGATTCCAATTTTGATTATTAAAATTGCGTGTAGGTGCATTCCTGATAAGAGGAGAATGAGCACCTTGAGCAATTTGTCTTTTAACTTGCAGCAAGTCATTAGCCAATTTCTGCAATAGGGAATTAGTAGTGGTTTGTAATGTAGTCGAAGCAAAAATGTCAACTTTAGAAGTTGTTTTCTTAATCTTTTTAGCCATAATAAGGTCATCTTCAACCTCTTTAGCAATGTTTTGAACTATTGTTAAATCAGCAGGGTGTGTTATATGCCACTGATAGCTAATTCTGGTAATTAAGCATTGATGAATAACACTTATAATCATCACCAATGGGTTGAGTAACTTAAGGTATTTTGCAGAGTAGTCTGTTAAATTTAGAAATAAAATCTCGCATGTGTTCATGTGGTCTTTTTTTAAGCTGATTCAATTGGGTGAGCAATATGTGTGAGTCTTTAATAGTTTTAAATCTTTTTTCAAATTGCTCACACATAGTGGTCCAATTGGTTATGGTACCAATAGCCACAAGGTAGAACCATTATGTAGCTAAATCATGTAAGGTTTCAATGAAGAGTCTGATTGACACATCTTCATGATCAATGCCAATTACTCCATAAGATACAAAGAAAGTAGCTAAGGGCTCATTTGGATTTTGTTTTCCATCCCCTGTGAACTTAGAAAATTTCTTTCTTGACCCCTTAGGCAAGTCATGGAGAGGAGTTAAATTCAATGAGCCAATCGCATCCCCATAAGGGACATGAAGTTGTGCCATTCTTCTAGGAATAAGGAATTGAGGATTAATAGGTAGGATTATTCTTGAATAATTATGTTTCAATTCATTCACAAGAGTTTGTGTTTGTTTGATAGGTGAAAGACTTGCTCTTCTTGTTCTAGGTTGGGGAGGGAAGCTGAAATTAAACCGTTCTTATAGTTGAGAAAAGTTTTCAATTTGGCCTTGAGCTCTTCTTGATCTAGTGAAAGGTTGATTTGCCAGATTAAAGCACTCATGCTTCTCTAAGGTTTTGTAATTTTAACACATTCATGTTCCCCAATGGAGTTTCCAAAAACTATTTTCTTAGGTATCTTTTGATAGCCTACAAAATATCTAGCCAATGCGTACATACCCTCCACAACATTGGATCAGGGCCCAATATATTTATATGAAATAATAATATTAAATGAATTAATAGAATCCATCTCTTTCACTTCACATCAAGCGCTTTGTCAAATTTGACTAGGATACGTCAAGTGTTCTCTTGCATGAGTGATTGACGCATTTTTGTCAATTTTAAAAAGTCGTTTGACATACAATGAAAGGTAAATACCCCCATACATTTTTGTTGAGTTTAAACTACTTTTAAACTTACATTTATTTATCTAATAAATTGATGCAAAATATTTAATTATCTAAGTATCTATAGATATAATAAATCTTCATTATATAGATAAATTTACTATAATAGTCTAAATAATTTAGACTACATACAAAAAATTCAAACAATTCATATAATTCCTTATTAAGTTCATAATAGTTTTAAACAAAGAACAACTCCATTCCAACATTTAAATCCATGATTAGCATTTTTTCAATAGTCAAAGATATGACCAGGTGCATGTTTGCAGATGACCATGTTATCAAGAATGTACCGTTCCATCCACCACACACATGTTTGTAATTCAATCATTCATTATAAATCATGCATTAGAATAACATAAAAGGGACAAGATTGAATAGGTTGACATTACACATTCCCACCTCAACAATACATTTATACTCCCTTTATCATGCAAACCATCTAGCTAAACCACCACAAAGTATTCCATTTTAATAAGCCATGTCAAGGATTATTAAATTGACTTAGTAATATCAAAAGAAGACATGAAAATATCCAATGCAATTCAATCTTTTCATTTTACTTATGAAGGTCAATTTGATGCCCCAAAATTGACATGACTGAAAACACACAAAAATGGGCTATTTTTTTAGCATGTACAATGAACAATCTGCACTACATTTCCAATTGGCTAGCCATATTTATGGAACGAGATGTGCAATGAACCCAAAAAAAAACCCATATGATTAAATGACATGGATGGAAATGTGTATGCTATCATACAGTTTCTACGCCACCATATTGGCCCCTCTCACTCTAATAGACCAATAGGCTATCAAACAAGCCTGCAACTCTCTAAGCAAACCTAGAGAGTTCCAAGGCCCTAAGGCCTAAAATTGATGCTTGACTAAGGTAAGGTGGGTTCAAGCAACCATTGGCATGAAATATTCTAAAAAATTATCATTAGTGCTCAAAAACATTTTTAGATGATTCCAATGAATCATAGGGCTCGGTTCACACTTAAGTCATAATTAAAATCTTTTTTTGACTTAAGTCAAAGTCATGATAAGTGATAAACTAAAAATAGTATAGTCCCCATATGACCTCAAAAGGGGTATAAATATCTCAATTAAGCTTCATGAGGATGGGGCCACCCATATCCATTGTTAGGTTTGATTAGTCTCGACTATTAGATTGAAGTAAGGTGTAAAAACCTTAGGAATCTTTATGGGGCCCCATAAAGGTTAACTTCTCATTTCAGGTTTAAACTCAAATTTGGCAAAGGGGAGGAATTGTTGGAGAATGACTTTTCCGTAGTCATCCCTCTCCACTTACCTCAACCCTCAATGACCACCATTAATGGAGTCTCCAAGCTTTCATCACAATCAGAATTATTCTATTTTTGAAATTATGACGTGAGACAAAGGTGTGTGAGCTTGATTTACAAGTAGCTACATCAGCCAAAAATATTTAGGTGGTCTCAAACTCTCAAAGTTTTTGAAACAATGATTTATGAGATTCAAGCTCCTCTATGAGCATCAATGACTACCAAGCTAGGTTTAAGGTAAAATTATTAGTAAAACTTAGTTTTGAGTAAAAACCTTATTTCATACGATAGAGTACATAAAATTAATGGGGGTCCTTTTTGGGATGAACCAAATCTAGGGATTTTAGGAAGCCCAAACACTTAAAAAAGGTCTAAATGGACCTTCTTTGGACAAAATCAACATATCTAGAAAATAGTGCCACTTCAGGGCCTCACACCTCTTTTGTACAGAAGAGCACAAAAAATTGTGTAGGTATCAGACTTTAGGAAAATAAGGCTTACATTTCAAAGAATCTAATTGTTTATTTTAATTGTAATGGTTCGCTGGTTGACTTCCCTTAGGTAAAGTAGAAATGGTGGGGTCACCATGTGGCCTAAGCCGCACGGTCCTTTCGACTGATCTAAGCAACATTTCAGGGGATGGTTTTACCCCAATTGGTGACAGAACTTCTAAGAGCCATAACTTTTGCACCATAGCTTTTTTTGACTCCCCATTTGAATTTTTGGAAAGCTAAGACTGATGGGAACATCATGAGATGGCATGGAGCTCCACTTAGTGGGTTTTAACTCTTGAAAATCAAATGGAAGTGCCCCAAATTTCAATTTTAGTAGTGCAGCCTAAAAATAGTAATTTCTCAAATTTTGTGATGTTGTAAATCATGGAAGTCCAACCACTTCATATTCCTCAAGATTGGTGACCTTCCACATCCTCCTCTTACCTTCAAAGTATGTATAAAAATAGATGTAACCTAAAAAGTCAATTAGACATCTCTTCTTAGAGATAGCATATGTTTGGATTTGCAAATTTGATCCATAAAACATCTCTTCTCAAAGATAACATTATTACAATTGTGTTATTCTTATTTCTTGAATTATCTTTCAATAAAAGCTCTTGAGTTTTAAATTAGTGGTATTATAGTGGTTTGTCTTAAGAGTGTATGATCCTGAGGATGAGGTTAGAATACAAGAAGCTTGGATGGAAAATATAAGATGCAACAGACTATCCACCTGTTCGCTCCTCCATATGATCTCAAATGTTGGACAACACCAAGACATCCGATCCTTTCAAGGAAATAGTGAATGAATCCCTCTAATAGCATTAAGTGTAGATGCTACAACAATTTGCCCAAAATCTCCAACAAATCTTGATAGAAAATTCTGGCTCCTCATTTGTAACCTCACATCTTTTTAGTGTCCCAACACCCTTCAAGGTTCAGGTGAATTTTTATATCCCTACATTTGAAAGCAAAATCAATGATGATGTACTAAAAAATTGGTTGGATCAATTGTCATCTTATTTTTTTGTAAATAAATTCACCGATAAAGAAAAAATCACTTTGTCTCTTCTGAAAGCATCATTGCCTATCAAAAATTGGTGAGAAGTGTACAAGAGATTCAATACGGATGATATTTGATTTGAGGTAGAACCTATCTGTGATGATTTCATAGAATCTGTAAAGGAATAATACTACCCCATTAGATCATATGATGATCTATATATAGATTAGTAATAACTTTGTTAATGTAAAGAATAGTATGTTCAATATTACACTAACATTTTTCATTCTCTATCTGCGAGATTGGGTATCCAAGAAAGTGAGAAACACAAGGTTCTCAAATATCATGGTGGACTACAATGGTATATATGGGAGGAAATGGAACTCTTCAATTTTAAAACCTTCAGTGAGGCGTACAAGTTCACAGTGCATATTGGACATAAGCATGGAAGAATGAATATGAAGAGTCAACCTTCAAAATGGAAAAGCGACAAAGAAGGTCAAACATGAGGCAAAAATTGGAATCAAAAGGAAAGGAAGACTATGAAATGGTGTGATTACCATAAATCTGGAACTCACTCCAAGAAATAATGTTGAGCCATCAAGTCCCTACTTTCTGAGTCACAATCCTCAACATCTACTGCTCTACCTCATACACACCCTGTAGTCAAAGAGGATGAAGAAGAGATTGTAGATGCTAAGCTTGATGCCATCATTGCTTCATCACAAACCCATGAGAAGAGGCTGGATGATAAGGAAATGTTATTTCACTCTAAGTTATGGGTGAAAGGTAAGCCTCTACATTTCATTCTTAATAGTGGGAGTCAAAATAATTTCATCTCTGCTAGTGTTATGAAAAGCCTAAATTTATCCATGAAGCCTCAACCAAATCCATACAATATTGGATGGTTGAGTATAGGGAGAAACCTCTATGTCACCCACCAATGTCTTCTCCCATATGCAATAAAACCTTTTCAAGATGAGGTCTTGTGTGATGTAGTCAATCTAGATGTTTGTGATGTAATCCTTGGTTAGTCATTCATGTATGATTGACATGGCATGTATGAATCAAGAAGTCAAAGGATCATCCTCACTCCTGGAACACGATGCTACAGGGTACCAAAGGTAACACCTTCTACGTGTGTCTCCCTATTATTGTTAAGAAATTCATTCTCATGGTGGTGAAGCCACATAAATCCAAAAGGGCTGATGTTGCAGCCTTGACTACACAAAAATAGAAGAAAATATATACCAATTTGAGGAATTTCATGACGGTGCATCCACAGACTGATGTTTAGACAGAAATGGTGAACAATTGGACCCAACATAGCTCCACAAAGCACAGTCCATTCCAAGTATGCATTAGGAATCAAATCAAAACACAACTACCACACTTGATGAAAAATCTTGATGTAATGAGGACCATTGATTCTCAAGAAGAGAGGAATGATCTAAGCAACATTTTAGGCAACAATTCGGGTGATGGTTCTATCCCAATTGGTGGAAAAACTTTCAGGAGCCATAACTTTTGCACCATAGCTCCGTTTGACTCCTCATTTGAACCGTTGAAAAGATAAGAATGAGAGGAATGTTGTGAGATGGCACAAAGATTTTCTCAATGGGTTTTTACCTTTGAAAACCAAATGGAAGTGCCCCAAATTTAAATTTTAATAGTGTAGTCTAAAAATAATAAGTTTCTAAAAATAGTAATTTTTTGATTTTGTAATGTTATAAATCATGGAAGTTGAACCTATTCATCTCCCTCGAGATTGGTGACCTTACACATCCTCCTCCTACCTTTAAAGTATGTATACAAATAGATGTAGTTTGAAAAGGCAATCAGACATCTCTTCTCAGAGATAGGCATATGTTTGGATCTACAAATTTGATCAATAAAACATCTCTTCTTAGAGATAACATTATTACAATTGTGTTATTATTATTTTTTGAATTATATTTCAACTAAATATCTTGAGTTTTGGATCACCGACCCAAACCACCTAAACCACTAAACTATGGTTTGAGTACTATGCAAACAATTTTGTGGTAGTTACCACTTTTTAAACCACGTGCCCACCCTCTAGGGGTTCTCAAACTTTGTCGTGTGGTCATGTTGTTGAGCACCAGTGAAAAATATAGTTTCCCTACAATAAGGGGTTAGTGTCCTTCAAAAGGGTATGTGTAATCAAGAACTATCTTACAAATAACCAATTTTCAAATATTCATAAGGGGAAAATCATAGAGCCAAAAATTATGAAAGAAGTAGTGTTGGGTTCTAAAATTTGTTATTTTTCTTATAAAATTATTTTGGGATCAATTTGATGTCATTATGCATGCCCAAAAATTATTTTAAGTTGGTCTATTTTCTTAGGTATTTTGTGGTAGAATTAGGAGTTCTAACTTCCAAATTTCATATCCTTATTTCCATGACTCCAAAACTTAATCCACAAATTTCTACTTATTAATGGTAGAGTCTAGTTTATGAATACATTACTTTTTAGATATTTAGGTAATATTAGTTATGCATAAAAATTATAATTTTGGAATATCATCTTTAAGGCCTTAAGTTAAATAAGGGGTTTTACAAACTTTCCAAATAAATTATGAACTAGTATTTTATTATACATTAGAAATGTAATTTAAGATATCACAAACATAAGTATGCTTTAATTTTTAGAATTAAATTCATTTTTTTCATTCATAGTTAAATACAATTTATTTTTAAGAGAGTGCAAGAGATAAAGTCTTCACACTTAATTTCAATGCTTATTACAATTTTTCTTCCACTTTACACATGATTATAATTGAATATTACATTATAATGAATTTCAAAACACCTAATAACAGTTTTTTTTTAAATCATTATAAAATCATTGAAATAACATGTCTCCAAGTATGCTCCACATAAAACCCGTAAGGCTAACCAAAGGAAGGGCTGGGATTCCATCTATTTTCCATCTTAAGATGACTACCCTAGGCAACCCTGAGCCTAGGACTCCCATATTTGAGCCTAGTGAACATCAAGGTATGAGGTAGGTCAAGGTTAGCAAGATGATATTCAGTTGGTGGCTAGAACACTCAACTAGGCTACTTGACTAGAAGGCTAATTGACACATTTTCAACTAAAGACTTCCACAACCTAAATAAAAGCATTCAATAGTCTTTAGTTGAAAATGTGTCAATTAGCCTTCTAGTCAAGTAATTTTCAAACATAATAAGGTTCACCAATGGAGAAGTAAAGCATCAACATGCCTTCCTCTTTTCCTACCACTTCTCCTGGCCATGGAAGGACCTTAGCCTAGTCATTCATGCTAAATCACCATGTATGATGGCATGGGAACCTATTTCCATAGAAACTACTACTAGATTCACTGCCCCCTAGGTAAAGAGTAAACAATATGGTCACCGTGTGGCATAAGCCATGTTGTTTCACCCACCCAAACTGCCAAAACCACTAAATTATGGTGTAATCCCTATGCAAACAAAACCATGGTGGTTACCACTTTATAAACCATGTGATATCCCCTAGTGGCTCTCAACCCCTTACATGTGGTCATGTGGGTGACCTTCAGCTAAAAATCCAACCACCCTATGACAAGGGGTCAATGCCTTTCGAAAGGGCATGTGTAATTAAAACTACCCTACAAAGAAGTAATTTTCAAAAACTCATAACAAGCAAATCATAGGCCCAAAAATTATGAAACAAGTAGTGTTAGGTCCTTAACTTTGTCAATTTTATTATAAAATTATTACTAGCCCAATATTATGTCATCATACATGCTCAAAATTTATTTGAATTTGGTCTATTTTATTAAGGATTTTGGGGTAGAATTAAGTGTTCTGACTTCAAATTTTTGTATCTTTCTTTTTGTGACTCTAAAAAATAATCTGTGAATTTCTACATATTTTTAGCAAAGTCTAGTTTATGAATAAATTAATTTATGGAGATTTTGGTAATATTAGTTATGAATATATTTTTTAAGGCCTTACACAAAATAAATGGTTTTACAAACTTTCCAGGCAAATTACGAACTAGTATTCTATTATGCATAAGAATGATATAATTTAGATATAAAAAACATAAGTATATTTTAAAATTCACAATTAAATTCATTATTTTCATTCATAGTCCAAAAAATTATTTTTGAAGAGATAGAAACTATTCACACTTAATTCCAATGCATATTACAACTTTTCTTCTACTTTACACAATTAAATATTACATTATAATGGCTTAAAAACAACCTATAATTTTTTTACAAATTATTACAAAAGCATTGAAATAGAAAGTATTCAATTATGATCCACATATAACCCATAAGGCTAACTGAATGAGGGGCTTGACTACCATCTATTTTCCATCATAACATGACTTCCATAGGCATCCTCAAACCTAAGACTCAAATCTTTGAGATAGTGAACATCAATGGGTATGAGGTAGGTCAATGTTATCATGACCAGATTTGGTTGGTGGCTAGAACACTCAAATAGGCTACTGAACTAAAAGGATAATTAACACAAATTCCACTAGAGACTTCCATAAGCCAAAAAAAAAGCATTCAAGAACATCAAATACACCATTTCAAAATAAATAATATTAAGGGCAACCATAATAGTGTTCTAGTATGATAGGGCTCACTGAGGGAGAATGAAAATGTGGGGATGCCTCCCTCTTGTCCTACTAGTTCTCTTGGAAATGGATGGACATTAGAACAATGAACCATGCCAAAGAACCATGTATGAGGGCATGGGAAACTGTTTCCCTATCCTCTACCACTATGCCAAAACAAACCATGTAGGAGAGTATGGGAAGCTGGGTCACTAACCACTACCACTATGTAAAAAATAACAAAAACAATACATGTAATTTATGCACAGATAAGTAACCTAATGATGTCAAAATGAATGAATAAGAAGATTATAAAAACATCCAATCAAAAGATGATGTATGGTACATATCCAAATCCCAAGTTGACAATAAAATCCACACGGTGGACATAGGAACAACCATGGAAAATAAATGTGAAAAGTGGGTAGGCTAAGTTGCCATACACCTCTTGAAAATAAGTAAACAAAATGGAGAAGCTTCACTTTAAAAGTAATAATATAAAGAAAAAATATATAGGAATATGGAAGTTTGCCTCTGCTTATTTATATGGTTGAACACAATATAATTCCTTTTCAAATGGTTGGCTTGGTTAACCTCCTCATAAGGCAAGATCTCTTCATTCTTACCTTAGCTTCTTATTCTCTCATCTATTTCTCCTCCAACTTATCAAATCTAAAATAGCCAAAAAATATCCTTCCAAGGAGACTTTCATTCGTCATATAGGTAAAACACTCACATCCTTTGACCAATGGGAAGTTGAGATGTGCTCCTTCCCATTCCTTGGATTTTGGTTGAAAAGTCTACACAAGCATTAACTCCTCTTACAATGCCAAGTATGTACATGCCTCTTTAATGTTCCCACTATCCAATGCCATAAGTAGGCACATGGGTTGTCTTATGGCTTGGTCTACACTCTAAATAAGTGTTACTGTAACCTATTGTCAATTGGGGTCTTAAATACATAAATATCTACCTCTAAATCACTTTATAGCCACTTTCAAACTTGGTTGAAAGTTCCTATCTAAGTTTTTCAAGTGGTGATAGCAAGTTAGCTCTCTTTTCAATCTTATGACCTTTTAGATGTTTCAAAAAATATCTATGGTATAGATGAGGAGGGAAAGAATAGTGTTAAGGGTTGAATAGTGTTAGGAGGGGTAAGGAGTTTCACAACTTACAACTAGGTCCATATACGACACTAGAATTGGGTTTAGATTTTAATAAGCAAGTAGTCATTATACCACTATACCAATGATGCAATTAGGCTCAGTGTAGTCCTAGTTCCTTCATTGACCTACCATATCACTTGTACATCAATTTGCACATAAAACGCAGTACCCTAAATAGCTAAAACTATAGAATGTAAACAACACAAGTAATATCAATCCATATGAAATGCATATGAACATATCTAAGGCATAAAATATCAATGGTACTAATCATGAAAATCATCTAAACATCTGTATAATCAATGATATGCCTAAGAAACATTAGCTTTAGTCATATGAAAATATAATAAGCATCATAATGGACAAGTAAAATAATATAAGTAAACTAACATTATCACACATAAATCCACCATCTCAAACATGAGGTAATAATAACATCTCGTGTTTTAATATATATAGATCACATCATATCAAGACGTGTACAATCATTTTTTTCAAAAAAACATTGAAAATATGGGTGTCACATCCCCCTCCCGTTATGCATACTTCCTCTTGGAAGTCATTAAGAGTCAAAATTCTAGTTTTAAGTATGTTAGTTATGATTCCCAACCCCAATACCTCAATCCTTTAACAAGACTTTGGACACTTGTCCCAATGCCAAAAATCCAATCACACACCATTGAGATGATGTTGGACATTCGTCCTAATGCCCAAACCCTAATGATACAAATAATCAAGGCGTATCCAAAATCACAACATAACTCATCTTCATCACCGTCATAGTTAGGATGAAACATATGTTAATATCAATAATAAAAGCTAGGTTGAGGCTTCAATCATCCTTACAACCACTCTAGAAGGAAAAAGCAATACAATGTCTATCAACTTGATCAACAAGATAGTTATCACCTACTACTCCCACACTCACACAAGATGAAAGATACACAAAATGGCTCATCATAACAACACACTTTAACAAGTTGAAAATTTTCCAATCCAATCAAGGAGTAAATTCAAATTGGCTAAGCAACTCGACTCAATCCATAAAGGAGAATAAATGAAAAAGTTAAACAACCTAGTATAATTCAATGAATAATAAAGGTAAAAATGGATAGGCAACCCAATTTAATCCAAAATTGAGGATAAGAAAGAAAATTAGGAGCTCCAACATTCAATAAAGTTTTGAAATAATAAATGGCTAAACAACCTTGAAATTCAAAGAAAGGAAAACTATAAGAAGATGATTCCAATCACTTAAATTTCCCAATCAAGAAATGATATAATTTCAAAGTTCCCCACATTAGGGGGTAAAAATTAACAATTTTAGATATAATAATACTAGAAAGTGTTAGGTTGTGGAGCTAAAAGCTTCACCAGGATGCAAACAAGAGAAGTTATGGAGGATGCAGAGTTGCGGGGGTTGTAGAATTAGTTGCAGGGAAACCGGCATTGGTCTGATCAGCCGACGTCAGTCAGATGGTAGTGAGGAAGCAATCGGCGATGGTTACCAGTCGGCCGACATCGGTCATGGACAAGTCGACGTCGGCAGCCTGTGCATGAACAGGCAGTTTGCATGTTGATCCCAGAGAGTCTATTTTTGGACTGTTAGTTTGCATGTTGAAGGCTAGTCTTAGTCTTGAGTTACGTGTCTAATTATTGTAATTAGGTTAGTCTAATTATTGTAAGCATGAGATCTATATATGGGCTGTATTGTAAAAGTGTGCTAGAAAGCCATAGAGCTTTTAGAGAGAGCTAGTGTAGCTCCTCCTAGTTCCAAAGGTGTGCTGAGTGTGTATGATCAGGGAGAGTTGCAAGGTCTACAAGGTCAAGGAGCTGATCCACCAGGGTACTGGTTGAAGAATCATAAGGACTTGGTGAGGCAAGGACAAGGGTTCTTCAGGGGTGTAGAGATATCTACATGGTGAGTAAGGTCTAGTGATTTGCAGGTAGCAGAGAGCACAAGATCTACTTGGAGTATGGTTGTGTGCTTGGTGAACTGGTAGCGTGTTACTGACTGGTTGGAGAGGTGAACATCAATTCTATATTGGAGTTGATTATTGGGACCGAGAGAGGGAAGAAGGTCTTAAGGTGTGGTGAACCTTTGAGGTGGAGGAAGAAGTGGCATCTTTCTTATTGTATATTCTTCTGAGTGATTATTAATATAATTGTGTATTGTCTCTCATATTCCTGTGTTGTTTCATATTACTTATTGATTCTGGTATAATTTCATGTTTAGTTGCTAATACAAGAAGTAATCATATGTGATCTAATTGGTAGAGCAAGATCCTGACTAAGTAGGGATCGGAGCATGTTTATTGTTCATGGTTTCCCTGACAAGTGGTATCAGAGCTTTTGGTTGGGTTGACTAACAGGTGGTTTCAAATCTGGTAGTGTTTGTTGATTACAGGTTACTCACAGGGGTTTCTGATTGAGTGGGAGTATAGCAATGGCAGAAGGAAGTAAGCTACGAATGGAGAAACTGAATAGCACGAATGGTCTGATTGATGGAAAGAAAGATCAGGGAAAAAGATATTGTTGGTTGGTAGCAGATCAGCATGAAGGAACTAAAGATGCAGATGTTGCAGGCGTTGTTGCACAGGATGCTTTGGGAGGTTTCTTGGATAAAGTTGAATCTTGGATAACAGATTATGTTGCCTCTTTCCATGCAGCCCCAAGGAGAGGAGTTGGAGAGCCTTGTCAAATTATTAATGAAGGGGAAGTGAATCTGAAATTGTAGATGGACGACACACAGTGGTTGAAGGAAGTCATGCAGGTACCAGTCTTGGAGATGAGTCTAATTTCTTCAAGAAATTTGGGTGATGGGAGATGTACTGTAACTCTCATAGCGGATACACTTGAATTAGATGGTGGTAAGAAAGTAGGTATCCTTTATCTATCTACTTATATTGTTGATTCACCTTCTGTTGCAGAGAGGTGGCTTCATAGGCTTAGTCACATATGTAGAAGGAGAATGCAGGTTCTGAAGCAGAAGATAGATGTTTTTGACAAGCTAAAGAACTAGAAAGCCTTGGTGTTCATGGAGGAGATGATGGATAGAGATTAGGTGAGGGGACTAATTTATTCTGAGTAGAGCAGGGTTGATTTGATTAGGATTTTGATCCATGGAGAGCTTGCGAGTAAAAAGTTATCACTCACAGATGAACACAGGTACCGGCATCAGTCATATAGTAACTGACATCGGCAACAGGAAGACTGACGTCGGTCATAAAGGAACCGATGTCGGAAGAAAGGATACCAATGTCGGCCAGAGAAACGACGTCGACAATCAGGGTCAGTGCAGGAAACTGACATCGGTCAGGAACAGACTGGGAGATGGCTGAGATCGGTCACTGGAATGGATATTGGGCAGACAGCAAGCTATCAATAAGTCTCAAATGCTCATGTCGAGGTCAGAAAGGGTAAGTGAACCTCATATTCATTGTTCACCTTCTTTATATTTCTTACTGATGGTCGAGAACCAGGAAGATGTGAAGAGGCAATGCAGGTAGAATCCAGATACAGTGGGAGCTTGGCATGGATGAGGAGTGTGAGTCCTTGGAGAAAAACCAAATAGGTATTTGTTGGTAGAGTTTTCAGCTGGAAGAAATCACTAAGAGACGGATGGATTCCCATTTTAGAGAAGAGAGTGGATGGATACAAGAGACAGAAGGCCAAGGCATATGGTCTTGAGGAAGCTGCAGGACAGTGGTACAGGTTTGATAGGTGGATGACTAAGCATGGCTTCAGTCAATGTCAGTGTAACTATTGTGTTTATCTTACCAGGTAGATGATGGTCACAACATCATCTTGTTACTGTATGTGGGTGATTTACTAGTAGGTTTGTACATACAGGTATTTGTTGAGCTAAGGGTAAGGTTAGTTTAGAGGTGTGTCATGAAGAATTTGGAGCAGCGAAATTCTTTGACATAAGAGTCATGGAGATTTTATCTCTAGTGGGAGCTGATGTGAAGACGGTGTTGGCGAGGTTCATTACGCAGGATACAGAATCAGAAAGCACACCAAGGGATGGACAGTTCAAACTTAGCTTGAAACAGGGTTCGAAATCACATGAGGTCTATTGTAGACCTAAGTTTTCCCAATCAGTGGGGGTTGTCAGAAAGTATGGAGCCAATTCAGGGAAGGAGTACTAGAGGGCAGTTCAGTGGGACTAGCAGTAGGGATTCTTGTTATGCAGGGTCAAGTTCTTCACTACATGGATGTGTAGGTTCGGATGTGGCAGGTTACTTGAATGACAGGTATAGCATCACAGGTTGTGTGGTGGTTGGTCTTTAGGATTGATCTTGAAGAGGAATACAAGCCAGGGAATAATTTAGATGGTGTATAGGTATAGGTACAGGTGCAACTATTTATCTCCAAGTGGGAGATTGTTAGGTTGTGGAGCTAAAAGCTTCACCAGGATGTAAACAAGAGAAGTTATGGAGGATGCAGAGTTGTGGGGGTTGCAGAATCAGTTGCAGGGAAATCAGCGTCGGTCTGATCAGCCGACGTCGATCAGATGGTAGTGAGGAAGCAACTGGCGATGGTTACCAGTCGGCCGACATCGGTCATGGACGAGCCGACGTCGACATCCTGTGCGTGAATAGGCAATTCGCATGTTGATCCCGGAGAGTCTATTTTTGGACTGTTAGTTTGCATGTTGAAGGCTAGTCTTAGTCTTGAGTTGCGTGTCTAATTATTGTAATTAGGTTAGTCTAATTATTGTAAGCATGAGATCTATATATGGACTCATGGGCTGTATTATAAAAGTGTGCTAGAAAGCCATAAAGCTTTTAGAGAGAGCTAGTGTAGCTCCTCCTAGTTCCAAAGGTGTGCTGAGTGTGTATGATCAGGGAGAGTTACAAGGTCTGCAAGGTCAAGGAGCTGATCCACCGGGGTACTAGTTGAAGAATCATAAGGACTTGGTGAGGCAAGGATAAGGGTTCTTCAGGGGTGTAGATATATCTACATGGTGAGTAAGGTCTAGTGATTTGCAGGTAGCAGAGAGCAGGGGATCTACTTGGAGTATGGTTGTGTACTTGGTGAACTGGCAGCGTGTTACTGACTGGTTGGAGAGGTGAACATCAATTCTATATTGGAGTTGATTATTGGGACCGAGAGAGAGAGGGAAGAAGGTCTTGAGGTGTGGCGAACCTTTGAGGTGGAGGAAGAAGTGGCATCTTTCTTATTGTATATTCTTCTGAGTGATTATTAATACAATTGTGTATTGTCTCTCATATTCCTGTGTTGTTTCATATTACTTATTGATTCTGGTATAATTCCGTGTTTAGTTGCTAATACAAGAAGTAATCATATGTGCTCTAATTGTTAGAGCAAGATCCTGACTAAGTAGGGATCGGAGCATGTTTATTGTTCGTGGTTTCCCTGACAGAAAGTGTGGCTCTAAAAGGCCATAAGTGGGGAGTAGGGATCTAGCATATCAACAAAATAGAACATAATTCTTCAATACATTTACATAGTATAAAGTGCCTCACCATCATATATTGGGATTTGTGATATTGATAGTGGGAGGGGACCTCTAGAGGGGTTATATGAGTACCATCTAGGTGATGAGTACCAACTATTGGATAATCACAGTCAAAAAACAATAGTAGATCTAGGCAGTACTTTATGGAGGCATCAAACTACTCATTTATACACTTCTCTAGCTAACATGAAGTAGAATATACAATTGTGGAAAGGCTAAAGAATGTAGGCAAATAAAAACTAATGATACATGACTCTAATCAAAATAAATGCTTACTTAACATCATATAATATATAATCAACTCAATGTGCTTAAGTTGATGTCACTTGATGGAGAGAGTATCAAATCATTTTGATCCTAGCTAAGTGCAAGTAAAGCAAGATCTCTTCCCAAACTAAGGGAATTTATTGAATATTAATCCATAAACAAAAACCTAACATATAGGAAGCCATTGCATATCATATTACACTCCCCTACTATGAGGAGGATGCCCACCAATCAAGTGTGATACTAAATTATGCAGGGTCTTTTGAGATCCCCTCCCTTATAATTGACATTATAAAAGCACAAAGCTAAATCAAACAACTACACAATTTATTTAGTGAGGAACATCTCATGATCACATAACACCCACTAAAAATAACACAAGTGGTTTTGCTTATAAAGTAAAAAGGTCTAACCATAAGCAAGGATGTCGATCTAAGGTGATCAAGTCTAGGACCTTTCCTCATGAAACTCATGAACTGTGATAATTACTCACCCACCCAACATGGTACACAATCGACACTCAAAAATTTGATCAAAGGAATGACAACTAACTCTTATAAAGGTACAAATTCCCCATAAGGACACATACTTGTACCAAAATGCCACATCTCAAAAGGGTCCTCAATATAACATCCCAACGTCTAAGATATGTGTCATATGCATTATGATGCCCTAGAACTCAACACCACTAGGTCCAATCTGAATTCATACACTCATGGCATTCCAGGCAACTTGTACAACAATCGATGACAACCTTGCGAAGAAGGGGGAAAATACATCATACAAGGAGTCAAGGTACTAGTGACACTCTTAGATGACTATGAAAATAACTCCACTATAGAATGCATCTTCTAAGGAAAAACAATTTCCCAATAATCATGAATGTGCAACATGTGCACCCCTAATCAAGCCATACACAACGATGTCCCCAACCTCACAATCTAAACATGGGTGTGGTATGGTTAATAAAATGAGGTACTACAAGCTCTAAGAACTAACACAAGCATCCACAGTGGTATTACATGCCACAAAATATAATATGCATTCATATAACACATACTATCAAAAGGATGCAATGGTCAACACAAAGAGAGATGAGTCACCTCAAAAGATTGAAACCCACAAAATTTCAGATATCACAATTTAAGCTAAATTGCACGCTCTAGGAAACTAGCATGTAAGTTACAAAATTAAATGCATACCTTTAACAAGAGTATGTTCAAGATAAAAATGAGGTACACCCAGTCATGGCAAATACTACCTCTTGCTATGAAATAAACTTATCTTACATAAATGCTATCAACACTAATAGGCAACCCACTCAAATGGGTGCTACAACCATGGGGAAAAAAACTTCTCCAAGGAGGATATTATCTCATTGTATCATCAAGGAACCCAAACTAACATGGATACATTGATCAATTCAAGATGTCCCACAAGCAAGAAGGTACACTCTAACTTCTTAGTAATGAGGAAAAAATTATGTTCCAGTCGAGGATCCATATCAACAAGGGCACCTCTAAAACACTAGTGATTCAGCATAATGGTGTTCTCTATAGTGATAATCTAGGAAATGTGGTCAAAATCTCAAAGGGGTTAGTGATCACAACATTTTGATATCAACATCCAAATTGGATTTGTATACTTTGGGTATCAAACATGATAGTTTTTGGATCGAGTTGCACAATTTCAACACAATAGTATTTTTCACTTCTTATATTCAATTCATTTGGTATATTTATTTATCTCAAGAGTTACATACTTACACTCTCTTGGTTATCTAAAAACAATGAGATAAGGATAATCTAAAATCCCTCAAATCTCTCCTAAGATTTCTCACAATCTCCTAATATATTTATTCACTCATTTATCTACGTATCTATGTGTTGTATATAACAACTTATTTTATTATTCTCATATTACAATATTATATTATCCTAGATAATATAATGTCACACATATATTACCATGAAACACTGAATTCCTAACAATATCCCCCTTAGTGTGAACATGGGAGGAGAGAAACATATTCTATGATGCTACTCTCTGAAAACATTACTTAGACTAGGTACAACTCCATCAATTTATCTCTTTACCATTGTGAAGGCATATTTGTGAGCTAAATTATATGGGACCATTCCCATTCCCTAGGTTCTCAAATTTTGAATCCTCTAGATTTTTAGAGCTTAGAATTATTTGAACAACCATCCATGTAAACTTTACCTCAAAATCTTCTTCTGTGCTCGAAGATTATGCTTCTTTGGAATATGAATCTTTATCAAATGTTGTAGGGGTTTATTGAATGCAATGTAAAAAAGAAAACACATGTGAATAGGGATGTACTTATGTTCTTATTATCTAACACATACCACACAACACTAAACTAAAAAAGTGAAAAAGAAATCCACTAAAATAGTTATGCAACTTCATCATTAGTGGCTGATGAGAGCAAGCTGAATGTCCTCTTTCCTCTGTTGCCTCCATCCTCCTATATGATGATAATTACTTAGAAAGTTTGGTGTTGAGGCTTAGTTTTACAAGGATAAATTCCCCCACAAACTTGGCATACTCAAAAAATTGGACTTCGGTTTCCCCAAAATTGCATTTGTGTACAATGAGACATTTTTGTTTTGTTTTTGACACTTTAATTCTGACAATAAAATTTCCATGATAAATTTTGATGAAATACATTAAAATGACATAACTAATATACAATAATGTGTCCTTTGTAATGGATATATGTTTAGATTTTACAAATGAAACAAATGCCCACTTATTTGAAAACTTGAAATTAACTACTTAGTAAAAACTAATATCACAAACTTTAGACTAAAAATGAACGATGCTATAAACTAAACTATATTAACCTTGACAAACATTATAACAAAGATAAGCAAACTTAGCTCTTATATACTATTGACCACCTAACACAACATTATAAAATTCATGATAACCATATAAAATCTATGGAAAATAAACTATAATAAAAAACTTAGACACACTATTGTTTTATGTGCTTATTGATGTCAATGACTTGGTAGTTCGCTGACAAGTGACTTGGCACAATGGTGGATGCACATTGGAGACTTCAATGCATATGGTGGAGAGTATCAGAGAAGATGGAAAAATGATATCAAAGTTGTGCATAGAACAAGGTGCCCAAGCACACAAGACTTATTGAAAAATAAAATTTTGGTAATCCACATGATGATCAAATTAGGTTTGTTCAATAGTTGGCCACATCTATTGCCTTTGCTCCTTGAAAAATTAAATCCAAGTAATTGAAAAACCACACGGGAGTTGTAGGGATTATATGCTGAAAATATAATTTGTCTGAGCATAGATGTTAGAGCATCATGCTGATAGAGATAGAGAACAAAAACACACATGAACTTGGTAAGACAAAAGGATTCACTATAAATTACTACAATGTGAAGTTAGCTATACATTGCACATAGAATTGATGATCAGTGGTGGACAAATACAAATTTAGACAAATATTTACAAATAAAATGTACAAACTATTGCATGAAGAGATGGTAGAATGGACAATTAGCATGTGTAAACTTGAACTTATTCAAACTGAATAACTATGTATAATGGATAATCTAAAGGGTTGTCAGATCGATAAGAATCAAGAACTGTGTACAAGAATAAATAAATGGCTCAAATATCTTATTGGTACCTTAAAAACTAGAACTAATAGCTACCTACTAAGGCTCTTCACATATATTAATTTTCCATCATAAGGGAACCAAGAGTAAATAGTGATTTTTGCCCTCACAAATTCTCACATACCCATATATGCTCTAATACCACTGATAGGTTTAGGATTGAGTTCCACAATTTTAACACACAATATTATTCTTCACTTCTTATATTTAATTCATTTGGGATATTTATTTATCTAAAGAGTTACATATTTATACTCTCTTGGTTATCTAAAAACAAGATAATCATGATTTACAATCCCTCAAATCTCTTCTAAGATTTCTCACAATCTCCTAATATCTTTATTCACTCACTTATCTACGTATCTCTATATGAGTTGTATTTAACAACTGATTTTATTATTCTCATATTAAAATATTATATTATCATAGATAATATAATTTCACACATACATATAATAGCATGAAGCACTAAATTCCTAATAGAGAAAACATGTAACAAGAGTTAGTAATATCATTCTAACATAGTCATCACTTGGTTAAGTCGATGATTGCATGTTCTTCTGCAACCATCACTAGCGTCCAAATATAAATAAAATTCTCTCCATTGTGTGGCTAAAAACAAGGCACATATTACTATATAAAGGAAACCAAGGTCATTCGCCACAAGGTAAAAAAAAGGTGACCCATGTGGGGCTCCCTAACAAGACCCTCCACATGGTAACACCAGTCCATCACACAAGGTAAAGACAAAATCCAAAAACACTCATATGTATGTGGATGGGTTTCAAGTGGAAAACCCATGTTTAACACCATGAGGATCTTAGGTTTTAATTAGAAAACCCTTGTGCAATAAAACTAGGTTCTCAACCCCTCTCACAAACCAAGTATGTCCCAAAGGTCTCTATATCCCTCTTGTTCCACTGAGACAAGCATTTCACTCTAAGGAGGGACTATGTACAAACTCTTCCTAGAACTACTTGCAAGGCAAGAGTCAGAAATTAAGGAAAATGGGATGGCCTACAAAAATGCATCCTAGTTCATTCCAATCTCATCATCAAGGTGAGAGAAACATCAAGAATCCATCTATTACACTCCACTTGTGTGGTAAGGCAATGTTTTCTTGAAGGGGGTCACTAAAACTAGAAAGGCCCATCTCAATCATAGGTGTACAAGACACCACTATCTAGCTAATATCAAACATATTTGTATTAAGAACCAAGATCAATCTATCCCTAGAACTTATCTATGAAATGTTGCAATGTCAGATATATATGACCAAGGTCATGGGAAAGTCACATTGGCCTAGTGCACAACTTACTCGTGAGGTAACAAGCACTTTGCCCTTGTGATCGTTTCAATTCCGAACACCTAGTTAGAACCTTTGTTCCAACCTTTCATCAAATCTCATCCATGCTACTAGATGGGTTGACGTCTAAAAAATATTATCATGGGTCTCATAGGCACATAGAACAAATCAAGGATCTAAGTGTCTAATACTTGACCAAAGAGTCCATGGTCAAATCAATTCTCAATGTATATTATGTGTACCTCCTCAACAAGTAATGAGGTATACCACCAAAAAGTACACACATCAGTTCATTGCAAAAGTATTACCTAATAATAATCCCCATAGCTTCAAGTGTTTTAACCATGCTCTGATACCAAAATGTCATGCCTAAAAAATGACATGATTGAAAACACACACAAAAATAGTCCATTTAAAAAAAAAATGTACAACACACATTTTTCATAATTGCATTGCCCATTATCTAGCCATCTTTATGGCACGATATGTAAAATACATCCAAAAAAACTTGCATGCCTAAATGATATGGATGGTGATGCACAAGTGGTCACACAATCATTATGCAACCATGTCAGCCCCACTTACTCTAATAATCCTACAGGTTATCAAATTAGCCTAAAAATCTCTAAGTTAACCTAGCAGGCCCCATGGCCCAAAGGCCCAAAATGTGTGCTCAACTAAGATGAGGTGGGTTTGAGCAACAACTATGACGAACAATTCTAACTAACTCTTAATAGTGCTCAAAAAGGTTTTTAGGCAATTCTAAGAAATCATAGGGCTGAATTTGCACTTAATTCATAGTTAAAATCTATTTTCAACTTAAATCAAAGTCACAAGGTAGATGCACAATGTTGGGGGACCGAAAAGGTGACACCAAGGGAGAAATAAACTTTTTTTTTCAAAGGGCATACACCATTTTTTTTGAATTAGGCATGGCATCGAGCTAAAAGGACATACACCCTTTATTTTTTTCAATGTTTTTTGCTTCTTCCTCACAGATGAAACTTACATTTTTTTAGGTGCCTTGAAGGAGAGAGCTTGCATTTTGAGGATGTACATGATTTAGTTTGCATCCTGCCAACATAATTTCACATTTTGATCATTGTCTCAAGTATGTTGATTGTTAAATTCAATTTCAAGGTTTCAATTAATATGTTTTGTGCATAGGGTTTTGAAATTAAAATTAGGATAAACTCTTTCACATTGCCTTACAAACTTATATATTTTTTAAATCTAGATACAAAATTCAATGGACCTATTGCCTAAAGAAAGCGTAGAGCAAAACTGTGATCAAAACCCTCAATAGTTTGACTTCATAGAAGAAGATAAATTATATAAATAATATAATGTCAAACATGAATAATTACAAATTATTATCCATGTTTTGCATCAATCCTCAACTCATAATGGATGCGATTCAGTTGAGATTACATTGGAGGACATTTTAAATGAAGTTAAAAATGTCACATCATAATTTGATTCAATGTTACATCAAAGATAGGTCCTAAAACTATATTATTTTGATAAATTATCATATGAGGATGTTGAAAAAAAAAAGATAACAAAAAACATGTGTGTGCTTTGTTTATTAATCCTAGAACCAACCAACCACCACCAACGAGTTGCAAACATATTAGCATTGATTTGTGTGTTAATTTAAAGATAAAAGACAATTTTTGAGATAGGTGGTGGATGGGGTTTGATGAACCTCCATGCAATAATAATGAGGTTTCATTATACTTTTTGAGAAAACTTTATTGTTTGTGTTGCATAAAATCCTAAATTATTTTGACATGAAGGACTCCCAAGGTAGGGGAGGTGGGTCCTCATTTTATAGACCTGGTGCCAAGCGAGACCAAAATCACCCTATATGAGTTCAAAGAAATAGAAGGAAAATAACACATACTTCTATCCCTAAAATGTTGCATTGTACCATATAGATGAACACCCTTGAGGCAGTTACTAGCCTCACATAGGTTATGATTGACCATGGTATGCATACACTAAGGAATTTTACATAGGGTATAAGGGGGTAGGACATCTAGTAGTGGTATTGGTGCTAATGTCCGTCCTACTAGTAGTGGCATGGTGCTAGTGTCCCTCCTATAGTTCTTATTTATTGTTGCATATCATGTGGTAGAAAGTTTACTGGACCTCTTATCCAGGGATGACATACACAAGTTACATCTATGGAGAGTAGACTTACATTTGTACATCACATTAGTACCTAATAATTTATTCCACTTACAGTTGGTTCAACATCTCAAGACACCAATACGATTTTTTTAGTACCTCAAGTTACCATCACACATGAGTGTATGACATCTTTTGTTACTTTAGGACATCAGGAGACTAGCATGCTGGAGCATACACCATTTGTATATGCTTCAATAGTTCATGACACTAACATGCTAGACTTTATGACATCTATAATTGCCTTACTACCCCCTCTTAGGACACATCAGCCTATTGTGCAGGTCTTCTCTAATTCACCATTTGTATTTGATACACATGTTTAATTTTAATTATAGTTTATTTATGTATGTAGAAGAATATTAAATTTATTTTATAGTATGTGTTTACTTAGTTGACTAATATTTGACTAATTTTTTTATTTTACATTTGTATATATGATTAGTGATATTTTGGGTAGCTCAGGAGGACTAGATTATATTGTAGAGGCTACAATTAGAATTGGTGTACCCTACTCTCAGGTTACTTATAAAGTACACAGATTATCTATTTAATGTTAAATTACATAAAGCATAGTATCCTAGTTAGAGTTGAAACACTCTCATGTAAGTGTACCATATTTATGTTTCATTTTGAAGAAGTGTCTCATTCTCAACTTACATTGTTATCTCGCATTCTTGTCTTAAGCCAAAACAAATATGTGTTAGGTCATGTGATGATTCTAAAATGATAAGAACACAATAGATCTATGATGTTAATAATAATGACAGTCAAAATATTAAACTAATTACCAATTTTAAATTTATATTAATAGACCAATGTATCCATTTAGTGGACTCAACCATTGTTTTATCTCATTGAATTTAATCCATCAATGAACTTTTATGTATTTATTATCCCTTGAAAAAAAAACTATCTTTTAAGATATATTATAGTCATAGATTTTTTATATGATCATTGGATTCATACATTATTCATATCCATATAAAAATACTATGTTATATGACTACTCACAATATCAAAAAATATACTTCTTTATCACAACCTAAAATTAACTCTAAAATAGCTAACACACTAATTTGCTCTACTACTCATTTTTATTTATTTATCTTAAATTAGGTTTAGTTTTATTTGTTTCATAATTGACATCTTTCATTTACTAGTTTTATAGATGATGAGAGATGTTATGGGCACCCCTCATGGATGAGAATAAATATTGACTGTTGTTGTGGTTCTATCCCACGATCCACTATCTTCGCAACAACTCATGATTTAGAGATAGAGATTGGTGAGAACACATGTAGTAAAATTGTTTTTAGTAAAATTAATTTTTAGCTTCATATTTGTATGCACATCTAGATCTAAAGATACATGTATGCTTTATATTAATCTCCATTGCGGGTATATTCATGGTTTTGTAGTCTAAGACAACCATTTAGGTGGCATACATTGAGTCTAAAATCATCTTGTTGGAAAATTTTGTTCATTAAAACTTTATCATTTGCAATATGCCATTTTAATGCATTAAAATTTATATTTCATATGTTGTGAAGATATCACAATTTTTTAATTTTACGGGAGAGATAATTGATGCTTCACAGGCTGAGAGGAGAGTTTCGCCATGTAATGAGTCATGTAACACTCCTAGTTCTACATCTTTGGCAAGGAAAAGAAATTTATTTAGAGGTAATGAGGTACAGAAGAGTTAGTTGTGTTAGGGGTCTAGTTGTAGGCACTATCTATTTTGTATGACGATATGGGCCACATTGGCCTATATGACACATTTTGTATACATACATGTTATGATCTACATTGTTTCTCAATATATGTCCTATTGTTTATGTCATTATGACATAGAACTTAACGTATACACATATATATTATTCGACATTCACATTTTAATGATCTTGTAAATATTACAACCATTTATAAACATGATAATTTCACTATGATGATTTCATTGTTACCCTACTTGTGTTACTAATATGTTATTGTTTTATGGATGAGTTCAATCCTTATGTTGTTTTCTCTTAGTTGAAATCTAGATGATGTTAATTGAATATAATCATGCACCTTTTTCTAGTTAACTTTCTTATGATTAGAATGGAAGTTTGAGTTCTTATGATAATGATGTTGTTATGGATATTTTGGTATTTTCCTATAGGTTGTTCAATTCTCTAATAGATTATAAGTTGGTTACTATTGTCACATAAATCGTGCACCCATGATCATGA
Organism: Torreya grandis; assembly: GCA_037957365.1. Classification (NCBI taxonomy): domain Eukaryota; kingdom Viridiplantae; phylum Streptophyta; class Pinopsida; order Cupressales; family Taxaceae; genus Torreya; species Torreya grandis. The sequence continues at coordinate 1,402,051 of JARHVA010001583.1, forward strand.
ATTCATCTTCTCACTTTTAAATGCTTCTAAGCATTGAAACTTGTTTGTAATCCTTATAACATTGTCCTCTACCTGTTAAGTATCTTGGAATCCTTGTCTTGAATCTATGTGGACCATTAAAACCTTGTGGTGAAGATATTGAGAGCATGGAAGCCCTTGTTGAAAACATTGCTTCATGGTTTTAAGATGCTTTGAGGGGGATAAAACCTAGTTTCTATACCTTTTAAGACAATAAAAAATTGCTATATGTTACTTCAGACTTCTCAAGACCTAAAATTTTTTGTTTTAGGATTAAAACATGTATGTTATGCCTGCTAGACCTGCAATCATCTTGCTAAGGATTGATTATAACTGATGCAAATAATTACAACTTGCCTTGGATTCTAAATAGGCTTGTAACCTTAATTTTTATATTAGATCTCTTAGATCAGTAATTTTCAATATATCTCTCTCAATATTTTATTCATCGTGTGATTTTGACCTCTGTAATGATTATTTAAATATATTTTCCTTCTATACCAATCCTTATTATTGGTATAGGTCTCTTTATAGTAATTTAAGATGACTGTTATCTTAGGCTTGTTAGAAGCCTTATTCATCTTTTTTCTTAGATTATTTAAGGAGACATTAACCTTCAAGATTTATTTTAATTTTTTAATCCTCATTCACACTTGTTTATGTCAAAGAACTTGCAACACAAGATCATAACTGTCCTCTTAGCTTGATAACACAAAAATCTTCACTTAGGCTTCTAGGCTTCTTTGCTCTAGGTCTACAACCTCTCCTCAAGAATTTTCACTCAAGTAGTGATTCAAAGTTTATCAAAAATATTCTTACACTTCATTTGGATGGATACAAACTAAGAACCACTCATATAACTCCTTTCTTAGTGAAAATGCAAGATTAAACAAACAATGTTTTGACCTTCTTGATAAGTCTACAAACAGTGTCTTTACCTTCTCTCGCTCTAATGATATTCAAACTCTAATATCTATTTTAACATCTCTTATGCATAATTACACATCTATTTAACAATTTCAAAACCTTCAGGTACTTTGAAATCTCATGAAAATTAGAAATTTATACTTAAGCCTTGTTTTAGGCTTGTTAATAGGCTTACTAATACACAGTCAATTGTATTTGATTTTGTATAGATTGTTTCAAAATGAAACCACTTATATCCTCTTAAATACACTTCCAAGCTATTTCCTACCAATTTTAAAAATATTTAGATCAATGGTTTAAGAGAAAAATGAGTTTCCCTACCTGAAAAATTTTCTTGACAAAGGAAAAATTTGTCAAGACATAGTCTCTTATAACTTCCTTTCTTAGGATAATAAACTCTTGAAAACACCTACATAATTTTTAGACAACCCCAACAAGTTTTAAATATTTCAATAGGTTTTAATCATTCAACTAAGAGTTATCGAAGTTTTCATATCTTAAAACCTTGATTTTCTTGTATTGTACAAGGCTAAAAAACATAGTCATTTATATTGGGAGTTTGAATATATTTCATAACATGAAACCAATATCATCTTGTATATGAGGATGTGAGACAACTATTGACCAAAATTTAGCCTATTTGGACTTATCATTTGAAGGATATGCCTCTTGTTTTGGGCTAAAACCTTATTCTAGGTTTAAAAGAAGAACTTAGACGCGAGGGTAAATAAAAGGTGAAAATGAACAACTTTTTATTGTTAAAGCATGGAAAATAATTAAAATAGGTCTGTTACCATTGAATATTACATATCAAAGGTTTATATGGCATCCATATAGTGAAAACTACATTCTTTTCACCCTTTCTCAATCTGATCATATATAGAATTATGTGTTTTTATGGAGCTTTGACATGGACAAACTTTAGTCGCATCTTGTAAGAAAATCATGAGTGATAGAGATGATCCATCAAATATTATATTTATATGGGTGAGTCCTATGATAATGTCATTTGAGGATTCTCTATCATTCGACATGTATGAGACACAAAAATAAGTTTTCTCTCGTAATTAAATGTCTCTTAAAGGACCAAAAGTTGGTTAGTGGGGGGCATATCTTGGGTCTCATTAACCTAATCTATGAACGGTCTATACAAACAAATCTAAATGGTTAACCTAATTGATGAACAATCTATACAAACACATCCATATGGGTATTTTAAGGCTATAACAATAGTTATTTGGTCTCATTCAGGCCTTAGAGCTGAAAGTTATAGTTGACTGGACGCATCCCTTAATAGAATCTTATCGTCCCAAAGTGTGAAAATTGAGAGAACTCTGATCACACATTACAAGATAACCATGAGGGCTAGATATGAATAGTATACTCCTACACGTACATGAGCGAGTCTTCTAAGTAACCCCTGAAGGATTATCTCTCACTTGATATGAGTGAGACACGATAATGAGTTTTCTCTTGTAGTAAAATGCATCATAAAGGGACAAAAGCTTGTTAGTTGGGGTGCATATCTTCTGGTTCATTAGCCCAATCGATGAAATGTCTATGTGGACACATCTAGATGGATGTTTTAAGACTAGAATAACTATTGTCTAGTCTCATTTGGGTCTTGGGATCAAAAGTTACAGTTTATTGGATGCATACCTTAAGAGATTCTTATCGTGCCAAAGTGTGAAAACTGAGTGAAATTATGTCACACATCATAATAGAATCGTGAGGATTAGAGATGAACTGTATACTCTCAAACTTGTATGGGTGAGTCCTCTAAGTAATTCTCTGAGGATTTTCTCTCACTCAACATGATTGATACATGGCAACAAGTTTTCTCTCATAGCCAAATGTTTCTTAAAGGGATAAAGACTTGTTATTTGGGGGCATGTATTTTGTCTCCTTAGCCTAATCAATGAATTGTCTATGCAGACACATTTGGATACATGTTTTAAAGTTAGAACAACCATTATCTAGTCTTAGTCGGGCCCCATGAACAAAAGTTATAGTTGACCAGACACATACCTTAAGAAAATCTTATTGTTCCAAAGTGTGAAAACTGAGCAAACTTACATCACACTTTATAGGAGAACTGTGAGGTCTAGAGAGGAACTATCTATTTGTACACTTTAATGGGTGAGTCCTCTAAGCACTTATTAGAGAATTATCTCACTTGACATGAATGAAACATGGCAACAAGTTTTCTTTTGTAGCTAAATGTCTCTTAAAAGGCCAAAAACTTGTTAGTGGGGGCATATCCTTTGGATCGTTAGCCTAATTGATGAACCATCAATGCAAAAATATCTGCTTGGGTGTCTTAAGGCTAGAATGACCATTATCAGGTCTTGATCAGGCTCCAAGACCAAAATTTGTAATTTATTGAACACATTTGCTAAGATAATCTTATTGTTCCAAAGTGTGAAAACTAAGCAAACTTCCATTGCACATTGCAAAAGATTCATGAGGGATAGAGATGAACCATATGCTCATAAACTTTAATGGATGAGTCCTCTAAGCAAATCCTAGAAGATTCTCTCTCACTCTACACAAGCGAGACATGGCAACGATTTTTCTCTCATATCCAAATGTCTCTTAAAGGGTCAAAAATTTGTCAGTGGGGGGCATATCTTCTGGCTCATTAACCTAATTGACAAAGCATCTATGTAGATACGTACAGATGGAAATTTTAAGGATATAATGCTTATTATCTGGTATCAATCAGGGTCTAGGATTGAAAGTTGAAATTGATTGAATGCATATATTAAGAGAATATCATCGCGAAGTGTGAAAACTGATTAAAATTTAGTCACGTATTGTAGGAGAACCGTGAGGTCTAGAGATGAACTATTTGCTCCCACAATTTCATAGGCAAGTCCTATAATAAACCCATAGAGGATTCTATCTCACTTGACATAAGTGAGACATGAAAATGAGTTTTCTCTTGCAATCATATGTCTCTTAAAGAGTCAAAATCTTGTTAGTGAGGGGCATATATTCTAGGTCGTTAGTCCACTCAATGAACCATCTATGGAAACCATCCAAATAGATCTTTTAAGGCTAGAACAATTGTTATATTGTCTCAGTTAGATCTTGGGACTGAAATTTACAGTTGATCGGATGCATCCTTTAAGAGAATATTATCATTCCAAAATATTAAAACTTAATGAACTTCTATCTCATGTTACATGAGAACTGTGCGAACAGAGAAGAATCGTTTGCCCTTACACTTACATGGGTGAGTCCTCTAAGCAATCTTTGGAGGATTCTCTCATTTGACATGAGTGAGACATGGCAACGAGTTTTCTCTTATAGTTAAATGTCTTTTGAAGGGTCAAAAGCTTGTCAACAGGGGGGCAAGAATTTTTTTAAAAGCTATTTATAGCCAAAAGGCTACAAGTAGGTTTTTTTAATTTTGAAAATGGCTAATTCTAAAAAAATATACATAGGTCAAATAACCTCAATTTTAAACAATTTCTTATACAGGGGTTTCAATTTCCATGATATATTATATTTGATTCTATTTTGGGACACAAATTTGCTAGAGTTATTATGCATATATGGGTCTGATTCTTTAGAAAATTATACAAGACATGTATAAGTTAGTCTACAATCACCATGTATATATGCATGTATGTATGCATGTATGTATATGTGTATATATATGATAAGGACCACCAGGACAAAATAAACTTAAGGTTATAATTATATTTTGGTTGGCATGGTTTCTTAAAATAAAATAAATATTTGAAAGACCAATTATGGATATGGTTAAGACAATTTGACAGATCTTATTATATAGTTTATAATTTTAAAACTATGAAAGTGTTTTGAATTTTTTTAATGCAATTTATAAAATCAAGTAAAATAAACATGCTCTTCCTTCTATATGGTTATAATAACTAACAAAATTAATAATAAATAAATTTTAAACTTAATATTTATTTTATTTATAGTATTGAATGTGGTGCAGATGGAATTAAAGCTACAGGGACTGAGGTTTAGATCTTTCCCTATTTTTAGTGAATTGGTGCTAGCATATTGAGGGGCTCAAGGAAAAATTTAATGTTGGTCTAACACATCATCCACGAGATTAATGTAAGTTGCTTGAATACATGTGACAATTTCTCAAATTTTCTTGTCATTTATGCAAGCTATTGGTGGAAGCAAAGCTCTGGTAATCAGAAGATTGGGATGAGAGGTTGTAAATGGAGGTGCAAACAATTTCTAAGTTGGTTTCCCTATGATTGAAATTGCATGGTATGGATTTATTTTCTTTTATTCTGAAGATTGAGAGCATTTATTTATATACACAATCATCTATCTTGAAATTAATAAATATAATGATAAGTTCTTTGAAAGAAAATTCTTTAAAGATATTTGTTGATGTTTTATCAAATTTTATAGTTATTGATGTAAGCTATTGGCAGAATTGAAGCTTTGGTAGTCAAAATATTAGGATGAGAGGTTGGAAATGAAGGTTTAAACAATTTCTAAGATAGTTTTCTTATTATTACAACTGTAACGTATAGATTTATGTTCCTTTTGTTTTGAAGACTGGGATCAATTGTTTACATGTACAATCATCTATCTTGAAATAAATAAATATAATGATTACTTGAAAAGTATTTCTTTAAAGATATTTTTTGGTAGTTTCTCAATTTCTATAGTCATTGATGTAAGTTATTGGTAGATGAAAAACTCTATTAGTCGAAAGATTGAGATGAGCTGTAGACAATTTTTAAACCGATTTCCTTGTGATTGAAACTACAAGGTATGGATTTATGTTTATTTTATTCTGAATACTGAGATCATTTGTTTGCATGGACATTCATCTATCTCGAAATGGATAAATATAATTATAAGTTCATTTACAAGTATTTTTTTAAAGATATTTGCTCAAAACACTGTGCATATTAATTTTATTGAAAATTTTGTGTATATATGCAAATATTTTTTTTAACACTCAATCTATGAAATGGGTCTTTTACGATTAGTCAAAAATATGGTTGAAATGATCATGAGGCTCTATTATTTTTATTCATTTTATTCTTTGTGCATTGTTTAAAATAGGTATTTTTCATGCCATTATTTCTCATAGGAAATCAATTTTTTGTTTATTTAAAATAATTATTTTATATAGGAAATCAATTTTTTGTTTGTTTAAAAGAAGCATGTGGTAAAGACTAACCAAATAATGTAATAAATTTACTATAACAAAAATTTAGATAAAAAAATTAGAGTATAGAGTATAAATAATAAACTGACTATGGGGCCATAAAGCAAGACAACTATTAAAAGAGAGGATGACATAACTAAAACAAATTGATTGCATATGGTAAGATCATGTGTAGTACTTTTTATAAATTAAGTACATACCTATGTAAGCCTCTCAAAAGACTAATCTAATATTGACCATTTAATTATGATATTTGACATTGAATTATGAGTATGTTAGTTTGTTATTTTAGTTGCGCTTAGTTATAACACTGATTATATATTCTTTTTCATTCTATTTTAATTGATAAAACACTTTGATAGAATTAGAAATATTTGTTTTAAGAGATTGCCTCTTCCATAGGCTTTACTCTGTTGGATAGGTTAGATTATATTATTTGAAATTTGATTCACATTCACATATATTTGATAATTGAGATATCTAATTAGTGCATCGTTCATTATTATTCTCAAAAGTTATAAAAACCTCTATGCACATCTTAAAAATATTTGTTGCTTTATAGAGTCACTGTTATTCTACAACCATAAAAATAAAGTTCCAAGGTGCATCAAAATAGTCACTAAAAAATTGTAGCATGTCCTTATAAATTTATGTTGTCCCCTATTTCTATATTTTGAATCTGCAAGTGAGTTGTGGTTTGGTTCAAATTTTAATTAATAAATTTATAGATTGTGCAGATTTATATTTTGCTCATGATATCATTTTAAAATAGATATATTTATAGTTCATTTTTCAACTTTTTTGAATAAATGTGCTAGTAGCATTGCTTTTTTTAGGTGTCAACTTTCAAACTATAAATGTAAAAATTAATTCAATAAGTGGAATAATGATTTTATCCTTGAAGGGAGTGCTTAGCATTGGTGATTCATAAAGTTGGAATTGAAAGGTTTTTGGTTTGTAAAATGTCTACTCCTAGTTTGATTGCTACAAAATTAACACGGGGTTCATTGAAGGGAAATGCCTTATCATATTTTGATAAACATCAACAAGGACAACCTTTAAAAAGAAATATTGGTTTAAAAAATCAACCAAAACCAAAATTATTTCTCATATCAAGTCTATAGTCAACAAGGTTTTGATCACTTTCAATCAAAAAATGCAAGTAACAATGCCAATAATCATGACATAACTGATTTAAGATAATCTGGTTCTGAAAGTGTTGATAAGTTAACCTCACAAGTAGTTCATGAAATTTGTCACATCTTCAAAAAAAGGAAGTCACATGAATGAGAAATTCCAAGGAGTTTTCACATTGAACGGGTTTTTAAATATCTTTTCATTGAACATGTTTTGAGTGAAGACACTAATGAGCCATCAAAAGAGTGTAGATGTAAGATATGTAGTTAGAAACTGAGGGATAAACACGTGCAGCAAAACCTAGATATCATAGAGAAGTCTGTAGGGAAAGTGTATGAAAAAAATTATAAATAGAGAGTATAAATTAGTGATATGATGGAGAAAAAAGAAGATATTTTTCATGTTAGGTATGTGATTGAATACGATGAATACCTTTAAAAATAAAAAAAACTTCATGTAAATGGAATAAACATCACAACTTCGTTTGGAAAAATGATAGGAATCAATTAAATTTCAAAGATTGAACAACTTCATATTATTTTTTACATTTGGAACAAAGTTCAACCAATGACTAATTTTGTAGGATATAAGGACATGTTACAATTTTTTCGCATCTCGAACTTTCCAAATACTCATTGGTCAGTTACTAGTGGTTGGAAATGGACTAATTGTCTTGTTGAATTAGAAAAAGATGATCTTCAAAAGAAGATAATGCTTTCAAGATATATAACATTGTCATTAGATGAAGTTACAACTATTGATAACACTTCTTGGGTGTGTATGCATATTTACATTGTTGTAAATCATGTTCGTCAGTGTCATTTTCTTGCCATTCATATAATGAAATAAAATGCAAATTCTCAAAACATTTTGGAACTAATCAAGAATAATTTGATAGAGGTTGGTGGTATGGACAATTTTTCAATTGTAAGAAAGATTGTTTGTGTAGGGACAAATGAAACATCAGTTATGCAAGGTCAAAGAAGTGGTCTTTATGAAAGGCTACAAACTACTTGTACACCAATATGACTGTTATTTATTACATGTCATATAGAATGAATTTCACATTCAAAATTATGAACAAGTTTACATTAGTCTCAAAAGTTTAAGATCTTACTCATGAAATCCATTCATACTTTTGTAGAAGTTTTTAAAGTTTTTTACAAGTTCAAAATTTTACTGAAGGTTTAACATAAGAAAATAAGCTACTTAAGGATGTTGATACTCAATAAATTTTCTTTTGTGGCCCAACACATAGAGTATGTGTAGAATGTCAGTCATTGATAATAATAATGGAGAAACATCACCACACAATAGATAAAGCTCCAGATATTTTGTTTTGGTTAAGTGATATAGTGATATTATTGATCTTATGCGGCCTTTTACCCATTTTGGATGAAATGAATTTAATGATAAAAAATCTCAAGAAAGAACACTGTACATTCAAGAATATTCTAAGATGAGAAAATTAATGTCTTAACCTTGATAATTTGTATTTAACACAACATTCATTTATAGGTAAGAAGTTCACAAGTTGAAACTTAATGACAAATATTGAACATAGTGGTAATTATTTGCAGTTTAATGAAGATGGATATTTATGTGTAGAAGTGTAAGAATGTAAAATACTCCTGCACAACTTTGATAAAGTTGATTGATTTAATAGACTCGAAGAAGTTCATGTTACAAGGCTCGATTCCTTGAGGTTATATCCTCTATAAGGTCAACCTTGAGGGAAATTGCAAAATGTATCTCTTTAGATATTAGAGATCATTTTTCTCAAGATGAACTACTATAATTCATAGTTATGGTGTACCCTCAATATTGAAAAAATACTAACTCATCAAATTTTTAGAATAAAATCAGAACCTTGGCCCAACACTTCTACAAGAGTGTAGAATTGAATGGTGAAAAAATTGAAGGCATTTTAGATTTGTCAAAGCTAAGTGAATAGTTTATTCAATTCTCTACAACAATGTTGGAACTGGTTAAATTTGTGGATAATGTTTTTGAAGATGGCTCGATTATGAGACTATGAAATATTTTAAGTTTGAGTGAAATACCATGTGATGGTATTTCAGAATATTATAATCTTGCTAATTTATTCTAAACAATGATTTTGGTCTTCATGGAAGATAAGATAATTTTTAGTTAAAGTCAAAGTTAAGAAACAAGCTTGATAAGAATTTAGAGGCTTGCTTGAGGCTCTATACAACTAGATACAATGTCCTCAATTTTTTTATTTTATAGAGAGATCTGACAATTTGGTAGTCTACATCTGAAAGAAGATGATTGACTATTATTTCTTCAAACACACTACACACTCAGAGTGTTTTGTAGTCCTAGATCTGAGTCCAATAACTTTTGAAGATAATGCACATAATAATTATCAAGAACAAAATTAAAAAATTGGCATGTTGAAATTTGAAATTTAGGTCTCTGAAATCTGAGGTTGATTGAGGAAATACAACATATTTTGCGATTCAAATAATTTTCCATAGATTCATGTACCCAGATTACATTTTGATAATTAATATTGAGCGACTCTAATTTTGATTAAAAAAAGTTAATACTTAAATTAAAAAACATGCATTTTTATGTTTTGTTTAATTAAGAGAACATATCTATAACAATTGTAAACTCTATTATAGAAATGCATATGTATATTGTGGTGTTTGTTTGTTATTTTATACCAAGTAGGGTGTATTTTTGTGTTGTGTTTGATTAAAAGAATATGTCTACAATAGTTGTAAACTCTATTATAGAGATGAATAAGTATATTATGGTGTTTTCTTATTATTTTATCCAAGTAGATGTATTTTTGTGTTCTGTTTGATTAAGAAAACATGTCTATAATAGTTGTAAACTCTATTATAGAGATGCATAAGTATATTGTGGTTTTTTCTTGTTATTTTATCCAAGTAGGTGTATTATTATGTTCTATTTGATTAAAAAAAAACATGTCTATAACAGTTGTAAACTATATTATAGAGATGCATAAGTATATTGTGGTGTTTCCTTGTTATTTTATACTAAATAGATATATTTTTATGTTTTGTTTGATTAAGAGAGCATGTCTATAACAATTGTAAACTTTCTTATAGAGATGCATAAGTATATTTTGGTGTTCCCCTATTATTTTATACCAAGGATGTGTATTTTTATGTTCTATTTGATCAAGAGAACATATTTGTAATAATTGCAAACTCTATTATAGAGATATACAATTATATTGTGGCATTCTCTTATTATTTTATACCAAACTTATTTGAGTTATTTATAGTGTAATGAATTATAAGTATCTATAATATGCCAACAAATTCAAATCTACCAATAGTTGTATAAATGACTAGAAAAAATAAGAAAACCATCAAATATGTATTTGAGTAACTTTCATTAATCCCATGAGTGACGTGTTGGATCAACATTAAATTTTTCCTTGGCCCTTCAATATGCTAGCACTAATTTATTAAAAAATGGGGCAAGATCTCAACCTCGATCCCCATAGCTTTAATTTCACTTGCACTGCATTCAATACTAAAAATAAAATATAGATTAAGTTTGAGAATTTGGGATGTGAAGTCATTTATGTCATTAATCGATTTTAGCATTGCCTAATTTTTTAATATTTAAAGTTTTAAAAATATATCAATTTCAACTTATAAGTTTATAATTATAGTTTTAGTTATTTATTAAGTTTTTTAGTTATTAATACCATATAAAAGGAAGATCATATTTGTTTTACTCAATTTTATAAATATGTTGAGGACCACTTGTGACTTAAGACACAATACGCTCAAGATAATAATTATATTTTGGTTGGCATAGATTTTTAATTGAAATAAATATATATTTGAAAGACCATTATTGATTATGGATAAGGTTAAGACATTTAAAAGACAATGTTTTGAGCAAATATATTTAAAGAAGTGTTTTTTTAGAGAAATTATATTTATTCATTTTAAGATAGACAACTGTGCATGCAAATAGCTGCTCTTAGTTTTTAGAATAAAAGAAACATAAATCTATACTTTACAGTTGCGATCATAATAAAATTAGCTTAGAAATTATCTGTACCTTCATTTTCAACATATTATCCCAATCTTTTGACTACCAAAGTTTTGTTTCCACCAATAACTTACATCAATGAATAGAGAATTTGAAAAACCATCATATATGCATTCAAATAATTTACTTATGCTCAAATACATATGCAATCCTTATTTTTCATAGTTGTCTTGCCTTAGGGCCCCATAGTTAGTTTATTATTTATAATCTATACTCTAATTTTTTCTTAGAATTTTTACTATACTCTATTTATTATATTATTTGGTTGGTTTTTACGACTAATTTTTTTGGAGAAATAATAGCATACAAAATACTTCTTTTAAACAATGCAAAAAGAATAAAATGAATTATATTATATGGTTGGTCTTTACCACATATTTTAAACAAAAAAGAAACACTTTTCCTTTGAGAAATAATGGCATGCAAGATACTTTTTTAAATAATGTACAAAAAATAAAATGAATTATATTATGTGGTTGGTATTTACCATATACTTCTTTTAAACAAACAATAAACTCTTTTTTTTTGAGAAATAATAATATGCAAGATACTTCATTCAAACAATTTATAAAGAACAAAATGAATTATATTATGTGGTTGGTCTTTATCATATACTTATTTTAAACAAACAAGAAACTCATTTCCTCTAAAAAATAATAGCATGATATATATTTATTTTAAATAAAATGAATAAATACAATAGAGCCTCATGAACATTTCAACCATATTTTTGATTAACCCAAAAATACCCATTTCATAAATTTTGAGAATATATCAATATGAAACAAATAACAAAGCTTCATGATCATTTCAAATATATACCCATTTAGGATGGTGGATAGAGGATTGAGCGGTAGACATGCATATGATATAGATAACCTACTATTTTATCGATAAAACAAGAATGGAGGTGATAGAACAATGTAGGAATGGAGGTGAGCATAAAAAGCACATTTTAAATTCTACATCAGAATGGGAGAAAGGTGACAATGATGGGAGAGGCCCTTCATGTGAAGTAGCAATGATGTTTCCCTGCAAGGGGACTAAGCACAAACAGATGGAAAATTTCAAGGTGGTCCTAGTAGATATGACAAGGAGAGCTCTAAAGAGGCATCGGGTTTGTTGTCTTGGAGCTCTAAAATTTTAGGATCGATGCATAAGAAAGAAAATTTGCCTTTAGAATAACTAAAGACCATAAAATATGTTAAAATTTTCCATGTCTAAGTCACACCTCTCAAATGTCAAACTTCATCTAGAATGAAACAGGTTTTCGTGGCTAAGTTTATGGGAGCTAGACTTAATATTGACACTTTTAGAGCTTGGGCCAGAGAAAAATGGAATACCAAAGGTCATATGTACATTTTGGTCATGGTAAATATTTTTTTACTGATCGGACTCAATAACCTATAAGATTGTACTCACATATTAGCAAGGGGTCTCTAATTTTTTGGAAATCAAGGTTTTTTCTAAAAAATGACACCCAAGATTTGACCTGGTAGTATAAAATATTAATCTAATGCATTTATGGGTGTGTCTCCCTAGTCTTCTAATTGAACTTTTAGAAGAATATATCTTTATTAGCATTGCCAAGTCTTTTGACTATTTGATAGCTTTTGACTCAACCACTAAAGCCAAATCTAGACTAGGTTATGCTAGATTTTGTGCTAACACATTCGTAAATCAAGAACTATCTAATTCAATATTTTTGCATACTCATTTTGGAGTTAGAAATCAAAGAATTGAATTAAAAAAATCATCACTCCTTTGTGACAAGTGTCATAAGTTGGGACATTCTTCAAAAATATGTCCAAGAGCCTCTCCCTCCAAACTAGTACATGACAATCCCACTTGAAAAAGGAAAGGGCGTATCTCATTCAAGGGATTTGATAAACCAAAAAAGATAGAGTAAAATAATAATAATAAATAAAAGAATAGAGGTAAGAGATTTTTATTTCAGACAAGGCAAAGATGGAAGACAATAACAATGCCAATGAGAGAATGGATATTTCTTCCAATAAATTATAAATAATAAAGCCAAACCAGATGCTCAACCAAGGCAATTAGATGCATCTCAACAAGGAGGAAGAGTTAATAATTTTTAAGATCGATAATAAAGAGAAAAGTACCCAAAAACATGGCATTCCAAAGTCCCCCAATTAGTTTGAAGTTTTAGCATAGCTAGAAGAAGTTTAGGATCAGGGTCTAAATAAGAATAGTTTAGAGGATTTGTACAAATCTAATTTACTTAATCAATTTATAGATTCTTCTCCTAAAGGATCCCAAGAAGAAGTTAAATATTCTCAATAGATCCTAATAATGCCTAACCACAACATCAAATCACAATTTATTTGTTTTATTACCACTAGGAGGGGAATCAAAGGACTTGCATATAAGATGCCTCCTGAAGTTGAAAAAACTACCAAAAAATAAATTATTAAAAAACTTATTGAGGTGGAAATTAAAGATGGACTCCAATCAATCCTTTTGTTCAAGGGAGGTAATCCTTCACCTTTTAGTTAATCATTCTTATCTTTTCATGGAATATTAGGGGAATGCATAGTTCCTCAAATCAAAAAGTTTTAAAATTTTTTAGGACTCATAATCTCATTATTTTGGCTATTAAAGAATCTAAAGTATAAGAACTTTTTTTGTTAATCATAAGAATGCTTATTGGAAAGATGTTGGCACTCTTTGTACTAGTTATTTAGGAGCCTCTGGAGGTCTCATCACTTTTTGGAATACTATTTTTTTATTGGAGAACCTATCTTCAAATCTTAGAACCATTTGGAAATTTTCTTTATCGATCTGGCTGATGGTAAGCAATGAATCTTCTCTAACATCTATGCTCCAAATTATTCTATGACTCAAAGAAAGTTATGAGAAGATATAAGAATTTTCAAAAATACATGTAAAGATTTTCTTTGGATCACGGTTGGAGATTTCAACTCTCCTTTACAATCAGGAGATAAAAAAGGTGAGAATCAATCAATTTTGGATAGTATGGAAGATTTCTCTTCCTTTATTTCTGACATTGCATTGATAGATGTGGAATTAAATGGAATTAAATTTACTTAAAGCAATAAGAGATTGGGAAAAAACCTTATTCAATATAGGTTGGACATAATTTTTATTTCAATAGATTGGTTGACTTATAAAGATTTGACATTAAAGTCTCTTTCTCAAGTTGGATCGGATCATAATCCTCTTGAGCCGAGCATCGTGAAAATCATAGCAAATAAAAATAGATATCCATTTAGGATGGAACACATGTGGTTTTCTCACCTAGATATCCATGATATAATTTTAGAATGGTGGTCTCCAAATATGAATAGTACAACTATGTTCAAGTTAGTTGAAAAATGTTAAAATAAAAATAAAACAATAGAATAAACAAGTTTTTAGTAATGTTCATTGCAAAAAAAACAATAAAATTAGAAATCTTAAAGATTAAAGATGTGATATAAATAAATGAATATGATATTGAGACTCAAAACAAGGAAAAATAGATTTTTTGTGAGTATCATACTATTGTTGCAAGGAAAGAGACCCTTTGGAGATAAAAAATTATAAATATTTAGCTCAAGGAAGGGGATAAAAATACACACTTCTTCCATATGTCGACATTGAAACATAGGAAGCATAATTACATTAAAAAAAATTAAAGCAGTGAAGGCCATCTCATTTATGATAGAGATCAAATCAATCAGGGAGTGTATAGTTTTTTTTTTAAAATGTTCAAAAATGATTTCCAAAGAAACATAAGATTTGAACAAAAATTCTTTCATGTGATTCCTGAAATTGTGAAGCAATAGGATAATGAAACACTTACATCTAAAATTTTTAATGAAGATTTCAAATTTGTGATTTTTAAAATGAACCCAGACAAATCTCCTAATCTAGATGGTTTTTTAATTGTTTTTTATAAAAAATTTGGGACATCATAGGAGATGATGTAGTTAAAGCTATCAATGAATTTTTTACTTCAACCCAAATGTTAAAATAATTTAATCATACATTTTTGTGTTAATTTCTAAGGAGGGAGTGATAAATTTCTCACATTTTCATCCTATTATCTTATGTAATTTCATTTATAAAATCATCACTAAGCTGATCTCCACAGGGTTACAACTAATAATGGAAACAATTATCCAACCCTGATAATGGGGTTTTATCCCAAGAAGACCAATTCAAGATGAAATTATTGTACATAAATCTATTCACTCTATGGATAATATCAATAATGCTACAATGATTTTAAAACTTGATATGGCTAAGGCATATGATAGACTTGATTGGAGTTTATTAGATAGAGTCTTGAATCAAATTGGCTTTCAAGATAAAATCTATAAAATTATTAGATCATGCATATCTTCTTGTATGTTCTTAGTGCTTGTGAATAGAGTTGTTCAAAGTTTTTTTCAGAAGTGGCAAGGGTGTAAGGAAAGAGGATCCCCTATGCCCTTTCTTTTTCATTATTATGGTAGAATTTCTATGCAAATTTGTCTCAAAAAAAGTGGCTTCAACAAACCTAAAAGGTTTTAAATCAACAAGACACGTTTTTCCTATTTCCCATCAATAATTTGAAGATGATATATTTTTAGTGTCCGAGGCATTTATTTAAGAATCTAGTGTTAAAAATAATTCTGGTTATGTATGAACATGTTTCAAATCAGAAGGTAAATTTTGATAAGAGTTATGTCTATTTTTTTAACACTCCTATGGATAGACAAAATAGAATTGCACAATTGTTAGACAACCAAATCAAATCTATGATTTTTTCTTATCTAGGAATGCCTCTCTTTAGAAATCATCTTTCAATCTCTACTTGGAATCTGTCAGTTGAAATATTTCAAATAAAGTTAGCTAGGTGGAAAGGTAAGATTTTCTCTCAGACAGACAAACTTTTGCTAATCAAGAGTGTTTTTCAAAATCTTTCAATTTACCTTCTTTATCCTTTTAACCTTCCAAAGAGTATAGAAGACAAAACTTTTAAAATTTAAAGGAACTTTATTTGGACCAAAAAAAAAGAGGAATAGGTTTCATCTTGTCACCTGGGATAAAGTTTGTACTTTAAAACGTTATGGAGGACTTGGTCTAAGAAAATTTTAATTGTTGAACAAAGTGCTCCTCTTTAAGTTCATATGGAGATTTTTTAAAGATAACAACACATATGATAATATCTTGAGATTAAAATATTTAGATGATATAAATTTGATATTTATTTTGGAAGAGGACCAATTTATCGGAGGTTCACATTTATAGAATTTCTTGATTTCTAATAAAGATCTAATATCATCCGATTCAAAATGGTAGATTGGTAATGGTATGAAGGTTGAATTTTGAAAAGATTCATGGGTTTTATAACCTCTTAGTCAACTAAAACCTTAAGAGCACATACAAGAGGACATATAAAATAAGTAGGGTAGCAAGGTTCATGAATATTGGCAGGTTATTGAAGGAGTTAAAAGCTGGAAAATTTTTAATATAGAAAATTTGAACCAGGGGGATACCATCATTATGTCCAATTTGAATAATCTACTGAGAAAGTTTTATTTCTCGACCATCAACAACGAATATTAGCTTGTTTAGAAGGAATCTTTTAATGGTTAATATCAAGTGAAAATTGGTTACAATTTTTTGTTTCAATATCTTGAAAATATTATTAATTGGAAAAATATTTGGGACAAAATTTTGATTCTCAAAATTAATTTCTTTTTATGGGATAATGGATAATTTAATAAAAAGATATTGCATCATGACTAATAGATGCATCTTATGTGAAAATGAAAATGAATATTTTTTTCATTTACTTGTAGATTATCTCTATGCATAGGAAATTTGGAGCTTTGTTCTTCTCAAATTCAGGTTAATTAGGTATTTGATGGTTCTCTACTAAAATTATGACAGCCTTGAGAGAGTCCTTTTCAAAATGTTGTAAAAAAATATGGAATCTCTCATTATCACATATCATCTAAGGCTTTTTGGGAGAACACAACAACATAATCTTTAGAAATAAGAAATGTGTTAGTAAAATTCTATCCAAAAGGATCTATGAGTCTATTATTTAAAATTTCAATATAGTTTCTAATGAAAAATGAAAAAGTTTATTAAATTTTGAACATCAACCAACCATTAATTGACAAATTGATCCTATTAGTCTTAAAAAGAGTGATCCTAAAGATGAAATTAGAAGAATAATTAAATGAAAACCTCTACCTTTGTGCTTGTTAAAGCTCAAGTTTGATGCAAATTCCAAAGGAAGCCCAAGCCCAATAGGAGGAGGAGGTATTTTAAGGAATCATTAAGGAAAATTTGTGGTAGCTTATGCAGGAGATATGAGAATTAAGTCCAACCATTGGGTTAAAGCCCTTGCAACTTTTTAGGGTCTAAAGTTAGCTCAACAATTGGGAGTTTAGCTTCTCATAATAGATAGAGATTTTTTAAATATAATAAATTATCTCTCAAGAATTTTTTTTGCTAGTGAGTCAATCAAGCAAGTGGTGGATGAAACTATCTCTATTTTAGACTCAAAGCAATAGGTGAATATATAACATGTATATGAGGAAGGAAATATGATAGCTGACTAGTTTGCTAATAGGGGTGTGGCCTCTTTAGGTTTGTCTAATTGGATGGATATTGAAGATATTCCTCGGGACATCATTCAGAGGATTAAGGGAGAAGTTATTTGTAATGAAAAAAATACTTGAGTATGTGGGGGTCTTCCCCAAGCATTGTTTTAAATACTATTAAAACTTTATATATTTAGTCTATAATCTTAGCTTATATTTGATTAAGCTATTTTTAAATTTCCCCTTATTCATTATCAAGGAGAAGTTTCTAGAATTAGGGAACACAATACAAAGATGTATATCTTCTAACAAAGGTAGTAAGAAGACAAATTTAGGGATTTATAATCTTTTGATTAATTTGTTTTGGGAAAGACATAATTTCCCCTATGTCCGAGGCCAATAGGTTATAATAGGACTACCAAACATGATAGAGCAAAAAATGTATAAGAAAGTAAAAAAGAATGAGGTTATTTGAGAGGCTCTGCAGACTAGGGGATTCACAAAGTTCATGGATAAAATTGAAGGGAATGATAGGCATGTTTCAACTCTAATAGCAAACTTTTGAGAGGATAAAACCCTTAACATCAATGGGGTTTTGCTGGAGATCATGAAAGAATTGATAGCACATGTTACAGGGTTTGAGATGGAGGAGCCAAAATTTATTAAATGGGTAGGGATTACAAGAAAGAGGACATTTTTCTACTAGAGAGCAAATCCCTATAGATTCTTCATAATAGATGTGACCAAAAATTGCTACCAAGGTCATTTGGAGAAGTTACTTTCCATCTAATGCAATATGTCACACTTGAAGATAGATTCAATGTAGTTAGATGGTATCTTTTTAATTTTCTAAACTATTTTAGACATGTGATATCTTTGAGCCTTCCCTTCTACATTCTACTCTCATTAGAATCCTCCATCTTGAAATATAAAAAGGGTAATTATCCTACTCCCAGATATGAATAGGTTATATTTCTCATCCATAATTACTTTAAGGGAATGAATTAGATAACTCCAAAAATTCCTAATACTCAGAATAAAAAAAGTTGTAGATAAACTTGTGGACATTAGAAGTATTAATAAGATATGGATCAAGTATCCTAGTAGCATCTATTCCAAGGGTACAGAGGTTAATGCTACTAAAAATCCTAAATATAGTAGCATTAAAATGCATCTGAGGAGTGTGGCCAAGGAAACTCCTATTTCAATCAAGACTTTGGGTAAGAATTGTAAAACAAGAAATTATGTAAGAAATTTGATTTTGGTTGAGGAAGATATGATTGGTATAGATGATGCCAATAATTAAAAGGACATGGGAAGTGCTATCAAGGCAAATCAGTGAAAGGAAATAGACTCTGGTAAAAGGAAGTGAAGAGAAGAATGTAAGGAGAAAGGGAAAGACTCTATAGATAAGCAACCTCATGTTTTAAATGAAGACCTCAATAATTTAGTGAAATATTTTAAACATAAACAAATCTCTAACAAGATAGAATAAGAATTAGACTTACAAAAATACATCATGCATTGGTTCATGATAGAGTTGATTGAACTTAAAGTGAAAGTCAAATATTTACAGCAAGAGAATGAAAGACTGGTTCAAACTAGTTTTGATAAGGATGTTAATCATCAACTGCAGAGTCTCGAAATGAGGGTCAGTATATTTGAAAATAAAAATGACAAGCTAAAAAATAATATTAACTTTCTAGTGAATTGTATCAAGGTAGTTATGAATGAGGGAATATAAAATATTAAAAATTTTAGATCTCATTTAGGAGATCTATTTGACATTAAGATCCCAAGAAAAGGCAAAGGTAAATAGGTTCATTATAGCAGGTGTCATAAAGATGTTTACAAAGAAAATTTTCTTTTGCAAATAGATTCGAATCTCAAAAGAATGAAGAGTTGATGGGAAGACATCTCTAGTAATTTGGACATGGAATAAGCTTCAAGTTCACTTTTAGTTGTTTTCTACTCTTGGTGTATCTTTAGATGTTTTTAAATTATTTTTAGGTAGTATTATAAATGCTTTTGATTCTGGTTTTTTTTTTTTTTTTTTTTTTTTTTTTTAAGGACTTTAGTGGTCATTTGGATCATTTTTTTTTTGTACTTCTCATATGGTTTGGGGACTCTAATCAAGAAAATCCTCCCTTTAATCTTAATAAAAAATACAACAAATAAAAATTAGTGCAATGAATAAATATAATGATAAGTTCTCTGAAGAATATTTATTTAAAGCTATTTACTTGCCATCATCGCTTTTATAGTTGTCTTGTCCTATGACCCCATAGTTGGTTTATACTCTATACTCTATTTTTTATCACAATTTTTTTATACTCAATTTATTATATTATTTGATTGGTATTTATTATATACTTATTTTAAACAAACAATAAATTGATTTAGTTTAAGAAATAATGACGTGCAAGATACTTCTTTTAAATAATACATAAAGAACAAACTGAATAAACACAACAAATCCTCATGATCATATGGTATTTTATTTTTAAATATTTAAAGTAATAATTATATTCTAATTGACATTGTTTATTAATTGAAATAAAAAAAATTGAAAGGCCAATATGGATATGGTTAAGACATTTTAATAGACCTTATTATATAGTTTGTAATTTTAAAACAATGAAAATGTTTAGAATATTTTTTAGTTATATCATCCTCATTTTTCATAGTTGTTTTGTCCTATGGTCCCATATTTGGTTTATACTCTATACTTTGATTTTTGTCTCTATTTTTTCTATACTCAATTTATTATATTATCTAGTTAGTATTTACCACATACTTATTATAAACAAACAAGAAATTAATTTTCTTTGATAAATAATGAAATGCAAGAAATTGCTTTTATACAATACATAAAGAAAAAATTGAATAAATGCAACAAAGCCTCATGATCATACTATATTTTGTGTTTAAATGTTTAATGTTATAATTATATTTTAGTTGGCATGGTTTTTTAATTAAAATAAAAAAATATTATAAAGACTAATATGGATGTGGTTAAGATATTTTGATGGATCTTATTATATAGTTTATAATTTTAAAACTATGAAAACATTTTGAATATTTTTTTCAATTATGTCATCATCTTATTTCATAGTTGTCTTTCTCTATGACCCCATAGTTGGTTTATACTCTATACTCTAATTTTTTGTCACAATTTTTGCTATACTCAGTGTATTATATTATCTAATTGGTCTTTCGAGAGACTTATAAAAATCTGTACTCAAATTATACATAGTCATATTGTCATAAAATTTAGCACCTAAAAATGATAAATTTAATCTTTAAAAATGAGGACAAATTTTATTATTAAAAATAAGGAATTGTAAACAAGATATCGACTTTAAACTTCTCACCCTCTGACCTCTTTTTCCATTTTTTTAAATTAACACAAATTATCTCTTATAAAATAAATCTACATAAGTGCTTCAAATTGATTTAAATTATAAAACCACAAAACCTTAAAACCTAAATTCATATAACTTTATTTCTATTAAAGTTTTATTCTTTTGTGGTTGTGAGAATTATGAAGTGATCGACAGTTGTAAGAAGAAGCCATGGAGTCTAAGCAACCAACAATGAAGTACAATCCAAGTAATAAATACAAGCCTTCATATCGTGAGAATTGTGAAGCAAAAAATAATTTCAAGAAGAGGCCAATGAGGAGTCTATGTAGCTAATAATGAAGTACAATCCAAGTAATAAATACATGTCATACATATTTGTAAATGTTTTCACATTTTTATTGAATTTTACCTATTTTTTAAGAGATTTAAACTCATCATGTTATTATTTTTATCAAATCTTTATTTGTAGTGTGAAAACCCTTTTTTATCTTATATCAAAACCCTTAATAAGACACAATTGGTTATCACATGGGATTATGTGTTTAGTAATGAGATCAACAAGATCTTTGCATTTGTTTGGAATTGTTTGCTTGGTAATGAGATCAACAAGACTTCAAAAATTTTGTGAATGTGTGTTTGGGAATTGATTTGGTGATGATTTTTTTCAGAGTCTCACACACATGCTTAAGGCTTAGGTTTGGGATGGGTCTATAAAAATTCTTATTTGTGTTGTTTTTCATGTCTTTTTTATTTGGATTTATTCTTTCGAGAAAGTATTTGAAATCATTAGACTGCTCTCAATTTCATAGGGCAAAGCAAAATAGATATTCTAAAAAACTTGGGGTATCCACTAATCATAATAATTATTCCATCTCAAACATATTTGCCCTATGAATGTGTTTGACGAAAAGGGTTTAACTATGATTTTTTGTCATTATTTATTGATTTGAATATGATGCTTGATTCACTAGCTATTTATGAGTTTTTTGAAAGAACTAATAGAAATCACTAGTCAATTTTTATTCGTGTGGGAATTTTTCTAAAGATTCATCAATGAAATTATACTTGAAATCTAGGATTTTCCAGGATTTTAAAGTAAATTTTTAAGATTCTATTATTCAAATTATCCTTAGTGGGGGGCATATCTTTTGGCTCGTTAGCTCAATCGATGAAATATCTATGTGGACATGCTCGATTGACCATTATTTGATTTTAGTTAGACCCTAAGTCTGAAAGTTAAAGTTGATCAGATGCATCTCTTAAGAGAATCTTATCATCTCAAAGTGTGAAAACTAAATGAACTTTCATCACATGTTACAAAATAAATGTGAGATTTTTAGATGAACTATCTACTTTTACACTTGCACAAGTGAGTCCTATAAGTAACCTTTAGAGGATTCTCTCTCACTCGACATGAGTGAGACACGATAATGAGTTTTCTCTTGTAACTAAATGCCTCTTAAAGGGCCAAAAACTTGTCAGTGGGGGGCATATCTTCTATTTCGTTAGTCCAATCGATGAACCATCTGCACGAACACATCTGGATGGTGGTTTAAGGCCAGAATGATAGTTATCAGTCTTGATTAAATCCTAAGATTGAAAGTTACAGTTGATCAAATGTATCCCTTAAAATAGTCTTATCATCCTAAATTATGAAAATTGATCAAACTTATGTCACATGTTGCAAAAAAACCATGATTGATAAAGATGAATTGTCTACTCCTACACTTGAATGAGTGAGTCCTCTAATCAACTCCTAGAGGATTATTTCTCACTTGACACAAGCAATACAAGACAAAAAAATTTCTCTTGCACCAAAATGTCTCTTAAAGGGTCAAAAGATTGTTAGTGGGGGCATATATTCTAGCTCGTTAGTCCAATCCATGAACTGCCTATATAGACACATCTAGATGGATATTTTAAGATTAAAATGACTATTATCCGATATCAGTCAGGCCCTGAGACTAAAAGTTACAGATGATTGGACAAATTTATTAAGATAATCTTGTTGTCTTAATGTTTGAAAACCTATAAAACTTTAGTCATGTGTTGTAAGAGAATCGTGAGGGCTAGAGACAAATTATCTACTCCTACACTTGCACGGGTGAGTCTTCTAAGCAATTCTCAAAGGATTATCTCTCACTCAACATGAGCAAGATAAGGTAATGAGTTATGTCTCGTATCCAAATGTCTCTTAAATTATGGGCAAGTGCATAAAGTTGGAGGACAAAAAGTAGCCTACCCATGGACATGGTTTTACTAAAATTTCAAAAATTTGAACTTATTTAGATAATTTGAGATATATACACTCTAAATTTGAAGATGATGCAAGAACATAAAATGTAAAATTTCAAGTCTAGTTTCAAAACACATTTTTTTTTAAAAATTGTTAAGTATAACTAGGTCAAACATCTAAAATTTGAAGAGGAACTCGTTAAGAAAAAAAAGTAGATATATGACCGTGTGGCACATCATTTTTTGAGTAGCATTTAATATTATTTAAAACCCTTTGGGAAAAATTTAGATAAGATATGCTAGTCTGTGACCTATATTTTTTTAATGAATATTTTTTTTTATGAATTTTGCAAGTAAATAGATCTTAAAAAATGAGAAAAAAATGGATAGCCATCCGTGTGATGTGCCTAACTACCTCAAAAAAAAATGAAAATCAATTTTTTTTTAATGTGTGTAGAATTAGGCATAGTTTGTGACCTTATAACGTATATTTTACTTGGATCAACAAAAGACAAATTACATAAATATGTATAGACATGTATGTTTATGGCATGTAATGGCCTAAAAAAGGTATAGTTATAAATCAACATAGTTTGAAACCTTAAATTAGTTCAAAAATTATAAAAATCATATTTTTGGAAAGAGAAGAGTGTGATCATCATGATGTTATTAAGTTTTTGAATTTTCAAATTGAAATTCATAGTGTATTTGTTTATCAATGTTCAATTTTATTATTTTTTATCATAACTCTTAGACTTTGTTGTAGATTGACAGGTCCAAGCCTTAGGCTCGAGAATCCAAGCCATTCCCAAATCAAAAGGCATATGATTTGAATTCAACTTCAAATATCATGATCACATTATTAATATGATCATATTATTCCAAAAACCCAAATTTACTCTTTACCTTTAATTTTATACCCTTTACCTTAAACCCTAAGCCATAAGCCCTAAACCCCAAACCCTTTAAATTACAGACCTTAAACTAATAAATTTAGCCCCAATTAACATCCTTTATATATTGTAAGAATTAATTTCACAGGGATGAACTTGGTCAAAATATCATCACTCATTAACACAATTTACTTAATTGGCTCAATATTTGATGATGTGGGGGTTAATTGAGCCCAAAATCACATTCTTTACTCACAAATCTAGGTTTAAGGAGCTCAAATTTGCCCCAATCACCATCATGATTGTACCTTATATATCCTAAAACCTATACCCTAAGCCCTAATCCCTAAATTTCATAATCCATAAACTTTAAACCATAAATATAAGCTCTTTAAACTTTGAACCAATCATTTTAGCCCAAATTAACATCATTTAGACTAAGAATTAAATTCACATGGCTTAGTTTGGCCTAAATCACATGACTGATTACCCCATCTGACTAATTCACTCAATTTGCATGATGACATGGGGTATAATGACAACCCAAAAACATATTTTACAGTCACAAATGGGTCCAAGTGATTCAAATTATCCTCAATTATCTTTGTGATTGACCTTGTGTACCCTAAACCATATATACATTAAAACATAAGCCCTAAACCATAAACCCTAAATACTATACCCTAAATTTTAAACCATAAACTTTCCTTATTTACTAATTAATTTAGTCCCAATTAACATCCTTTGTAGTAAGAATTAGGTTCACATGGCATAGAGTGATTAGACATTATATACAGGGCCTTAAACTTAAACCCTATGCCTTAATCTGTAATCCCTAAAACATAAATTGTAATCCCTATGCCCTAATTCCCACTACATGTTACAAACATACATGCCTTACATTATAACTAATTTTATCATGAGATGTTATAAAATGCAATGTTTAAACGTATGGCTAAAAATTAGCCTTTGGAGTACCAATCTAGCTATGCATCTGAAGTAAATTGGGTCTATTTTGAGCCCCTTCAACCTAATTGCATGACTATAAAAAGTGATTTAGGGGTATATCAGCTCCAATTTCATTAGCTTTATTGAAACAAAGAAACATTATTTACTTATATACAAGTTCTACATGTATAGAATGTGGTTTTGATCTCAATAAATGTGAAGTCATCATCTAATGAATGCAAATGTCGATTAGTTAATTTTTGGAAGTAATTAGAATCAAAATGAGCCACATGAACCTATTTTAAATTGTATATGATGTGATTTGGATTGTAATTAACCCTAATGTCATTTCATATATAATTAACCAAAGAGTTTATTCATTTAATCGAGGAGGCATTTGAGGCCAATTTAAACCCCTGCAAGAGTAAGATATGATTTGGGATAAAATTAAAAAGATCAATTCCATCATGAATTGATCCAATTAGTCAATTTATGTAATTAGGACATGATTTGGGCATAATTGAGCCTCTAAACCAAATTTATGGATCAATCGATTGTATAACATGTATGCAACATGTACATGGCTTAACTGACCCTAATTTGATCAAAAATGCAAACATGAAGGTAATTGTCATAAATAGGTGAATAAATAGCTCAAATATTCTTCAATTACCTTAGTGATTGGGCCTTATATCCAATATCTTAAATATTAAACCCTACACCATTTAACTTTAACCCTAAACCCTATACCATTTACCTTAAACCCTAATCCATAAGCCATAGACCCCAAACCCTTTATATTGTAGACCCTAAACCAATAAATTTATCCCTAATTAACATCCTTTATATATAGTAAGAATTAGGTACACAAGGATGAACTTGGTCAAAATCACATCACTCATTTAACCACAATTGACTTAATTGGCTCAATATGTGATGATGTGGGGGCTAATTGAGCTCAAAATCACATTCTTTACTCACAGATATAGGTTTAAGGAGCTCAAATTTACCCCAATTACCTTCATGATTGTACCTTATATTCCTTAAAACCTATACCCTAAGCCTTAAGCCTTAAATTTCCTAATCCCTAAACTCTAAACCATAAATATAAACACTTTAAACCTTAAACCAATCATTTTAGCCCAAATTAACATCATTTAGACTAAGAATTAAATTCACAGGTCTTGGTTGGCCTAAATCACACAACTGATTGCCCCATTTGACTTTTTCACTCAATCTGCATGATGACTAGGTCCAAGTGATTCAAATTGCCCTCAATTATCTTTGAGATTGACCCTATGTACCCTAAAACATATATACATTAAAACATAAGTCCTAAACCACAAACCCTAAAGTCTATACCCTAGATTATAAACCACAGACTTTCCTTATTTACCAATCGATTTAATCCCAATTAACATTCTTTGAATTAAGAATTAGGTTCACATGGCATAAAGCGATTAGACATATACAGTTTCTTAAACCTAAACCCTATGCCCTAATCCCTAATCCATAAAACATAAATTATAATCACTATTCCCTAATGTCCACTACATGTTGAAAACATACATGCTTTATGATATAACTGATTTTATCTCAAGATGTCATAAAATGCATTTTTTAAACCTATGGCCAAAACTTAGCCTTTGGAGTACCAATCTAGCTATGCATCTAAAGTAAATTGGGGCTATTTTGAGCCTCTTAAACCTAATTGCATGACTATTAAATGTTATTTGGGGGTTGATCAAATCTAATTTGCCCTAATTGCCTTCATGATTGTACCTTATATATCCAAAAACCTATACCCCAAGCCCTAATCCTTAAATTTCCTAATCCCTAAGCTCTAAACTATAAATATAAACTCTTGAAACCCTAAACCAATAATTTTATCTCAAATTAACATCATTTAGACTAATAATTATCTTTTTGATTGACCCTGTACCCTAAACCTAAGCCCTAAACCATAAACCCTAAACATTATTAACTAAATTGTAAACCATAAACTTTCCCTATTTACCAATTGATTTAGTCCCAATTAACATCCTTTATAGTAAAAATTAGGTTCACATATGGCATAAAGAAATTAGACCTTATATACACCCTTAATTTAGACCCTACATGCCCTAATCCCTAATCCATAAACCCTATACACTAATGCCTTAATCCCTAATATATATTAAGTATAACATTATCATGTTATTTAATAATACGATCACATTATTATTAATATAGACATAACTTAGTTCTTAATGTCAATGTTTAACCTTATGGATAAGAATATACCCTTTTGATTATTTTGAGCAGTTCACGTTCGATCTTGGGCTTGCTTAACATGTCTAGTAGTTGCCTTTCATCCTTTTTCTTTCTTGGGGCTCTTATAGACACTAGAAAACTACACACTATGGTTATATATTTCGAATCACCCCTAGACCACCTCGAGACTCCCTAAGGACCCAACCCTGACCTTTAGTCTGCAACCAGACCTAACTCAAGTCAGTTTTGATCCACTGATCAAACCCACCTTTTTAACCCAATTTGACCTTGACCCTCGACCATTGACAATCACCCTAAATGTCGATGATTACTTTGACCATCGATGGTCAGGTTATACCATTTGAACCAACTTAGCTGACCCTTCAACTCCAACTTGATTTTTTATAATTAGCTCATCTAATTTATGTGCAAACCAATGCATGTGTGAGCTATATTTATACATCAAGTTGGACCCCTTGTTAATGTCTTATTACACCTCTCCTTCCTTGCTATAAAAATATGAGAACTTGAGAGAGAAATGGAGGTAAGTAAATCATCAGGAGGTAAGAGCAGGAGAGAGAATAGAGGTCAAGATCACTCATCAACTTCTTGTATAGGTATCTCTTCATTAGCAATTATCTTTAGCAAGCTCCAGAACTTCTCCAAACCATCAATCGTCAACTATCAAACCATGATCTAAGTATATTGTTCTTTGTTTCAAGTTTTAATTATTTAGTTTAAAAATTGCACTCATCCACCAATAACCTCTTTTCAATCATCTGAATAATTAACCCTTAAACCAACCACCTTTGAACCTTACCCTATATCTCACAACCAATATCTAACCTAAACCCACCTTATAGAACCTTTATGTAACCTCAACTAAGCAACCTTATTGACTTGAATCAAAACTGATGGTAACCATCAATGGTCATCCTGACCATCAATAGTCATCTTAACCATCGACAGTCACCCTGACCATTGAGGGTCACCCTGATCATCGATAGTCACTATATAAAACTAGACACTTTAAATCAATAAGTAGAAACCACTTCTTAGCCTCAACCAAAACCTTATTTTCTTAACTTTTGTCACAATACAGACTAAAAACAATACCCTGACCATACCTGAACCATATTTTGATTGTTTGGCATTCACCTTAATGTTATCTTGTTCATTTAATCATTTATTTTGAATAATATTTATTTTACCTAAATTAAGTACTTTCATTTATGTTATGCAACCTTCTTTTATCAACAACATTAACTTATTCTTAAAAAGGTGGATTGACAGCCTCTAAGGAAGTTGTGTACTTAGATCTAGCATTCTAAGTAATCCACCTTCTAACTCTAACTAAAAAATAATCTGTTTTAGTACCATCTTATCTATAGGTCATCCTCCAAAGCCAAAGAGGATATCTCACAATCTTCTAATCAATGTGTGCATGACCAAATAGGTTTTTCTATCGTACCCATATCTAGTTTCTTCTTCTTCCTTTCTCAAAAATAAGATGAAATTACTTTGAAACATTCTAGCACGCCTAGTGGGACCCTTGAATCTTTACTTGGGTTTTATTTTATTTGCATCTATATACTCTTTTCCCTATTTTGTGCTCATAAATGAAATAAAATTTCTTTTGGATTTAAAATCAGATGCATACATTGATTGTTTGCAATTTTAGATCACATGGTTTAAATTAAATCAAAGTAATTTAATCATAGCATCACTTGTATCACACACACAAACCAAACCACCTACATAAATCAAATATCATAACAACTTAACATAAGACCTGATTAGGATTTCATTACCTAGTGGTCACCTTACCCTTCCTAACAATCTTACTTGGAGGTCATTACCAATGGGAGAACCAACTCAGCTATTTGGTTGAGTATAAACTCTGGAAATCAGTATATACTAGCTACGAAACTAACACCTTTATCGTTGTAGTGTGTGAAGTGAGGGGGTAGGCCTCAATACTAAGCCATGTATTGAATTCTAATACATATCCTTTTGAGAGCTTTAAACACTACCTGAAACCAACCATAGACTTCTTTGCTAATACCCACTCTATAATCCACACAATTCAAACTTAAGACATAAGCCACCAGTGAGACTAAAAAGAACCTTAGGATTTAATGTACTTTAGTGTATGTTTTATATTCTTTGAATTTTTCTTGTTTTCTAATTGTTTGAGTTGTGAGGAATCTAACTTCCCTTGGAAACCTTCTACCATTTTGCCTTCATCCACCTCATCTCCATTACCTTATTCAATGGAGAGCCCTCTTATAGTTTCTCTAGGAGATACTAACTTTGTTAAACTCCTAGAAGACAATCCTCTTGCCTTAGAACGTTACCTTACATCAAGAGCCACTTATACCCCCAAACTTACCTACAACCAACCCAACCTTACCTATATCCAACCCAACCCCACTTACAATCAACCCAACCATGCCTATAACCAACACAACCTCACCTACAATCAACCTAACCTCACCTACAATCAAACCAATGTCACTTATAACTAACCCAGCCTTACCTGAAATCAATTCAACCTCAACTACAACCAATTGACAACCTTTCAACAACCACTTGATCATCACCTCAACCAACCAATAACCTTTCAACCCTTATTATACCCTTGTTATAACCAACCTCAACTATCTCAACCTCACCAATCTTTGGGTTACCTATCCCAACCATCATATCAAATACCTCAACTACATCAAAATTTTGATTACCTACCTCAACCATTATATCAATCACTAATACCCCCTTTAAGGCAACTTTTTTTTATCTCAAAACCAAGAGTTGGTGTATCAGCCTAGTCATACCACCAATAACTATCAACCCAACAACTATCAATTCAACCACTATCAAACCAACCACTATAAATCTACTTTATCAACCTCATCAAATAAAACCAACAATCATCCAACCAACAACTATTAAACAAAATTTTATAACCAATCAATCTTATCACCCTTACCAATGTTATCAACCCTATCAATCCAACCTACCTTACCCACCTTCTCAACCTTCTCAAACTTATCAACCCCATCAAATCTAACCAATAACTATCAACCTACCATATTGAACCAACCAAAATTTTTAAGTCACCCAACCATATCAAACCTACCCACCATATCAATGATGTCAAATCAATCAAACACCTCAACCTTGCCCAACTTCTCAAACAAACCTACCTCATCTACCTTATCAAACCAACCAAACTTTTTGATCCCACCAATCTTATTAAAACAACCAACCTCACCAAATCAAACCAATAACTATCAACCAAATTTTTCCAATCTAGCAACCTTATCAAGCATACCCAACCCATTAAATCACTCAAACTTGTTGAGTCCATCCAACTTATTCGACCAAACAACTAATTAGCTCACAATTTCGAGAGCCATTAGTACACCCTCTTCATAGGTTGTATACCCCACTATGGGAATCACATGCCTCAATCCTTGAAAAACTTTTAAGGGATTTTGTATTTAGACTTCCTCAAATCAAACCCATCAATCGTTCTCTTCTAAAACCAATTTGATTCATAGATAATGAGTTTTATCTATATCATCGTATAGATGAACATGTTGTAGACATATGTGGGTATTTTAAGATGATCATCCAAAACCTTATTTATCAAAAGGAGGTTCCAAAGGATATTCTTCATGTTCCTCCAACATAGCCTTGAATGTCTTCAAACAATCAATCATTGAACCTCTTTCTGCACCCATTATTGTGCAATCCCATAATCAAGTCCCTCAAGACAATGAGGTCCCTTCATTAGATTTGGTCCTTAGTGCATCTATAACTAGGGAAACCATAACCGAAACCCCAACCAATCCACTTGTTAACCAAGTGTACCATTTTCAAATTCCTTTTCAAATCATCACTAAGGAAGAATCAACCTTAAACCAACCACTTGTTGACTAAGAAGAGCCTTCTCAACTTTCCTTTAGAACCATCATTAAGGAAACTGACCCACCTCTTCTACTTCCCTTTTAATGGAGCCAACCCAAACCCAAAACACCTCACCTATAAGTAAATCCAACCCAACCTCAATTAAAATAAAACACATTCAATTCCTCTATAATCTACTAATTTTTATCTACCTAGTGACATTTTTTTTGGTTTGATTCCCTTTTGAATAGGGTCAATCTTTATCACCTTACCTTACCAAACAAAACAAAAAAAAAAACCAACCAACAATCCGAATCAACCACCCATCCTACCTCCCCTAACCAATAAAACCAATCTCTAGACCAAATTAATCAACCATGATCAACCCAACTTATAATCCAACCATAATCAACTTATCTATCAACACACACCAACATCAACCCTTCATTCAAGATTTCTTAAATCTTGGATACCCTTTTATCCAAGCTACCCACACCTCACCTAGGCTCCCTCATTGGGACAATTTGAAACTCTTGTCCAACCCATCTCTATTTCAAAATGATGTTCCCAACATTATTTCTAGACCCCAACCCTACCCAGATCTGACCCAACAATGTTTCCCTCACCATAGCACCATAAGGGAGATCTCACCTGAACCGCCACCTACAATTTGAACTAACAACAAATAACCCTTGGGAGGTAAATGAAGTCATCTTCATCCTTCCTAAACCCTCTTTACTAACCCATGTATTTACCTAGGAGTATTTTCCTACCTCAACATTCATGGAAAGAGCATCTGGGGTAATTATTTCCCAAAAAGCTTTGACCAAGCAATAACCCCAACATTAACCAATTACCAAACCAACCTTTGGCACCTACCATCAACCCAACCATGCCTATAACTAAATTAGCCTCACCTATAACCAATCAAATCCTAAATACCACCAAACCAACCTTAAACTTAAACAAACCCTAACCTTGACCAACCTTTTATCAATAACCCAAACCAACACCTAAATCTACTAAATAAACCAAAACTAACCAACATTGTCACTAACCAAAGTTTAGCCACCATCACCTAATTAACCTTGCCTTTTTTTACTCTGTCTAACCTAGAGTCTTTTCCATGTCCAATCAAGTGTTAAAAATTAACTGGGGAACCTATTCTATCCAGATTGGATCAAACCATTTACATGTAAGTGTGGATCTGGGGCATATCAGAACCTAAACCCCTCAATGCTTTGCATTTACATCATATTCTTTTGTTAAACCAAGTTCTTGTCATCTTGTTTCTCACTTAAGCTCATCCCTTGTTTTCATCCACCTTCATTTATTTATTTTAAGGACAACCAATTAAAAAAGGATCATGTGATTATCTATCACAACCTTAGACCAATCATAAGCATGGGTACCATGGCTCTACCTATGGCCTGATTCTCATGGAAACTTTTTGCCCCTTATAGGATGAATCCCCATAGTCATTGTCACTTAAACCTATTTCACTCATCATTCACCTTTTTGTGTTATGGTTTTCTCCTGTGCAAAGGAAAGCCTTCAAGCCTATATAGACTTATACATGTATAAACCAACATAAAATTAATTTGGGATGCCAAATATCACTTGGGTCAAAATCTCTAGCATTGCAGACTGCTCCCTTAAAGGACAACTTTCCAAAACTACCAAACATTTCTTAAAAAGGTAAAATTCTCCATCGAAGGAAAACTATCACATGAAAACAAATATAAAGCTTAGATCACTCCCTTGAAAGATGGCTAAACTAAACATTTGTTAAGCAAGTAATCACCTGGAATCTTTCTACATCAATCAGCTTCCCAAAGCCATCAGCTTAAAGCAATCAAATGACCTCAAGTACAAAGTCAAAAACAAATCAATCCTAAGAAAGATTCCATCAAATTTCACACAACATTTTTAGACTTCCTGCCTTGATTAATCTACACCAAATTTAGAACATAGACTTGTCTACAATGGTTTCTAGGTCACCTATAAAAGGGGCAAGCCGTATCCACAAGAAGGTTACACTACCATCCATTTACCTATTTTATTTATCTCTCCTTTTACACTCCATAAATCAAGGGATTTTGAGCTTACTTAACACTACTTAATCAAGTTATTTATTTTAACCAATGAACTAACACCAATATAATGCATGAAATGGGTTTATGTTCTTAAGCCCACCCATCTTGCCATTTTGGTCTTTGCCAATTAGAGCATTTCAGCCTCCTACTTTCATGACCAATTGAGAAGACATGTTTCTTCCATCTTTGAGTCATTGAAACCCCAACCACCTAATTTACACCCTTCCACCAAATCAGGCAACCTATTTGAACACCAACCAACCAATCAACCATGCACCCATTGGAGAGCATCTTATTTTCTACGACCCAACCATATTACCTCATCATGGGTCCTTCTAGCCCAACTATTATATGCCCTTGCCTTGGTCCTTTTGATTATATCGACAATAATTTCCATTTTGACCAATTTTTAAACTTGTGTTACCTTGCATACACCCAATCAATTAGTGTCTTCTTAAGAACACTTCTTACCTCAGATACCCATGACTACACCAGACCAATTTGTATTTTTTAAGAGCACTTTCTGTCTTAAAAACCCAAAAAAACACATACCTTGTCTAGGGGACTTGCATTTATGAGTGTACCCAACCACCACGTCTAAATGAGGTCACATAGTCCACTTGTCACTTGCCTTTTTATAATCAGCCTTAATTTTTACCAACTATAGCAACCTAGTTAATGAATGGTCTTGATTATTGCATTTTTGTTGCACTTTTTGTGCATGTTTACACTTTAGTTCCCAACCTATAATACATCTTCCTAACATCTACCTTCGTCATCACCTTACCCACTCATCAAACCCACACCCAATTCTATTTTACCTCATGAATTCCCAATTTGAGGGGGAACACTTTTTCCTATGCTCAGAGCAACCTAACCTTCGACCCACAATCTATTTTTGTTTTACAGCTTGTTAATATAAATTGGATAGTAAAAAAGAGCAAATATAGACACTAAAAAACCACACACTACGGTTCTAGATGTTGAAACACCCCTAGACCACCTTGAGACCCCCTAGGGACCCAACCCTGACCTTTCAACGACAACTAGACCTAACTCAAGTCAGTTTTGACCCATTGAGAAAACCTACATTTTAAACCCAATTTGACCTTGACCCTCGATCATCGATGGTCACCCTAATCATCAACGGTCACCGTGACCATCGACAACCAGGTTTCACTATCTGAACCAGCTTAACTAACCTTGAACTCTAACTTGATTTTTTATAATTAGCTCATCTAATTCATGTGCAAACCATTACATGCATGAGTTATATTTAGATAATTTAGACCCCTTGTTAATGTCATATTTCACCTCTCCTTCTTATAAAAAGAGGAGAACTTGAGAGAAAGAGGGAGGAAAGTAGATCATCAGGAGGCAAGAGTAGGAGAGAGAATATAGGTCAAGAATAATCATCAACTTCTTGTGTAGGTGTCTCTTCATCAACAATCATATTTAGCAAGATCCATAACTTCTCCAAGCCATCAACCATAAACTATCAAACCATGAGCTAAGTATATTATTTTTTGTTTAAAGTTTCAATTATTTAGTCTAGAAATTATACTCATCCACCCATAACCTATTTTCAATCTTCTGAATAACTAACCCTTGAACTAACCACTTGTGCAGGTATCTCTTCATCAATAATCATCTTTAGCAAGATCCATAACTTCTCTAAGCCATCAACCATAAACTGTCAAACCATGAGCTAAGTATATTATTTTTTGTTTAAAGTTTCAATTATTTAGTCTAGAAATTATACTCATCTAGCCATAACCTATTTTCAATCTTCTGAATAACTTACCCTTGAACCAACCACCTCTGAAATTTACCCTCTATCTCACAAGAAATATCTAACCCAAACCCACCTTCCAAAACCATTCTAAAACCTCAACCAAGCAACCTTCTTGACCTGAATCAAAACTTATAGTAACCGTTGATGGTCATCTTGATCATTGACAATCACCCTAATCATTGAGGGTCACCTTGACCGTCAATGGTCACTGTGTAAAACCAAACACCCAAAATCAACAAGCAAAAACCACTTCTCAACCTCAATCAAAACACTATTTTTTTTACTTATGTCACAATACAGACCAGAAACAAAAACTTGACCATACCTGAACCATATTTTCATAGTTTAGCATTCACCTTAATGTTATCTTGTTAATATAAGTATTTATTTCACTTAAATTAATTGCTTTTATTTATGTTATACAACCTTGTTTTATCAACAACATTGACTTGTTGTTAAAAAGGTGGATTAACAGCCTCCAAGGAAGTTGTATACTTCTCAGATCTAGCTTTCTAGGTAATTCACCTTTCAAACCCTAACTAACAAACAATCTAATTTAGTGTTTTCTTATTTGTAGGTCATCCTCCAAAGATAAAGAGGAGCTCTCACAATCCTCTAATCAATGTGTGCACAACCAAATAAGTTTTTTTACCATACCCGGATCTAGTTTTTACTTCTTCCTTTCTTAAAAATAAGCTAAAATTACTCTTAAACAACCCCATTTTATATATTTTACCTAAGTATTAGCCTCCCTCCACTTTTTACACATGGTATCTTGATGCTTCTTCAGCACAAAGAAGTCCTTGATTTATCTCAGAGTAGTGCTAGATTGACATGTGATGACCCAACATTCATTTGAGGCCATTTCATTTTGTTCAAAACTCCAAATAACACCATTAGCTAACGGGGTGATGGGTGAGACGCACTTAGCAGTTATCAAGGGAAACACAGTTTCTCCACATATCACCTTTGTACTTATTTTTATAAGAAAGTGCCAAACTTCCCTTGGAGAAGTATCTACTCAACACGTGGCATCATAGCACTTATCCAAGAGTGATTTGTTTTTGATAGGCCTTCAAGCAACACCATTAGCTTGTGAAGAAATAAATGGGACCTATGATGTAGTTATGATAGGGGAGAGGTGAGCTATTCCATGTGGTGTTATGATGCTTGTCAAGGGTGATGTTTTCCTATCAGAGCTAGGAGTTGTGTCATTATCCAAGGCAAGTGGACCTCCATCTCCAATGGCATAATAAAATTAGTTCTAGAGATAGACATGTGGCATCACTACACTCTTGAGAATCATGACCATAATAAGGTGTTAGGACCCAGAAGCACCATTGATTACCAAGCAACTAAACATGCGGAATTTAACTAGAAGTAACAAGTAACTAGAATTCAGAAATAACATAGAATATGAGAGACAATACCCAATTGTATTAATACTCTTCCAAAAGGAAATACAACAAAGAAGATGCCACAGTCTTCTTCCTTACACACCTCTAGAGCATAAACAGTAAATCTCTTCAAGAGCTCACTCTCTCTCTTACGGTCCCAACACACAACTCAAACATAGAGTTGGTGTTCACCTCCACAAGCCAGTAACAACACCGCCAGTTAACCAGTTAGTAACAATACTGCCAGTACACCGAGTATACACACATACTCAACCGAGTACACAACGCACTCTAAGTAGATCTCCCATGAACTTGCAATAACCTGAAACTCAAATGATCTTACTTTGGAAGGAACTACTTTGCCTTCCTCTATTGCTCTCCAACTGAGTACACACTGTACTCCAAGTAGATCTCCCCTGATATTGCTCCCTATTGTGTTGCTGACCTCCCTGATCTTGCACACCTGCAAATCAATCTGGTTCCACACACCTGCAAACCTAGATCTCACACACACATACACTTGTAAATCAATGATCTTACTTACCATGTATATCTCCAAACGTGGCCTTGCACACCTACTGACCAAGATCCTACATACATGAAGAATCCTTCTGATTCTCTAAACCAGTACCCATACTTGGCACTGTGGCACTAGGAGGAACACACCTTGCTCTCTTCACTCTGAAGGAGCTAATATTTGCTCTCTTACTCTCTAGCACACTTTTACAATACAACCCATGAGTCTATTATATAGATCTCATGCAAACAATAATTAGACATTTAATCACAATAATTAGATCTGCAGCTCAAGACTATAATTAGCCTTCTTACATGCAAACAACCGGTTTGTTAACTAACTATTCGTGCAACCGACAGTTCCAGAACCGTACAGGCGACCAACATCGGTCCCTATCTGCCTGGGGGTGACCGTCGTTGGTAGCTTCCTATCTCCACATGATCGACGTTGGTTGGTCTGATCGACCCCAGTAATTGTGACACTCAACACCCTCCTCCAATGTCTGCATCAGTGAAGCTTTTAGCTCTACAACCTAACAATCTCCCACTTGGAGATAAACAGCTACACTGTACCTGTACTTATACCCCATCTAATCTATTTCCTGGCTTGAATCCCTCTTCAAGCTCAACCTTGAAGACTAACCACCACAAATCCTATGGTGCACCTCCTGTCATCCAAGTAACCTGCCACATCTAAACCTATAAACCCATGTAGTGAAGTCCTAACCCTGCATAACATGTATACCTACTGCTGGTCCCTCTCAAATACCTAAGAACCCACTTCC
This sequence comes from Torreya grandis, assembly GCA_037957365.1. Lineage (NCBI taxonomy): Eukaryota > Viridiplantae > Streptophyta > Pinopsida > Cupressales > Taxaceae > Torreya > Torreya grandis. Next base: position 1,440,144 of record JARHVA010001583.1, read on the forward strand.
CTGAATTGGCTCCTAACTCTTTGATAGCTCCCACTGCTGGGGAAAACTCAGGTCTATACCAGACCTCATGTGATTTCAGACACTAAACTGTCCAGCCCTTGGTGTGCTCTAGTTCTCAATCCTATGTATTGAACCTCGCTAACACTTGATTCACATCAGCTCCCACTAGAGACAAAATCAACCTGTGATCTTCCATGTCTCTCATGCCAAAGAATTTCATTGCTCTAAATTCCTCATGACATGCCGCTGAACTAACCTTACCCTTAGCTCAGTAAAACCCTGTATGTACGAACCTGCTAGCTAGTATACCATCCACATACATTAATAGGATAATGTTGCAATCATTATCCAATTTGGTAAGACAAACACAATGGTTACACTGACATTAACTAAAGCCATGCTTTTTCATCCACTTGTCAAACCCTGTACCACTGTCCTTCAGCTTCCTTAAGACCATATGACCTGGCCTTCCATCTCACGTGTCCATTCTCTCTATTCTTTAACTAAGGTATCCATTCATCTTTCAGTGCTTTCTTCCAGCTGGCAACCCTACCAAATCTCTCATTTGGTTCTGCATCCTATTCATGCCATGCTCCCACTGTATCCTGGATCCTTCCTGCTCTGCAGTGAGCAACGAGTATAAAGAAGAGGAACAACGAATTTGAGGCTTACCCTTTCAATCCTCCATATGGGCGTTTGAGACTCCTTGACAGCTTGCTGTCTACCCAAAATCTATCTCAGTGACCGACCTTGGTCACCACACAATCTGCATCCAACCAACATCAATTCCATGCAACTCTATCCTTTCAACCAACGTCAGTTTCCTGACTGATGTCGGTCTTACCTGGTCATCGCTGTTGGTTCTATGATCGACGCCAGTAGCCACCCTGCCTGACACCACTAGCTCTGGTCTACACATGATTGACATTAGCACCTGTCTATTTGACACCAGTTCCCCTTGACTGACGCTGGTAACTGTGTTCACCTTTGAGTGATGAATTTTTACCTATGAGCTTTCTTTGAATCAATTCCTTGTCCAAACTACCCTGCTCAGAGGTATCCAGCCCCATCCACTGATCTTTTTTCGTCATCTCTTCCAAGAACACCAAGGCTTTCCAGTTCTTAAGTTTATCAAATACATCAGTCTTCCTTTTCCTACAATAAATCCAATCCTTTCTTGTAGCATCCCACTACTCATAGAAATCTCAGTCTATGCTCTCTGAAGCTGAACTCTTACCATATGACTTAAGAACATCCATTCCCTTCTCACTTATGTGACCAAGCCTACAAAGCCACACCTGTGCAACAGAAGTGGAATCAATAATACAAGCAAGTAGATAAAGAGTACCTACTTTCTTACCACATGCTAATTCAAGTGCATCTTTGGTAACATTCTAAGAATCCGCTGTGAGAGTTCATGTGCATCTCTCATCACCCAACTTCCCTAAAGCAATTAGCCACATCTTCAAGACTGGGACCGGCATGACCTTCTTCAACACCCATGTGTTGGATGCCTGCAATTTCAGCTGCACTTCCCCTTTGCCAATACTATGACAAGGCTCACCAACCCCTCTATTTGGGGCTACATGGAAAGAGGCAACAGAATCTATAAACCAAGATTCTACTTTATCCAAGGAACATTCTAGAGCATCTTGTGCAACAACACTTGCAACATTTGCTTCTTCAGTTCCTTCATGCTGATCTTGAACCAACCAACAATATTTCTCTACCTGCTCTTTCTTTCCATAACACTGTAATTGACCATTCATGCTTTTAAATTCCTCCATTCTTAGCTTACTTTCTTCTACCATTGCTATACTCCCACTCAATTAGAAACCCCTGAGAGTGACTTGTAATCAAACACAAACCTGCTCCCTACAACCTTAGCTTTGATACCAACTGTTAGGACCCAGAAGCACCATTGATTACCAAGCAACTAAACATGCATAATTTAACCAGAAGTAACAAGTAACTAGAATTCATAAATAACACAAAATATGAGAGACAATACCCAATTGTATTAATACTCTTCCAAAAGGAAATACAACAAAGAAGATGCCACAGTCTTCTTCCTTACACACCTCTAGGGCTCACACACCTCTAGAGCATAAACAGTAAATCTCTTCAAGAGCTCACTCTCTCTCTTACGGTCCCAACACACAACTCAAACACAGAGTTGGTGTTCACCTCCACTAGCCAGTAACAACACCACCAGTCAACCAGTCAGCAATAATACTGCTAGTACACCGAGTATACACACATACTCAACCGAGTACACAACGCACTCCAAGTAGATCTCCCATGAACTTGCAACAACTTACAACTCAAATTATCTTACTTTGGAAGGAACTACCATGCCTTCCTCTATTGCTTTCCAACTGAGTACACACCGTACTCCAAGTAGATCTCCCCTAATATTGTTCCCTGTTGTGTTGCTGACCTCCCTAATCTTGCACACCTGCAAATCAATCTAGTTTTGTACACCTGCAAACCTAGATCTCGCACACACATACACCTACAAATCAATGATCTTACTTACCATGCAGATCTCCAAACGTGGCCTTGCACACCTATTGACCAAGATCCTACATACATGAAGAATCCTTCTAATTCTCCAAACCAACACCCATACTTGGCACTGTGGCACTAGGAGGAACACACCTTGCTCTCTTCACTCTGAAGGAGCTAATATTTGCTCTCTAGCACACTTTTACAATACAACCCATGAGTCTATTATATAGATCTCATGCAAACAATAATTAGACATTTAATTACAATAATTAGATCTGTAGCTCAAGACTATAATTAGCCTTCTTACATGCAAACAACTGGTTTATTAACTAACTGTTCATGCAACCAACAGCTCTGAAATCGCACAGGCGACCAACGTTGGTCCCTGTCTGCCTAGGGGTGACCGACGTTAGCCAATCTGTGACTGTCATCGGTAGCTTCCTATCTCCAAATGACTGATGTCGATTGGCCTGACCAATGCCAGTGACTATGACACTCAGCACCCTCCTCTAATGTTTACATCAGTGAAGCTTTTAGCTCCACAACCTAACATAAGGCAAAGTAATTGCACCATATCTAGGATCTGGGGGTTAACTACACTCATGATCTTGAGTCCTTCATTCAGTTATAATAACATCATCATATGCATGAGTGTTAGTATTTTTAGGTGTCACCCCCATGAGAAGCCGTTTCACCTATATATTCTGAGCTCATTCCTTTTAAAAAGGGCTAGTTATCATTTTTTTTAATTTTTTGCTATTTTTCATAGACAACCTTTTATAATAAGATAGGAGCAATATTAGTTAGAATTTTTCATTTGTATGACCTTAATAGGTGCCCCTCATGAGTTGGATTGAATATTTTGTATTCTGCCCTTGAGGCCTTCTGTATTCTATTCTCCACCTAACAATGAAGAGGATGTGGTGTTCTATGTCAATTTGAGTGGGAATTTATCTCTGCTCGTTATTTCTTTTCTCTACTTCTATAGTATTAATTCTTGTTTGCATTATAGATCTTAATTCATGATTTATGATCTTTTAGGGTCTATAGTGTTTAAGGATTCAATCTATTTTATGCAATTATAGGTTAAAGGTATAAATTCTCTTAGCGTATCACCTTAGTTTTATTTCAGTATTATTTGCATTTCCTTCCTACCCCTTTTCACCTCTTAAGATCAAATCAAAGAGTCAGATTCTAAAATCTTGGCAATTGCTTTATAGACCATAATTTAGTCCCACACCTGTAAAGCTTCCCATAGAGGTTGTTTAACCTAAAGTGAGAGTTTTAGGCATCAATAATTTTTATTTTCTAGTGCACCCAGTGGGACAAATCTACTAGTCGACTCGACTAGAAACTTGAGTTTATGAGCCAAATGCCCCTTACAAGGTCATAAACAAAAAGGAATCTAAACCTATTAACACCACTTATAGGATCTCTAACTTGAAAAAGTACCATAAGATATAGTGTTACTCAACAACCACAATAACAAATGTCTTTTCTAGAACCACCAAAGAACTTCGTATAGTGGGATAGTGACAACCCAGTTGTCCCTCTGATGCCCTCAGCTACATGGGACTCCATCCTTGAAAATTCCCTAAAGGCACTCCCTAAATTCTTAAGAGAATATTTCAAGACCACAGAGGAATATCTCCAAGATGTTGCAAACATGTGCATTGTGTACTATGTCAATGTGTAGAATGTAGCTTTAAGGCTACTAGCCACTTCCTTTAAAGGAAGGGACCTCGATTGGTACTGATCCTTACCAACCAACTCCATAGCCACCTAGAATGTGTTAGGGGTCAAATTATTTGAGCACTTCAATGATAAGGTGGACTAATCATCCCTCCTGCAACAACTAATAGCCATCAATAAGGCCCCACAAGAGGCCATTATTGATTTCAATACCAACCTAGAAAAGACCTAGAAAATGGTCTCGATAATGGCTTGACAACCTTCAAGCATGGCCATTTTTTTCTATATCAAGGATTTCAATTTAGACATTATGATTATGATTCAGTCATTTAGAGGCCATATGTTGTGAGATGCTTATGATCTAGCAGTAAGGGCTAAAAATAATTCAATAGATACAAGAAATCTTCCTCCTCGACTGTCAATGTTGATGTTCTCAAAAATATCAATGCCATCACAAGAAGAAGCCTTGAGTAACTTAGGGGATCTACCTTCTATGTACGTATACCTACCCACTCAAGCGAGCATGCCTACTCAATCCTCGGTATCCATAGAGATGAATAATATGAAGAGTATTATGCAAAACTTCTCTAATGAGATAATAAATCTCAAAAGGTAGCATGTTATGCTTCAAAATCCCTCTTTTAATAACTACCAAGAAAGGAGAGAAATATACCAATAGAACCAGTATCAAGAGCAAAGGCAAAACCACCAAATGCCAAATAATCAAACGTGACCCACAAATCAAATGGTTGCAGTCCTTGATCCCCTACACATAGTATTGTTGAATGAGAATAGGGAGGTAATCACTAGCCAAAATAACTTGGTGGATGATTTTAATTTGTGGTGATTACCTTTCAATGATGATCATGGACCCTAAAATTATCTGAGGGGTAATCTACAATAGAAGGTTGCCAAATAATGATGACAAGGGAATGCACCTGATTCGACCTATGTATATCAATCCCTAGGGGTTGAGAATGTTGTCTTAATGGCACAAAATTAAGGGATGTCCTTAGAATAGAAAGAGGAAATAGCCCTAGAGCACGTGCTTTTCTTCTGGTTAGAAGGTGAAGATGCAATCTATGTGAATAGAGTTCCAATGTATAGAGATCCATAAGTTTAGTCAGACTACTATATGCACTCTAAGAAAAGGTTGGTTGAGAGCTTTGAAGCTACAAAAAGGTCTTAAGTGACTTTCAAAAAGGGTCCAGGATCCCAACCTCCACCTTTGACATATCAAAAGTAGAGAGAAATAGTGCAAAATAAAGTAAAAGACCTTGAGGTTCTTCCCTCAGGGTCATATAATGTGGTGGAGCAATTGAAAAAGGGTTTGACCAATGTTTCTCTCTAGGATTTCCTATCCTTGAGTGCAAATATCTGATGAAAGAGTCCTTGGAGGAATGAGGGAAAACCATGTGGGAAAAGCTGGCTACGGAGTCCATAAAAATAAAAGGAAAAGAGGCTATCATGAGTGTGTAGCCCTATATACCATCCATATTTGTCAATTCCAGAGGAGTAAGTAAGACAAAACCTACCTCATTCTATTTGAAACTTATTATGGGGAAAAATCACTGCACAACTCCATGATCAATTCTAGTGCTGTCACAATGGTGATGCCCAAGTAGATAGCAGATGTATTATAATTATAGTATGAACCCTTAAATAAAGGAGTGATGTAATTGGATGGAAAGAAGGTTCAAAACTTAAAAATCATTAGGGATCTCCCCATCACATTGTATTCTTGTCCCACCATTTATATATCATAAGATGTAGTAATAGACATCTCTCCCATCTTTGGGCTATGTCTATTGAGAGATTTTATTGCTAATATAGGAGGTACATATCATTAGACTGGTCCCATTTTATTATAAGGATTAAATATGGCTCAAAGTTAAAGGTAGTATCAAAACCAATTCATCTAGAACATGTAACAAATGAAGTCATGATGAAATTTGAAGCAACACACACTTCTTTCTCAAAAAGGAAGATGTACTACATGGAAATACTTGAAGGGGAGAAAGTAACAGATATCAGAAGCTCAAAGGAATAAACCCTCATCAATAAATTCATTGAGATTGACCCATTCATAAACTTCGATGCCACTGGTCTCTAAACCTACGTAATCTATGATGAAGACCAAGACATTCTCGAGGTCACAAAGAGGAAGGAGGACCAAAGTGAAGGGGCTAAAGGTGAGTCCAAATTTTAGACTTTGCATTTTGATGGTGCAAAGTGCAAGACCAGCTTTGGATCTGGCATCCAACTAATGTCTCCTTCCAGAGAAGAGACCCTCTAAGCCTTTTGATTCCAATTTGCCTGCATAAATAATGAGGCCAAATACGAAGCATTGATTTATGGCCTCAACCTTGCTAAGTAGATGAGTGTAAATCAGCTGAAAGTATTTGGTCATTCAAAACTAGTGGTAAAAAAAGTAAGAGTTACAACTATGAATAATGTGTGCATGAGATCCTATTGCCACCTTATATGAGATTTTATTGAAACCTTCAAAGATTTCAACATTCAGATCACCCTTAGAGTTGTGAATGTAGAGGCTAACTAGATGGTAATAATCAAATCCTAATTCGATCTAGTGATAGATTTGTTTGTCAATGAGCAAGTCATGTGGTTTATCATTAGAATTTCCATCCCTGACAATGACCAAAATTGGGAAGTGTTTGAAAGTGATGCTCAAATTGCCATGTTTCTCCAGCAATTGTATGAATTTGTAGAACAATTGCAACCAAAGATTAAAGAGGCTTACGGGGACCAAATCATGCAATTAAAAACCAACAAGTTTTCAAAGGGGCTCATCACCTTAGAGAATCTGTTCAATTTTAATGATGCTAGGAATGAAAAATGAAAGTTTTTCATAGATAAAGATGACTACTCTGATCTTGATGTTGAAGGTGGAAGAAAGATGAAGGTGGGAAGGGAGGTTCCCCAAAATTATAAGGAGTGGTTGATCTCCTATGAAAAATATGAAGGCATCATCACATATACCTATGATGATTTGAGAGGATATGAATGCGAGGTCATTGAATACACCATAGACTTGGTGGAGGGAGCCAAACCTATCCAAAAGAAGCAAAGGTTGGTAAACCCAAAAATTGAGTCCCTCATGGCCCAAGAACTTAGGCAACTAATCGACTCAAAGATCATATACTTGATCAAACATTCGACTTATGGGACTTGAATAATTCTTCCTTGAAGGATCACTAACCCCTTCCCTCTATGAAATAAATCCTCTAGACAATGGTAGGTGCAGAAATGTTTTCTTTGTTGGATACATTCTCTGGATATAATCATGTATGGGTAAATGAGGAAGATAAACACAAGACCACTTTCACCACAAAGTGGGTAACCTTCACATATGAGAGGATGACTTTCAACCTTTTTAATGTTAGGGATACATTCCAACAAGCTATGGACATGGATTTTAAGGGCCTAATCAATAATATCACCCTCATCTATCTGGATGACCTCACTATGTTCTCAAAAAAGAAGGAATACCACTTTGATCATCTAGAAAGTTTTTTCAAAGGTGCCAAAAATTCAATGTGTCTCTTAACCCCAAGAAATGTGTCTTTAGAGTCCCACAAGGTAAGATGCTTAGATATGTAGTATCAAAAGAAGGGATCGCCATCGATCGGTGTTAGGTTGTGGAGCTAAAAGCTTCAACTCTTTGCAAACAGTAGGAACAGAAGGTTGCTGAGATCCAGGAGCACCGGCATCGACAGCAGGACCGACGTCGGTCGTGACCAGTGCAGAAGGCCACCGATGATGGCAGGGAGTCAGCCGACGTCGACAGAACCAGACAAGCAGGGATCGACGTTGGTCGCCTGTGTGTTCCAGAACTGCTCGTTGCATGGACAATTAGTTAAGTGAACGAAGAGTTTGCATGTTAAGACCAGTTAGAGTCTTGGGCTGCAAGGATAATTGTCTAAATTAAGAGTCTAAGTTATTGTTTAAGTTAGGGATCTATTTATAGACCCATTGGCATGTATTGTATAAGGATGAGATAGAAAGGAAGAGTTCCTTCTAGTTGTGAGATCATTGAGTTGCAGGTTGTTGCAAGCTCATAGGGGATCTACATGTAAGTTTGGTCTGTTGAATTGCAGGTTGCAGGTTCATGGGAGATCAGCTTGAAGTGCTATAGAGTGCTTGGTGTACCGGCAGGGTTATTACTGACTGGTTGGTGAGGTGAACACCAATTCTGTGTGTGAGTTGGTTGTTGGGACCATTTTTTGTGTAGGAGAGTGTGTGTGAGAAGAATTGTTGTACACTTGAGGCGTGGGAAACCTCTGTAAGGTGGAAGAGTGTGGTGGCTCTTTGTAGTATTCTTTTCTGTAAAGTGTTAATATAATATAGTGTATTGTCTCTCATATTCTGTGCTATTGGTGAATTCTAGTTACTTGTGTTTCTGGTTATTTCCACATATTTAATTGCTTATATTTGGTAATCATATTGTGCTCTTTCTGAGGAGCAAGATCCTAACAGAAGGAATCAAAATAGGTGTGTTTGTTCTTGGATTCCCCACCCCCTAACAACTGGTATCAGAGCTTTTGGTTGGGATACTAACAGATTGGTTTAGATCTGGGTAGTGTGTTTTGATTACAGGTTACTCACAGGGTTTCTATTTGAGTGGGATTTGAGCAATGATAGAAGACAATAAGCTACGAATGAAAAAGTTTAATGGCAAGAACTACCAATTATGGAGGATGCAGATTGAGGACTATCTGTATCAGAAAGATTTGTACTTACCGTTGGGTGGGGTTAATAGCAAACCCTCAGATATGAAGGATGAAGAATGGGAGGTTCTTGATCGGAAGGCTCTGGGATCTATTAGACTGAGTCTTGCATCATCTGTGATTTCTAGCTTATCACAGTGTAAGACAATGGTGGAGTTGATGGAATCTTTGGCAAATTTTTATGAAAAACCCTCAGCTTCTAATAAGGTATTTCTTATGAAGCATTTATTTAATTTGCAAATGTTGGAAGGTGGATCTGTTCATAGCCATCTTAGTGATTTCCATGGTTTGGTAAACCAGTTAAGTTCAGTCAATATTGTATTTGATGATGAAATTAGAGCTCTCTTAATCTTGTGTTCATTACCTGAAAGTTGGGAAGGTTTGGTAATGGCAGTTTCTAATACTGTGTCTCCTTCAAAAGTCTTAAAAGTGGATGATGTTGTGAGTGTGATCTTGAATGAAGAGATACGCAGGAAAAGCACAGGTGAATCATCAGGAGATGCTTTGAGTGTTGAAGGCAGAGGAAGGCCAAGAGAGAAGATAGAGCGTGGGAGATCAAGGTCGAAGATAGGCAGAAGATCCAAGTCCAAGTATGGCAAAATAACCTGCTGGAAATGTGGAAAGCAAGGGCACTTAAAGAGAGATTTCAGATCGGGTGAAGATCAGCATGAAGGACATGGAGAAGAAGCAGATGTTGCAGATTACATTGCACAAGATGCTCTGGTATGTTCTTTGGATAAAGTAGAATCTTGGGTTTTAGATTCTGGTGCCTCTTTTCATGCATCCCCACATAGGGAATTTTTTCATGAGTATGTCCAGGGAGACTTTGGAGAAATTTGTGTAGGGGATGGTAAGCCTTGTCAGATTGTTGGCAAAGGAAAAGTGAAGCTGAAATTGCAGACATGTGACACATGGGTGTTAAAGGAGGTCATGCATGTCCCAGTTCTGAAGCAGAATCTGATTTCTGTTAGAAGTTTGGGTGATGAGGGTTACACAGTAACTCTCACAGCGAACTCTTGGAAGGTTACCAAGGGTACACTTGTTGTAGCTAGAGGTAAGAAAGTAGGTACGCTTTATCTATCTACTTGTATTACTGATTCTCTTTCTGGGTTATCTACTTCAGCTGTAGATTCAAAGATGTGGCTTAATAGGCTTGGTCACATAGATAAGAAGTAGATGCTTGTTCTTGAGTCAAAGAGTATGCTCTCGGATTTGGAAGGCATGGATCGTGGTTTCTGTATGCAGAAGAAGAAGGTGACATTTCTTGAGGAATCTGATGTTAGTGACAAGAACAAGAAAGCCTTGGTTTTCAAGGAGAAGGTGACGGACAGAGTTCAGCATAAGGTGCAAAGGAATTTTGAGCAGAGCAAGGGTGATTTGGACAAGGGTTTGATCCAAAAGGAGCTCACGGGAAAAAGTCAGGTCTCACTAGAAAAACACAGAGACCGATGTTGGCAGGAAAACCGGCATCGGTGTCCAGACAAGGACCGACGTCGGCTATGTGCAGCCCGATGTTGGTGACTTGGGGCAGATTACGACCGACGTCGGCCAGGGGAAATCGACGTCGATAGGGTGGCAGTCACAGGGAACCGACATCGGTCGGCTGCAGACTGAGATGTGACCGGCATCGGTCACTGAGACAAATTTTGGGTGGACAGCTAGTTGTCATGGAGTCTCAAGTGCCTATATGGAGGACTGAAGACATAAGTAAGTTCTTAAATTCATCATTTCCCTTCTTTACACTACTTGTTGCTCACTTATGGTATAGAACCAAGAAGTTGTTAAAGAAGCAAAACAGGTAGATCCAGGAAACAGTGGGAGATTGGCATGGATGAGGATGTGATTCCTTGGAGGAGTACCAAACAGGTGTTTTGGGTAGAGTTGCCAGCTGGAAGTAAGCACTGAGAGACGAATGGATGTTCAGGATGAAGAAGAGCGGAAATGGATATGTGAGATGGAAGATCAGGGTATATGGTCTTGTATTAGCTGCAGGGCAATGGAGGTTTGATCATTGTGTTTCTCTTTACCAGGTTGGATAATATTAGCTACATTATCCTATTTCTGTATGATGTGCTTGTTGCAGGGTTACATATACAGGTATTGCTGAACTAAAGGTAAAGCTAGTTCAGGTGTGTGTCATGGAGAATCTGGGAGCATCAAGATTCTTTGGCATGAGTGTGTTCTAGAGACATGGAGGTCTTGTTGACTTTGTTTCAGGATGATTGTGTGAAACCGGTTAGCACGCCGATGGTTAGACAGTTCACAGAATAGGTGTCTTGATTCACATAATGAGGTTGAGTGCATGGTATGTACTAAACCTAAGTTTTCCCAAGCAGTGGGAGTTGTCACAAGTTTGGAGTCAATCCGGGAAAGTAATACTGAAGGGCAGTTCAGTGGGACCAGCAGCAGGTGCACATGCTATGCAGGGTCAAGTTCTTTTTCTACATGGTTGTAGATGCAGATGTGGCAGGTAATTTGGATGATAGGTTTTGCACTACAAGATTTGTGGTGGTTGGTCTTCAAGAGTGATCTTGAGGAGGGATACAAGCCAAGGGAACAAACTAGACAGAGTACAGGTACAGGTACAGGTTACAGCTATTTATCTCCAAGTGGGAGATTGTTAGGTTGTGGAGCTAAAAGCTTCAACTCTTTGCAAACAGTAGGAACAGAAGGTTGCTGAGATCCAGGAGCACCAGCATCGGCAGCAGGACCGACGTCGGTCGTGACCAGTGCAGAAGGCCACTGGCGACGGCAGGGAGTCGACCGACATTGGCAGAACTAGACAAGCAGGGACCGGCGTCGGTCGCCTGTGTGTTCCAGAACTGCTCGTTGCATGGACAGTTAGTTAAGTGAACGAAGAGTTTGCATGTTAAGACTAGTTAGAGTCTTGGGCTATGAGGATAATTGTCTAAATTAAGAGTCTAAGTTATTGTTTAAGTTAGGGATCTATTTATAGACCCATTGGCATGTATTGTATAAGGATGAGATAGAAAGGAAGAGTTCCTTCTAGTTGTAAGATCATTGAGTTGCAGGTTGTTGCAAGCTCATAGGAGATCTACATGTAAGTTTGGTCTGTTGAATTGCAGGTTGCAGGTTCATGGGAGATCAGCTTGAAGTGCTATAGAGTGCTTGGTGTACCGATAGGGTTATTACTGACTGGTTGGTGAGGTGAACACCAATTCTATGTGTGAGTTGGTTGTTGGGACCATTTTTTCTGTAGGAGAGTGTGTGTGAGAAGAATTGTTGTACACTTGAGGCGTGGGAAACCTCTGTAAGGTGGAAGAGTGTGGCGGCTCTTTGTAGTATTCTTTTCTGTAAAGTGTTAATACAATATAGTGTATTGTCTCTCATATTCTGTGCTATTGGTGAATTCTAGTTACTTATGTTTCTGGTTATTTCCGCATATTTAATTGCTTATATTTGGTAATCATGCTATGCTCTTTCTGAGGAGCAAGATCCTAACAGGAGGAATCAGAATAGGTGTGTTTGTTCTTGGATTCCCCACCCCCTAACAATCGGGAAAGAGTATAATAAATTAGAGACTTAGCTTTGTCAATAAATAAGAAAGGGGTCTAGTCTTTCTTTGGGAAGATTGACTTCATCAATTGGTTCATATTTTACTTTGCAAGATTGGTGAGACCAATCACGATAATGTTAAAGAAAGACCAGGCCTTAAAATGAACACTCGAGGGGAGAACAACATTTAATAAAATCAAGCATGCAATATCCATTGCACTTGTACTAGTTAACTCTGAATTTTCCAAAGATTTCATTATGTATGTCTATGGGAGTGAGCATAGCCTGGTGGCTATGTTAACTCAACAGGAAGAGGTAGGAGGACATGAGCACCCAATCACATTTTACTTAAGAACATTGCACAAGTACTAAGTCAAGTATAATTTCATAGAGAGACAAGCTTTCACCATTGTCAAGGGCCTCAAAAAGTTCAGTCGCCTTAATATAAGTAAAAATCACACTCCAACATCCATAAATACATAATAGAAGGAGAAATCACCAAAAAATAGGCCAATTGGATTGTCAAGATCCTTGTGTACATAATAGAAGGGCCTCATGTACAATAATGGTATACGTGGCATGCTCCAACATCCACGAATACATAATAGAAGGAGAAATCATTAAAAAATGAGCTAATTGGATCACCAAAATCCTCGAGTAATATATCGAATTCAAGCTGACTAAGGTGGTCAGAAGAAGAGGAATTTGTAAGTATTTAGCCCAATATGCAGATATCTCACTAGAAGAACCAAACATGTTGGAAGTAGTCTTACTGAATAAATATGAATTCAATAGATCTTAAGTGGTTGATAAGATATAATTCATGCAAACCGGATGATATCCTGATGGATTCCCAACACATAAAAGGTGTTTCTACAGGCTTCAAGGGTCTAGTTACACACTGGTCTAAGGAGTCTTGTTCAAAAGAAACTTTGATGAAGAACTACTTCGATGTGTTGAAAGATACCAAGCTAAGAAAATCCTCAAAGATATGCATTTCACTCTCCCAGGTGGCCACTTCTCAATAAAAACCACCATAACCAAGATCATGCATGTGGGATACTACTAGTCAACCATGTTTATAGACTACCATCAAGCAATCAAATAATGCTAATTATTTATGGGGAAAAGGAAAAAATTGGCTATGTTGTTGAATCTGATTGTGATTGATGAACCCTTCACATAGTGGGGTTTATATTTCATCAAAATGATCAATCCCATCTCCATTATCGATCACAAGTGGATATTAATAGCCACTGATTACTTCACTAGGTGGATTGAAGTAGTCCCACTGAGAGAGGTGACCAAAAATATGATCCTCGAGTTCTTGGAGGAACTCATTTCAAGGTTCGGCCCACCTAAGATGATCATCTCTAATAACATAAAAGCCTTCCTTGGGTCTACGATTTTTGAGTTCATGTTTAGGAATAGTATCTCCTTAAAGACTTCATATAATTACCACCCATAGGGGAATAGGTTGGCAGAGTCAATAAACAACAATATGATAAAGATGATCAAAAGGATGGGTGCCAACTGATAAAAGGAGTGGCATATGCACGTAAAAATGACCCTATGGGTGGACCACATCACTCTCAAGAAGATCCTTAAAACTTCCTCATATGAACTCGTGTATGAGGACTCCTCATGCCTATGTCATCAGAGATCTACACATTACGTCTTCTATAAGCTATTGATATTAAAAAAAATAGAGTGATGGAGGTTAGGCTCACAAAGCTATGTAGCCTCCAAGAGGCAAGAGAGCAAGAAAGTGGTAGTAAAGGTTAATGAATTTCTAAACTACAACAAGGTAGCTACCAAGTGTGAGGCATTCCTTAATGCCTTAGAAAAAGTGATCCAAGATAGATAAGGACACATTAAACAACTAGTCTAATTAGGACTCCCCTCCCCATTCTTTACAGACAACAATTTCCTACCAGAAGACCAAATCAAAGTGATGTTGGAGTAGAAATATAATGACTAGACCATGTTCATGACTCTTAGTCAATCACCTGGTGTCTTCAAAGTCGAGAAAATATTGCAGCCACTTGCCCAGTGAAAATTTTAGATGTTGATTATAGTACAGGGTTTGGGGAACATCTCCTTTAAGGAGATTATTGACCTAGATAGAGCCTCCAAGGCTCTCAACAAGAAGGCCTAACCCAAGGAGGAAGAGTGGGTGCCATTGTAGGTGGTTCTTCAAAAGTTGTAAGTTCACAGACCTTCCTTTTGTTTTCAAAATTATGTTTTAACTGGTTCGTGTACTAGAGTTTTGGGTTCTCTCATCCACAGGTGGATACCATTATGATTTTCCAAGAATTTTGGATCAAAATCCACCCTTTTGATTATTTTGAGTAGCTCACATTTGATCTCAGGCTCACTCAACATATCTATCAGCTGCTTTTTATCCTCTTCCTTTTTTGGGGCCCCGTTCTATATATTTTGCCTAAGTATTAGCCTCCCTCCACTTCTGACATGTGGCAAAATAATACTTCTTTATCAAAAAGAAGTCCTTGGTTCATCTTGGAGTAGTATCAGCTTGACATGTGGTGACCCAACACTCATTCAAGGCCATTTCTTTTTTATCAGAACTTCGAATAGTGCCATTGGCTAACAGGGTGACAAGTGGGACCAACCAATAAATTACCAAGGGAAACATGATTTCTTCATGTGAAGCCTTTACACTCATTTTTATAAAGAGGTGCCCAAATTTCCTCAGAGAAGCAGTTGCTTAACATGTGGCATCATAACGCTTATCTAAGAGCAATTTATTTTTGACAAGCCTTCAAACAACACCATTGGCTGACAAAAAAATAAACGGGACCCACCATGTGGTTATAATAGGGGAGAGGCAAGCTTTTCCATATGGTACTATGACTCTTTTTGAGGGTGAATTTTTCTAGTTACAGTTAGGAGTTGCACCATTGGCCAAGGCAAGTGGACCTCCATCTCCAATGACATAACCAAATCAGCTCTGAACAAAGACACATGGCATCACTATGCTCCTTTTGAGCATCATGACCATAACAAGGCAGAGTATTTTCACCATATCTAAGATCTGGGGGTTAACTATACTCATGAACCAAGGTTTTTTTTAGTGGCAAATCTTTGTTAATATATGAATATTCCATTTTTTGAAGTTAACATTTGACAATTTTTGTGGATTGGTCGATAGGTTGCGATCACCTAAATTTTTGGGGTCAAAGTTAATTTTGAGGAGAGGTTCACCTATATTTGAATATAGATTTACTTATATAAATGTAATTCATCGATACCCTGAAACCTAATCTGAAAGAATTTGCTATATACCATCAAATGACTTTAGGAATTTTTTTGGTGGTTTGTATTTCAGGGCTGAGAAGGGCTTCAAGAATCAACATTTTTTAGCAAGGTATGAAATGATTTTTATAAAATATAATTTTTTAGCATTTTTTAACTGTAATTCTATTGTTCCCAAATCCATCACTTGCTTTTGTGGATAGCATACTGACCATTTTAGTTCTGCAGACCAAAACTCTCTCTTTTCTTTCTCAAAAATGTTTTGAGCAGTTAAGTTTTTCAAATATTCAAGCCTTTTCAGCTAAGGAAGTCACAAGTTCAACAAGTGGGCTTTCTCAAAAGGAAGTTCAAAACACTTAAGGCATTTCCTTAGTGTTTTAAGGATGGTTCAATGCCGAGGTTCAATCAAAAGACTTAACGACGGGATTCAAACAATTGGAATGAACTAATGAACCATTGAACCTTTAAACCCTGCCTCTGCAAGGTTCAAAGGTTCAACGAGTTCAAAGGTTCAAAGACTTCAGTGGACTTAAAGAAAATAAGGCTTTGAAGAGTAAAGATTGAAGTTTGAACTATTGAACCTTGAACTCTGCAAGGTTCAAAGGTTCAACGAGTTCAACCTCAAAAGACTTAGAGAAAAGAAGGCTTCGAAGAGTGAAGAATGAACCATTGAACCGTTGAACCTTGAACCAAAAGAGTTCAAAGGTTCAAAGATTTAACAAGTTCAAATATTTTGATGGACTTAAAAAAGGAAAGGATCCAGAAACTTTGAAGCTTCAAAAGATTCAAAGAAATAAAATGAACCATTAAACCGTTGAACCTCGAACCAAAATGGTTTAGAAGATTCAAAGGTTCAAAGGGTTCAAAGGTTCAAAGGTTCAAAGTTTGAAAAGAAGCTTCGAGCGAATGAAGGAAGTGGAAGATTTTAGAAAGAAGTTCAAACAAATGGTTCAACTAAAGAAGAAAAAAAGAGCGAATGTAGCCCTTTACAAAACATTGAATCAATGAACCATTAAACCTTTGAACCAAAAGAGTTCAAGGTTCAAGGTTCAAAGAGGTTCAAAGTGACCAATGACATCCCTCCATATGTCAATTTTAGGGTAATGGAATAACCATTGGTTTTCAAAAGACTTGAGAACAAGCTCAGCGACCAGCCTAGAAAGGAGCTGAAAGACCAATAGAAAGTGAGAAGGTAGCCCCGAGAGCTCAGATTACTTAGGAAGAGACAAAATGTGGCAAGGAAAGAGAGAACAACTACAATAAATCTAGAAATATTTTTAGGAGAGTTATTTCTAGTAGGTGGAATAGTCCACTAGGTAGACATCAGATAACTCAAACATTCAAGGATGCAGCCTATTTTTATGTATTAAGTAAAGATAAATGGACAATCATGTAAGCATCATAAAGAAGACCAGACAACCCATGCTTATGAGGAGACATTTGAGATAATTTAGAATGCTAAAGTCAAGGTCGATGACCTGTTCCAATATGGCCCTTTCACAGATATTTAATGCATTCAATTCAGCATGGGCCATTTTTATGAAAACAAGCGCCCAAGTCTTTTTTGTAATGCTATATATTGTAATCTCTCATTTTTTATAAAAGAGATCTCTCAGTTATTAGAAGTGAAGCTCTACCTAAATTGAAAGGTAATCCTAAGACTTTGAGCTCAGACTATTAATCATATTTTTTTAAATGAATGAGAAAGCAAGTGACCTTTCAAACTTTGTGTTGGAATAATCTTGTGTCATCTAGGAAATTGTTCTTATGTCTGTTTCCTAAATACAGTCTTGTCCATTTAATCAAACAAGTAGAACAAGTGGAAGTAAGCTAGAAGATGTCTTGAAGCTGACTGTGGGAGACTTTGTGCTACCATAATTGCCTTCAGTTTGTGTTTTGTGTAAAAGATATTGGAGAGACTTTGAGCTCCCCTTATCCTTCGTAACCTTTTACTCTCTTGTAGTTGAAGTAGAGACTTTGAATTACACTTCAAACTACTATGTTCCTTTGTCCTAATCAGTAGGAGAGATAATGAAAGAATTTATGCTTTCGTTGGTTTCTTGTGGTTTCTATTACTACCCAAGAAGAATCATGCTGTTGGCTGAATATCAATTTTGAAAGAAGAGAAGTGCTTTCAGTAATTACACTAGAATTATCCTTTGTTTTGTGAACATTATCTCTAAAAAAAGAGAGATGGATGGTATGATTTCATCTCTGTGTCTATTTTTAGCCTATATATACATATATATATATGTTATAGTATATAATAAATTATAGGGAACCTCCCCTTACTGAGAGGAGAGATTTATCTCATTCTGGCTGTGGTCACCACACCCATTTTTCCACATAAATATCCTTATGTTGTGGTTGATGTAACCATTTTTCCGTCAGTCAGCTAGAGACAAAATATTCACCCAATAGTTTTTGGTGACTCCATTGGGGAAGAATGCATAGTTTGAAGCCTTATGCTTCAAATTGAAGCAGTTTTAGTTCTTTTCCATATCTATTTTACACTCTGGCAGATCCACCATACACGCGAAACCAGAGAGCTCAAGGTATTGTTGACCATGTATTTGAGTTGGTGTAGCTAAATAATTTTTATCTTTCCCCTCCACAAACTCACCTTCAGTGAACTAGGAGTTTTCCTCTTACAAACATCAGGTCCCCAATACCAGGCAAAGATGTTCTTTCCTCTACTAGCAAAGCTTTGTCCATACGTATCCCATAGAGATTTTTTATCCCTCCTTTCAACAGCCATATTATGGCACTCCAAGGCCCCTAGGGTAATACTTTTAGTCCCCTGAATCTGACCCCACCTCTACATGAGCTACCCCATAGCTCAAAAAAAAATTCACCAAGTTCTATGGTGATGGGAAGGTTCATCTTGATGAACATATAGCATCCTTTTGCATAGCCTGTGGTGTAATAGGCATTGAATATGAAGACATTATAGTCAGACTGTTTGTGAAAACATTACAAGGCACTGCTACAGACTAGTTTTATCATTTGCAAGCACAAACAGTGACTGACTAGAACACTCTCAAAGCCAAATTTGAGGCCAAGTTCAAACCTACATAAGATGCATATGCCTTGTTAGCTTAGCTTACATAAATGAACAAGGAGCCTCATGAACCCATGAGAGACTTCATTGCTAAATTTGACAAGTTAAGGAACATGATTCCCATAATTGCTCAGCCAATGCCTGAGAATCTTAAATGCTTCTTCATTAGTTCTCAGCTTCCTAAAGTAAGTTTCCTATTGAGGCAAGCTGGCCACATAGATCTTGCTGTAGCATAAATTTTGGTGACTGAAGTTGAAAATGACCTTATCTTGGTAGTAAAGATAAGAAGAGATCCTAACAGAGGTAAATCTTCTTTATCTTTTGAATTTTCTCCTACAGGCACCACTGAACCTATGGTGTAAAAGCTAGCAAATGAATTGCTAGCTCTAAAAAAACAAATGGCACAAGGGATTTTTGCTCCTCCTTCTTATCGAGATATACAAGGAGGATGTTTCCCAACCAGTCATATCAGGGCAATGCTGCCAGAAATCAAGGGTAACCAAATCACCTTCCTCCCCCACCAGGGAAGCTTGCCATTAAAGTAGTACCAACTAACTCAACACTTGGTTATCATGAAGCTGAATCTAATTTTTCCTTCCAACCTGAGTTGAACCAAGAAGATGATGTTGATCTCTTTGTAGAAGGCCAAGAAGAATCAGCTGGTGACTCCAACATTGATTTCCTGAATTACCAAGATGAACCTGAAAGTAAAGGAGAAGCATTTGATGGATCATATGTTGTATTTACTAGGTCCCAGAACTAGTCAGCTCAAAAAGTGGATAAAGGAAAAATAGGGGAAGAATCTCAACCAATAATTTCAATTATTAAATGAAGAACTTTGCTACCTTTCCAATCAAAGGACCCGGTGAGCAACAAAAAAGTAAGTACCTCAAATATTCCTTCAACTTCTGCTTCAAATTCACAGACTAGTCCTACACCTAGTAAAAACTAGATTGATGGATGCCTTCCTCTATTTCAAATTCATTTCAATCATTTGATATAATTGACCATGCTAAGAAGACCAAAATTCAAATGTCTGAGTTTGAATTCTTACAATCCAACCCTGAGCAGTTGGATAGGTTAGTTCAATGCATGAAGAATGAAACCATCCCCATAGGACAAGATATTTCAAAAGTAACTCATGTTTCCCTAAAGAACACACCTATCTAAAATAATCTTGTGACTCCAGCTTCCCTTGGAAAGACAAAACTATTTTATGTCTCCCTGCTGATAAATGATCATCAGCTAAATAATTGCATAATTGACTCAGGGGCCTCTTACAATGTCATGCCTACCAAGGTGGTAGACTCTTTTGGTCTCACACTGACTAAGACCTTTAGGAGATGTTTCTCCATGGAAAATAAACAAGTGCCTCTACTGGGACAAATCAAAGATGCTCAATTTGCATTTGTGGCCTTCCCAAATAAGAGAATCAAAATGACAGTCCTGGTGGCCGACATCCTAGCCTCCTATGGCATTCTTCTTGGGTGAAATTTTTGCAAGGAGGTTGGTGGAGAATTAAGCATGAACTTGTCTGAGGTGAGAATTCATGTTAAGGGCATCATGAAATGGCTACTTCCTGAGAAGGAATCAAAGTACATTGTCACTCAAACATCAGCCCCTAAAGCTCAAATTTTGTTTAAGTCTTCAAGCATGGGTAATTACTTTTTGTTTACTGAAGATGTTCCTATTTCAGTAGTCAAAAGTTCCATAGGTGACAATCCAAAAAATTCAGATAAGACATCATAAGAATTAGTAGGGCACAATACACATGAAAAAGGATCTTCTCTTCTTGATGAAGAAAAATTTGAAAGAAGATCAAATTTTGATGATATTTGGATTCTGGAATTCGATGGTAGAAATTCTTCTACCAGTTCTAGAGCTGGAGTTGTTTTGATATCTCCTTAAGGAGATATTTTCCCCTATGTATATAAGTTGTAGTTTAGCAACACTAACAACAATGCTGAGTATGAATCACTACTGCTTGGATTAAAGACTACTCAAGATAACGGTGTTAAACTCCTTCATGCTAAAGGTGATGCTAAACTGGTCGTTTGTCAGGTGAGAAACATGTATCAAACCAAGAATAAGATATTGTGAGACTATCACAATCTAGTGTGAGACTGCATTAAAATATTTGACACTTTAAGTATTTTTTTTGTGTCCAGAGAATTCAATAGTTGTGCAGATGCATTGACCGTGTCTGTAACTCTCTTGGTCCCTCACCAAGATTTCAAAGAAGATAGGTACATTATCGAGTTGGTATTTTGACCAAGTGTACCTGATAATGTTGACCATTGGCAGGTGTTCAATGGTGACAACCAAATCATTACTTTTCTAGAACAAATAGATAGCCTTGAAAAGATTCAATTTGAAGCAGTGAATCTCCACCATGGGAATCAACTCCCAAAACAAATTCAAAAGCTGATGAAGAGTTCCTTCAGCTCAAAGGGAATAAAATTTCCAAAGGATTAGTTTCTTTTGAGAATTGTTTTGATAAGCATGATAGGTTTATCAAGGAACAACAAATGGATTCAAAATCTTCCAAAGATTTTGATCAAATAAATTTGAGTACAAAAGACAATCCAAAAATGGTCAACATTGGGAATTGTTGTACCCCTAATGAAAAACATAGAATTATCACTTTGCTTCACCATTACATTGATGTTTTAGCATATTCATATGATGATCTAAAATCTCTCAGACCTGAAGAAATTTAGCATAAAATTCCTTTCAAGATTAGGTCATTGCCTGACAAGCAAAAGCAAAGGCAGTACAACCCCAGGATATCAGGCACAATTTTGTCTAAGATACAGAAAATGATGAATGCAAGGATTATTTTTTAAATCCATCATTCCCCCTAGATTGAAAATATAGTCCCTGTGAGAAAGAAGAATGGAGAAATCTGCCTGTGTGTTGATTTCAAAAATCTAAATTAGTCATCCTTAAAGGACAACTATCCCTTGCCCATCATGGATCAGCTACTATAGACAGTGATTGGCACTGAGATGTTATCAATGTTAGATGGCTTTTTAGGATATAATAGTGTGGAAGTTGGTGAAGCAGACCAGTATAGACTGCTTTCACAACACCTT
Organism: Torreya grandis; assembly: GCA_037957365.1. Lineage (NCBI taxonomy): Eukaryota > Viridiplantae > Streptophyta > Pinopsida > Cupressales > Taxaceae > Torreya > Torreya grandis. Next base: position 1,462,043 of record JARHVA010001583.1, read on the forward strand.
GGGGCACTTTTACATATCGCAAAATGCCTTTTGTCTTGATCAATGATGGCGCTACTTTCTAAAGAGTGATGGATCTTAATTTTAAAAATGAAATAGCTAAGTTCATTGTGGTATACCTTAATGATTTTATAGTCTTTTCTAAGCATCATCTTGATCATGTGCATCATCTACAACAAGTGCTAGAGCGATGTAGGTAGAATGGTATTTCTCTTAATCCCAAGAATTCAATTTTTTGGGGTTATAGAAGGTAAACTTCTCAATCACACTATGTCTCGAGAAGGCATAAAGATCAACCTAAAAAGGGTCAAATCCATTCAAGAGCTTGCTCTTCCTGCCAGTAAGATTGTAGTTCACTCTTTCTTTGGAAAGATGAATTTTCTATGAAGGTTCATTCTTAAATTCAAAGAGAAGACTCACCACATTGTAAATATGATGAAGGTTTAAGCCACTTTCAGCTAGACTGAAGAAGGCAAATCAATATTTCAAGAGATCAAGGAAGCTATCTCCCATGCCCCAATTCTAGTTTGTCCTAATTACACCAAAGACTTCATAATGTATAGCTATGCTTCTAAACATATGCTTTTAGCCATCGTGGTTCAGTAGAACAAAGAAGGTGTAGAATGTCTCATATCTTTCATGAGTTGTCCTCTCAAAGCTCATGAGCTAAAGTATTCAAACATGGAGAAGCATGCTTATGCTATGGTGAAGGTGGTAAAGCACTTTCATTTTTACATCCTGAACTCACACACTGTTGCTTTGGTCCCTAATACAACAGTCAAGTCCATACTAACTCAGCAAGAGTTTGGAACCAAAAGGGGTAATTGGATTGTCAAAATCTAAGAGTTTGATCTTGTTATCAAACCAATGAAGCTTGTGAGGGGAAGGGGCCTCTGTCAATTAATTGCTAATAACACACCAGAAGAAGTAGGGTATGAGAAAATAGAAGTTGAAGACATGCCAATAGTTCTTTTTGTCACCACTACGAATGAGTGGTATTCGAATATTGCTCATTTCCTTACCTATGGTGAGTGTTCTGCTCACCTATCTCATAAAGAAAAGAGGACTATTAAGTTAAAAGATACCAACTTTGTCCTGTGGGACAATGGTCTGTATAAAAGGAACCTTGATGGGGTATTCCTTCACTGCATGGATAAAGTGCAGCAGAACAAAATTTTGGAATCTTTCAATAATTTAGCTTGTGGAGGACATTTTTTTGTGCCTATGACTGCCCATAAGATTTTGTGAGCCATGTACTATTGGCCTACTCTATTTTGAGATTCATACGCTTGGGTGCGTAGATGCGAGCTATGCCAATAGTTCATTGGAAAATCCAAGTTGGCTGCATTACCTCTCAAGCTTGTGGTGATAAAAGAGCCATTTTAGCAATGGGGAATTGATTTTATTGGCACTATAAATTTGTCCTCGAATGCTGGACATGATTATGTCCTTACAGCCACAGACTACTTTACCAAGTAGGTGGAAGCCATTTTAATCAAGCATGCTACTTCAGAAGTAGTATGTAATTTCCTCAAGAAAAACATCATTTCCAAGTTTAGAGTCCCAACTAATATTGTAACAGAAAATGCAGCCTATTTCTCTTCTCATGAGATTACCTAGTTCTGATATTATTATGAGATTATTCTCTCCCACTCATCTGACTATTATCCACAAGGAAATGGTCAATAAAAATCAAGCAACAATAACTTGGTGACTATTATTAGGAAGCTGGTAGATGACAATAAGAGAACTTGGCATAAAGCATTGTTTGACGCTTTATAGGCAGACAGAATTACACCTAAGAGGGTAATTGGTATGTCTCCGTTCCAACTTCTATATGGTCTCAATGCTGAGATACCAATCACCCTAGAATTACCAGCATTAAAGTTAGCAAAGGTAGTAGAAAATTCAACTTTTGAAAGTTCCATTGACAAAAGGATCATGTGCTTGACTGAACTTAATGAGCAATGAACTATGGTGGTGGATCAAATTGTTGTGCATCAAAGTCTAGTGAAGAGACTCTTCGATCATAAATTAAGGATTTATGACTTTTAGATTGGAGATCAAGTCTTGTTGTGAGACAAGAGGAGAGAACCAAAAGGAATGCATGGAAAATTTGATTCCTTATGGAGAGACCCATTTGCCATTCATCATTTGAATGGTGAAAATAGTTTCTTGCTGAAATATCAAGATGGAACACCATTTAATTTGCCTCACAGTGGGTAGCATCTGAAGCACTTCAATCCTTAAAGTATCAAATAATTCTAGTTGTATATATGTATAATTTTTGTATAGTATTCCTTTTTTTTTTTTTTAATTTGTTTTTGGCACCTTTATTTTTGGGTAGCATGACTCTATAGCTCAATGGCATAGATGAAGGCACTGAGATTCTGGATCTACTCCCTTTGATTGCTTCAATTTCAATCAATGGAAGTTCCCCAACTAGAGCCAGCTGTTATTCCCAAATTCCATCACTTGATTTTATGGAAAACATATCGACCATTTTGATCTTGTAGACCAAAACTCTCTCTTTTCTTTCTCAAAAATGTTCTGAGCACTTAAGTTTTTCAAATATTCAAGCCTTTTTAGCTAAGGAAGTCACAAGTTCAACAGGTGGGCTTTCTCAAAGGGAAGTTTAAAACACTTAAGGCATTTCCTTAGTGTTTTGAGGATGGTTCAACACTGAGGTTCAATCAAAAGACTTAACGGCGGGCTTCAAATAATTGGAATGAACCAATGAACCATTGAACCATTGAACCCCACCTCCACAAGGTTCAAAGGTTTAACAAGTTCAAAGGTTCAAAGACTTCAGCGGACTTAAAGAAAAAAAGGCTTCAAAGAGTTAAGATTGAACTTTGAATCATTGAACCTTGAACTCTGCAAGGTTTAAAGGTTCAAAGGTTTAACGAGTTCAAAAACCTCAAAAGACTTAGAGAAAAGAAGGCTTCGAAGAGTGAAGAATGAATCATTGAACCGTTGAACCTTGAACCAAAAGAGTTTAAAGGTTCAAAGGTTCAACAAGTTCAAAGAGTTTGACGGACTTAGAAAAGGAAAGGATCTAAACTTTTTGAAGCTTCAAAAGATTCAAAGAAATAGAATGAACCATTGAACCATTGAACCTCGAACCGAAATGGTTCAAAAGGTTCAAAGGCTCAAAGGGTTTAAAGGTTGAAAGTTTGAAAGGAAGCGTCGAGTGAATGAAGGAAGTGAAAGATTCTAGAAAGAAGTTCAAACAAATGGTTCAACCGATGAAGAAAAAGAGAGTGAATCCAGCCCTTTATAAAACATTGAATTGATGAACTATTGAACCATTGAACCATTGAACCTTCGAACCAAAAGAGTTCAAGGTCAAGGTTTAAAGTGACTAATGACATCCCCATGGATGTCAATTTTAGTGTAATGGAATAATCGTTAGTTTTTAAAAGACTTGAGAACAAGCTCAATGACCAGCCTATAAAGGAGCTAAAAGACTAGTAGAAAGTGAGAAGGTAGCCCCGAGAGCTCAGATTGCTTAGGAAGAGAAAAACATGGCAAGAAAAGAGAGAAAAACTAAAAGAAATCTAGAAATATTTGTAGGAAAGTTATTTCTAGTAGGTGGAATAGTCCACCAGGTAGATATCAGAGAACACAAACATTCAAGGATGTTGCCTTTTTTTTACATTAAGTAAAGGTGAATGGACAACTGTGTAAGCGTCATAAAGAAGACCAGACAACCCATGCTTAGGAAGAGACATTTGAGATAATTTAGAATGCCAAAGTCAAGGCTGATGACCTATTATAACATTGCCCTTTCATAGATATTCAATGCATTCAATTCAACATGGGCTATTTTTATGAAAATAAGTGCCCAAGTCTTTCTTGTAATGCTATATATTGTAATCTCTCATTTTGTATAAAGGAGATCTCTCGATTATTAAAAGCGAAGCTCTGCCCAAATTGAAAGGCAATCTTAAGACTTTAAGCTCAGTCTGTTAATCATATTTTGTTAAATGAATAAGAAAGCAAGTGACCTTTCAAACTTTGTGTTGGAATAAGCTTGTGTCATCTAGGAAATTGTTTTTATATCTATTTCCTAAATACAGTCTTGTCCATTTAATCAAACAAGCAGAACAAGTGGAAGTAAGCTGGAAGATGTCTTGAAGCTAACTGTGGGAGACTTTGTGCTACCATAAATGCCTTCAATTTGTGTTTTGTGTAAAGGATATTGAAGATACTTTGAGCTCCCCTTATCCTTCATAACCTTTTACTCTGTTGTAGTTGAAGTGGAGACTTTGAGCTACGCTTCAAACTAATGTGTTCCTTCATCCTAAACAATAGGAGAGACAATGAAAGACTTTGTGATTTCATTGGTTTCTTGTGGTTTCTATTATTACCCAGGAAGAATCCCACTGTTAGTTGAATATCACTTCTGAAAGAAGAGAAGTGCTTTCAGTAATTACACTAGAATTCTCCTCTGTTCTGTGAACATCATCTCTTAAAAAAGAGAGATGGATGGTATGATTTCACCCCTGTGTCTATTTTTAGCTTATATGTGTGTGTGTGTGTGTGTGTGTGTGTGTGTGTGTGTTATAGTATATAATAAATTATAGGGAACCTCCCCTTGCTGAGAGGAGAGATTTATCACATTCTGGCTGTGGTCTCTACACCCATTTTGATACATAAATCTCCTTATGTTGTGGTTGATGTAACCATTTTACCGTCAGTCAGCTGGTGACAAAATATTCAACCAACAAATTCTATTTACTACTTTTTAAGTTTTATCATGACAATTAAAAATGAGGGCATCCAATAATAGCCTGTGAGCATATGATGACATCTTATAAGTGTGGGCACCTGACGGTAGCCTATGGGTGATTGACTACAATCTACCAATAGTCAATGGTAGCATGTGAGTGGATGATGGTAGGCTTCCTATGGATGAATGATGATAGGGAGTGGGTGGATGTTGAAAAACTATGGGTAGATGTCAAAAAACTATGGACAGAGGCCTATAACCCATGTTGGCATCTATCTACAAGCTGTCAATGTCTACCTATAGGCTATAGTCATTTGCCCACATGCTATCATCGGGTACCAACAAGTTATAGCCAGATGTCTGTAGACATTGTGTGATGCATCGTGTGGCATTACATGATTCACTTGTGAAATGATACAAATCTGATTTACCTTGAAACCTCCATGGATTTTTTTATATAGACCACTAAAATGAACCCTATCATGAGCTCAAGTCCTTCATTTAGTTGCAACACCATCATATGCATGAGTGTCAATATTTCTAAGTGTTACCCCTATGAGAAGCCACTTTGCCTATATATTCTAGGCTCATCCCTTTTGAAAAATGTTGGTTATCATTTTATTTATTTTTTCTATTCTTTGTAGACATCCATTTGTAATTGTATAGGAGGAGTAGCAATTAACATTTTCCATTTCTACGACCTTAATAGGTGCTCCTCATGGGTCAGATTGAATGTTTTGTATTGTGACCTTGAGGCCTTCTCTATTCTTTTCTCCACATAATAATGAAGAGGATGTGATGTTTTATGTCAATTTGAGTGGGAATTCTCTATTCGTTATTTCTTTTCCCTTCTTCTATAGTATTAATTCTTTTTCATATTATAGATCTTAATTCATGCTTTATGCTCATTTATTGTCTGTAGTGTTTAAGGATTCAATCTATTTTATGCAATTATAGGTTAACATTTTAAATATCTCGGTACATCACCTTAGTTTTATTATAGTATTATTTGCATTTCCTTCTTTCCCCTTTTCACCCCACAAGATCAAATTGAAGAATCAACTTATAAAATCCTAAAGGTTTCTTTATAGAACACAATTTGATCTTACACTTGTAAAGCTTCCCATAGAGGCTGTTTAACTTAAAGTGAGAGTTTTAGGTTTCAACAAATCCCAATTGAGTATTAAGAATAATGTGATCGTGTTATTCTTAATATACATTTTTTAATATGTATGTTGAATCAGAACCTAGTATAAAGAATAACACGATCACATTATATAATAATGTGATCACATTATGTAGTAACGTAATCACATTATTATTATAGCCTAAGCTCACTTTTTAATGTTTATTTTAAATCTAAATCAATAATTATGTCCACACAAACATTTTCTATGTACTTATGCACGACCTGCAATACATGTGTACTTTTGACCCCACCTTTGAAAAGATACCAATTATCCTTGATGGGTGATGGATCACGTTTGAGGAAGAGAAACATATTGAATAACAAAACACCAAAGGAATTATAAGATTTGAGAGATAAAAATAAGATATGAATGCAAAAACTTCATGGTAGAGAAAATAGAAACCCTAATCCTGATGAGCTAAATGCCATAGATATTGAGCCAGTTGATAATAATGAATTAAATAATGATAAAATTGATCATAATGATGAAATTGACAATAATGAAATAGATAGTGTTGAAATTTTACATTCAAAGTTCCATGTTTTTGATTTTGTTGATGATGAGTCTATATATGATGCTTCACCCGCCATGAATTTTTTTTTTATGGAAACAAATAATGATGAAATTAACCTTCAATAAAATTTCATGGAAATATATAATGAAGAAATGAACAATGAATAAAATGTTATCTCACTTCTAAATAATGAAAATAATAATGATTTTGAAACACCCTCTCAACAAATTCCACCATTAACACCACTTCCAAGAAGTGTGCGTAGAAAATATAAGTACTTAATTGAAGTTGATGAAAATATTTTAGAATCAATACATAAAAAAATGTCTAATCTCCATTCAAGATGACTGGATCAACAAATTTGAGATACTTTCTTTCATAATTTGGATTATGATAGTAAAAGATGTCAGTTATTTGTTTCATTGATAAAATTAATTAAGATGAAACCTATTATGCTAAGAACATCTAACATGGATGATGAAAATAATATTTTTTTTGAAAATCTACATGATGCATATCATACTGTAAGCTCAAAATCATGCACCCAAGATTGTAATGCTGCCCGATGTATAATTATAGTTTGTGCAGTGACTAAACAGATAAAAAATGAATGATTTCAAAAACAAGCCAAACACTTACTATAAATAGAAAAATATTAATAAAATAAATTAAAAGATGTGAAAGACTTAATGAACCTAAAACCAAGGAGCTCTGGGAATTATTTGGTAGATTTTCATGAAAGGACAAGGTTATAGCCAAAACTCTTAAAGAGTTACTTGATCAATGTTGAAAAAAACAATACAAGAGTTTTACCTAATGCAAGAGATGTAGTGAAAAGAAGAGTTGCTTCTCATAATCATGAACCACATCCAAAATATTTATTGGATATGACTCAAACACAATTTTACTCTAAATTTTTGAAAACACATCCATAAATTTTTATTTATCAAAGATATTTTGAGATGGCCAAACTTTTTTATGTAAAAATAACTCACACATGCACCACTTGTTGTAGGCAACATGTTGAATTTTCAATGCACTATGATATTTTTTGCCATATTCATTGTACTTTGCATACTAACAATATTTTATAGGAGTGTGACATTAAATTTCCACCAAAATTCATGAGAGAACTTATTACAACTATCTTTCGTAAAAGATCGGATGGATTATTATTTTATAATAAATCAAGTTTAAATGGAAATTAAAGCATTTGTGTTGGATTGTCAAAATTTAAAAAAATGTATCCATGAAGAAATTGCGAGTGCAATTGGATAAGAATTAGTTGGTTTAAGCAAATAAAAATTAGTGACTTATCAAGTTAAAGATGGTAAAGAATATAAAATGTGTGATCTTGTTACAAAAAAGATACTTATTTCCAAATTTTTGGTCAAATTTAGGGATAAGATTGTTTATGAGTATGTAAGGCACACACACATGGCTAGATGGTTAGATGAACATTTCAAGATAAGCAAGGATATATTACCACTTGATTTGATTATTTCAATAGTTGACTTTGCTGAAAAGTACACATTCAAACCCCAAATGAAAGTTTAAGTGTAGTATTACAACTCATCATAAGTTGTCATATTCATGCATATAACATTCATGCATGCACCTGATAGTACAAAGAAATAACATAAAATATTAAGGGAGTAGCATTTTTATATCAACAATGATTGAACACATTATTCATAGTATACGCAAAGTTGTTTTTAAAAGTTATAAGAACAATCGAGTCAGAGAAACATTACTTTCAATCAACATTACATTTATTTAGACAATTTCACATCTCAATTTAAAAATGCATAGATGTTTTATTGGTTGAAAAATATCCATGTTACCACTAGTGTAGAGCACATTTGGAGTTTCATCGATATTTCCCATGGAAAAGGGGAATATGATGGTGGTGAAGCATGTGTAAAAAGATCTATTGAAAGGGAGGAGGTGAAATTTTAAGAGGGTGTTCATTTGATAAATGCAAAAACTATGGTTGAATGGTGTAATGAAAATATGTGTCATGGTGCTCAACCAAATTCTATTGTTCATACATTTATGGTTAATGGAGGAAGAACACTTGGTAAAGTATGAGGATTGTATGACTCTAATGGGTTCAAATAACCTCCACTCATTTCATAGCTCAAATGCAAGTTTTTAGACTATTCATACAAGACACTTGATATGTTTCTATTATGTATGCATGGACTCTATTTGAAATGAGTGTGAGTCACAAGAGTGGGTGGATGATTGAAGTTATAAACCTCTAATTCTAATCAACACATATCAGGTTTAAACAACATGACAACTTATATATATGATATCATCAGATGACTTTGACCATGTATCTGATCTAATGCAATAAAGTAAAATATATTTCATTATATATCTTTATATTGTCACTAAAAATGGATTTTTATGATACAAGACATATTTTTGTAGTTATTGAATATGAGAATAATGAAGGGGGCATTGATTACTACTTATGTCAGTGTTTAGAGAGAAAAAATTAACTTCCCCAATTATAGATGGAAAAAACATTGACTATCCCATTGGGTTAGTGGTAATCACTAGAAATTGGTTTCGATGATATCCTATGAAATATTTAGATAAATTGTTATTTGAAGAGTTTGAAATGCACAAGAAGATACTACACTACTCAAATTTGATTCTTGAACCAAATATTCAATTAGAAAAATATCATGGGAGACCATTAAATAGGAAATTATGAAAAGTCAAGAGTCAGACCATGAAACTATTTTTGATACTATCAAGGTTAAATAAGATCCTAATGGTTCATTGGATTGAAATATATAGGTATGTTGAATTTTTAAATGTAGATGTAATCAATTTTATCAAATATTTTTATTTTCTAGGTAGTATATATGATTTTATTTTTAATTACTAATATTTTTTTGTAGGTTAGTGTGCTAGATAAGCTTCTACCTTCACATGATTAACACTGTCAGTAGAGAATTATATATTATTGAAGCTAAGAGAAGATCAAGTTAGACATGATCAAAGTGATAGATTCTCAGGTGGAGGTCTCAGATGTATAAATGGTAGTTGGGGCTCAAGAAGTTTTTTATTTAATGTCAAAAAGTTGTATTTTCGGACCCCTCACTATAACTTGTCCAAAGGATTGATATCAAAGGTTACACCTAAGTGCTCTAGGGTATGATTATAGGCCTCAAATAGGTGAGGGAATGATCTAATGGTTTACATTAATGACTTATAAGTTTTGTTTTACGTGTGTTTGAACTTAGGCTAAAAAAATTAATTTTTTCTTGTATTGGGAAGGACACTCTTGAGACCAAACTCAGTGGTGGGCTTATCGATCAAGTCTGATGAGAGGAAAAGAACTTATTCTTAGACATTATCCACCCCTATACATTTTGACAATGTTATTTTTTGGTCAAGGAGCATCAAAACAATAGTTATACAACCACAACTTAAACTTTGATGATATTTGTTGTCAGTATTTTCACACTCTAGAACATTAGTGAAAATATACTTTTGTGTTGAATTTAACATCATGGCAGTGTGATAACATGTAATTTGCCTATTTGGATGTGATTGAAGTGATAAATTCTTAGGTGGAGGTATCGAAGGTAAAATCGCAGGTGGAGTTCAAAAAGTTTCTTGTTCAATACCAAAAAGTTATATTTATGGTCCCCTCACTGCAACTTATCTAATGGATTGATTTCAAAGGTTCCACTTGAGTGATTTGAGGTGTGATTAGAAGGATTAAAGAGGCAGGGGAAGGATCTAATGGTTCATAGAAATGACTCACAGGTTTCATGTTATGCATGCTTAAACTTAGGCTAAAAATTATGTTTTTCTTATATTGGAAAGGGCATTTTTTAGGTCAGAATGGGTGGTGGGTTTGTCAATTGAACCTAATGGAAGGCCAAGAACCTAGTCATAGATATTATCCTCTCCCTGAATGTGTTGAAAGTGTTAGTTTTCAGTCAGGAAGCATCGAAACCACAATTCTATAACCATAACTTAAACTTTAAAAACATTTATTGTCAGTATTTTTGCGCTCTAAAATGGTAGTGAAAATGCACTTTCACATGGATTTGAACATCATAGAGGTGTGATAACATGTAATTTGCCTATCTATATGTGATCTATGTGATAAATTATTTGGTGGAGGTCCCATAGGTAGAAATAACAGTTGGAGCTTAAGAAGTTGCTTGTTCAATGCCAAAAAATTGTATATTTGGACCCCTCACTGCAACTTGTCCAACAGATTGCTCTTGAAGGTTTTAGCTAAGTGATTTGGGGTAAATTTAGAAGCATTAAAGAGAAAATGTTGGGATCTGATAGTTCATAAAAATAAATTACATATTTTATTTTATGAATGTTTGAACCTAGGCTTAAAAATTATATTTTTTTATTGAGAAGGGCGTTCTTAAGGCCAAAATGGGTGGTGGGTTTGTCGATTAGGCTTGATGGCAGAGCAAGAACTTTGTTTTAAACATTATCTACCCTCTAAAACATGTTTTAAGTGCTATTTTTTAGTTAGGAAGCATCAAAACCATAGTTATTCAACCATAACTTCAACTTTGACAACATTTTTTGTTAGTATTTTTATGCTCTAGAACGGTAGTGAAAATGCCCTTTCAGGTGGATTTGAATGTTTTAGTGGTGTGATAATATGTAATTTATCTATCTTGATGTGATAAAAGTGATATATTCTCAGGTGGAGGTCTCGGAGGCATAAATGGTAGTTGGAGCTCAAGAAGTTGCTTGTTTAATGTTAAAAAGTTATATTTTTGGACCCATCACTACAACTTGTCCAATAGATTGCTCTCGAAGGTTCCACATAAGTGATTTGGGGTAATATTAAAGGGATTAAATAGGAAGGATAGGGATCTAATGGTTTTTAGAAATGACTTACATGTTTTTTTACATGTGTTTGAACTTAGGCTAAAAAAATGCTTTTTTTGTATTGGGAAGGGTGTTCTTAAGGCCAAAATGGTTGGTGGGTTTGTCAATCAGGATTAATGGGAGGCTAATAAAATAGTTATATACATTAACTTATTCCCCCCTAAATGTGTTGGCATTGTCAATTTTTGGTCAGAAAATATCAAAACAATAGTTTTGCTAAGCTCTCAACTTGTAGAAATTCTGAGTAAATCTGAAGGGTTTCATGAATAAAATGCCTCTAAAGCTCAAACAATTAAACACTAAGATATGAAACTTTGTGATGAGTGGAGGTATGGATGTTATAAGTTAGTCCAAGTATTATTGGGTTGATAAGAGGTTTGAAATTATAGGTACAGAGGACTGTTTTTATGTATACCTATAAAAGACCATTTTTGAGAAAGTTGTGCATAAGGTAAGATGAGTTTTTGGTTGATTTGAGTCATATAAACTTGCATAAGATTTAAAACATGTTAAAATTATTTTTGATATAGATAATATGTAAACAATAATGTAGACCCCTATTACAAAATGCCTCAAGGGCTACAAAATAGGCCAGTGGCCATGAACAACAGAGCAACAATAAATAAACAATGGACCAACACTAAAGCACTAAAAGACCTGAAACCAAAACCAATAGAAGAACCAAAAAATAATTAATTAGAGAATTTCAATCATCCTTGAGAAAACTCAGGAGTTCTTCATTACTAGCAACCTTATCATCCTTGTCCACCTTCTCATCCTAAGTATCCTGTAAGACAGGCAGTGAAGTAGCATCCTAGTGAATCACTTTAGATCATGTGGTAGAAAGTACCTTTATTTTATTCTTTAGAGAGAAAAACCCAATCTTTACATCCTCAAAGCCCTTTTTAAGCTGAATACAATTATCAAAAATCTTTTCACTGACATCTTATTTCTCAGGGGATTCTATGGATTCAGTGTCCTCTTTATCAGAGTCATAAAAGAAGTTATTTAACTCTTTAAAATAGTTGGTGCCCTCCTATTTCAACAGTTGATCAGGAGTCAATTTTACCTCCATGATCTCTAACTCATTCTCTGGATCTAAGGGCAAAGAATAGTCTATAATATTCAACATTAGGGTTTTTCCATCAACCAATCTGCTTGATCTCTAGATGCTTAGCTTCCTTAAAATAATCCCTTAGACCTCTTTATCATTATCCTTCTCAATAGTATCATCCCCTTGCTTCTGAAGCTTAGAGTGCCCCTTGTCCATAGTTGACTTTACCTGCTTCTCAACACTAGAGGACTTTTTGACTTTTTTCTTACCTGACTTTCTAGGTGCAGAGTGATCACCAGTATTTTGTTTCCTCTTTTTGTCACTCGAGTAGGAAGGTATATGTCAGGATCCTCTCCTTAGAGCACAATTGATTACCTTTGTATAAGCAACTAGAAATGGAATTAAACCAGAAGTAATAAGTAACTAGAAATTAGAAAAAACAAATAATAGATGATATGAGAAATAATACAATCTATATTAACACTCTTCTAGAAGGAAATACAATGAATAAATATAACTCTTCCCACACCTCTTGGGTGTATAGTAATTCTCCCTCAAGATTTCTCTCTCTCAATCAATTACAACCAACTCAACATTGAGTTGTTCCCTCTAGTGACAATCAACCCAATGGTTGTTGTTGCCTACTTCCAAGTGACAATCAACTCAACCATTGTTGCCTACTCTCACACACACAGCAGATCTCCCTGATCTTACACACCTTGCAGATCAACTGACCTTGCTCACATGTAGATCTTCCTAGTCTTGCACTCTTGCAGACCTCCTTCTAGATCTTACACTTAAGGATCTAATCCTTTAGTCCTATAATTACAATACAACCCCATGGGTCTCTTAAATAGATCCCAAACCAAACAATAATTAGAAACACAGACTCAAGACTAAAATTAGTCTTTACATGCAAACTAACTGTTTATCTAAAATTAGACCAGTTCTAGAAACACACAGGTGACCGATGTCGGTTCCTGTCTAACCAATGCCGATCGACCATAATCGATGTCAGTTACTATGTAGTTGAAGATGACCGACGTCAATTGGCTTGACTGATGTTAGTTACTCTGTAACTTAGCAACCTCCACATTTGCATTAGTGAAGCTTTTAGCTCCACAACTTAACAATCTCCCACTTGGAGATAAATAGTTGCACCTGTACCTATACCTGTATAGCAACATCCTCTAATCTATTTCTAGCTTGTATCTCCATCTTCAAGTTTAGTCTTGAAGACCAACAAAATTTGAATGAAGATTCAACTTCTCCTTTGTTATCGGCTTTGTTAACATACCTGCAGGATTCCTATCCTTGCTAGCCTCTGTGACTGCAACAACCTTCTACAACTTTGATATCTAGCTAACCGCCATTCCACCAATAGTGAAGACATATCCTATGGTGCTTCTCCTATCATCCAAGTCACCTACCATATTTGAATATACATACCCATGTAGAGAAGTGTTTGACCCTGCATAGCATAAATACCTGTTGCTGGTCCCTCTCAGATATTTGAGAATCCACTGAACTACTTTCCAGTGCTTCTTTCCTAGATTGGCCATAAACTTGCTAACAACTCCCACTGCTTGGGCAATATCAAGTCTAGTACATACCATGTACTCAACCTCATCATGTGTTTAAGACACTGTTCATAGCTCAACTTGAATTGTCCAACCATAGGTGTGCTAACCAATTTTGCATCCTACAAATTAAACCTCTCCACTACCTTATTCACATAATCCTCTTGAGACAAAATCAACCTATGATTTTCCCTGTCTCTATAAATACTCATGCCAAGGATTTTCTTTGCTACTCCTAAATCCTTCTTGGTAAATGTCTGAGCTACTTTTACCTTTAGCTCAACAATTCCCTGCATGTGTGACCCTGCAATAAGTATATACACTACATACAGTAACAAGATAATGTAGCTATCATTATCCAACTTGGTAAAATAAACACAATGGTCACATTGACATTGACTAAAGCCATGCTTTGTCATAAACCTGTCAAACCTCAAATACCACTGTCCTAGAGCTTGCTCAAGACCATATAACCTGGCCTTCTGTCTCACATGTCTATTCTCTCCTTTCTTTAACCTATGAATCCATTCATCTTTTAGTGCTTTCTTTTTGTCTGGCAACTCTACCAAATCCCACGTTTGGTTCTCTTCCAAGGAATCAATTTCCTTATTCATGCCATGCTCCCACTGTTTCCTAGATTCTACTTGCATTGCCTCTTCAAAACTTCCTAGTTCTCGACCATTAGTGAGCAACAAGTAGTATAAAGAAGGAGAATAATGAATTTGAGGCTTACTTACCCTTTCAAACCTCCTCATGGGCATTTGAGACTCATTGACAGCTTGTTGTCCACCCAAATTTCATTCTAATAGTGACTGATCTCTGTCATCTCTCAGTCTACACTCGACTGATGTCAGTGCCATGTGACCGACCTGACCGATGTTAGTTCTTACCTGACTGACATCAGTTTCCACCTACCTGACATCACCAACTTTGGTCTCCACCAGATCGACGTTAGTTCCTACTTGATTGACGTTGGTCACTGCCTGACCGACGTCAGTGTCTGTGTTTTCCTGTGAGTGATGATTTTTACCCGTGAGCTCATTTTAGATCATAAACTTGTCCAAATCAACATTGCCCTGCTCATAATTATTTATCCTCTTGAGCTGATCACTGTCCATCACCTTCTCCTTGAAAACCAAGGCTTTCTAGTTCTTAACATTTGACTTAAGAACATGCATTCCCTTCTCACTCATGTGACCAAGCCTACAGAGTCACATCTTTGCATCTACATCTGAAGTAGATAAAATAGAAAGAGAATCAGTAATACAAGTAGATAGATAAAGTGTACCTAGTTTCTTACCTCTTGCTAATACAAATGCACCCTTGGAAACTTTCCAAGATTCTACTGTGAGAGTTACTGTGCAACTCTCATCACCCAACTTTCCTGCAAAAATTAGAATCCTCTTCAGGATGGGAACATGCATGACATCCTTCAACACCCATATGTTTCCAGTCTACAATTTCATTTGCACTTTCCCTTTGCCAACAATTGGACAAGGCTTACCATCTCCTAAATAAAATTTTCCAAAGTCTCTATGGACATAATCATGAAAAAATTCTATATTTGGGGTTGCATGGAAAGAGACACTAGAATCTAAAACCCAAGATTCTACTTTATCCAAGGAACATATAATAGCATCTTGTGCAACAATACCTACATGTTTTGCTTCTTTATTTCCTTTATGCTGATCTTCTACCAACCAACAATCTTTCTTTACATGCCCTTTCTTTCCACAATTCCAGCAGGTTATACTGCCATACCTGGACTTGGATTTACTGCCTATCTTTGACCTTGATTTCCCTTGCTTGACCTTCTCTCTTTGCTTTCCCCTGCTTTCAACACTTAAAGCATTACCTGATGTTTCCCCTGTGCTTTTCCTATGAATTTCTTCATTTAAGATTACACTAACAACATCATCAACTTTCAAGATATTTGAAGCAGACGCAGTATTACTTACTGCCATTACCAAGCTATCCCAAATTTTAAGTAAAGAGCATAAGATTAAGAGAGCCTTAATTTCATCATTAAAAACTATTTTGACTGAATTTAATTGGTTTACTAAACCATGGAATCACTAAGATGACTATATATCGATCCACCTTCTTGCATTTGCAAATTAAATAATTGCTTCATAAGAAATACCTTATTCGAAGCTGAGGGTTTTTCATATAAATTTGCCAAACATTCCATTAACTCTACTGTTGTCTTTGCCTGTGATAAGTCAAAAATCACAGATGATGCCAGGCTCAACCTTACAGATCCTAGAGCCTTTCTATCAAGAACATTCCATTCTTCATCTTGCATATATGTGGGCTTACTTGAAACCCCACCCAACAGTAAGTATAGATCTTTCTGATACAAATAATCTTCTATCTGCATCCTCTATAATTGATAATTCTTGCCATTGAATTTATCCATTCTTAGTCTACTTTCTTCTACCATTGCTTTACTCCCACTCAAACAGAAACCCCTGTGAGTGACCTGTAATCAAAAAACACTAACATGCTCTGATACCACCTGTTAGTGAACCAAGCTCTGATACCAACTATCAGGATCCTCTCCTTAGAGTATAATTGATTACCTTTGTATAAGTAACTAAACATGGAATTAAACCATAAGTAATAAGTAACTAGAAATCAGAAACATCAAAGAATAGATGATATGAGAAATAATACACTCTGTATTAACACTCTTCCAAAAGGAAATACAATGAATAAATCTCACTCTTCCCACACCTCTTGGGTGTACATTAATTCTCCCTCAAGATTTCTCTCTCTCAATCAATTACAACCAACTCAACACTGAGTTGTTCCCTCCAGTGACAATCAACCCAATGGTTGTTGTTGCCTACTTCCAAGTGACAATCAACTCAACCATTGTTGCCTACTCTCACACACACAGTAGATCTCCCTAATCTTGTACACCTTGCAGATCAACTAACCTTGCTCACATGTAGATCTTCTTGGTCTTGCACTCTTGCAGACCTCCTTCTAGATCTTACACTTGAGGATCTAATCCTTTAGTCCTATAATTACAATACAGCCCCATGGGTCTCTTAAATAGATCCCAAACCAAACAATAATTAGAAACGCAGACTCAAGACTAAAATTAGTCTTTACATGCAAACTAACTGTCCATCTAAAATTAGACCAGTTCTAGAAACACACAGGTGACCGATGTCGGTTCCTATCTGACCGATGCTAGCCAACCATAATCGATGTCAGTTACTATGTAGCTGAAAATGACTGACGCCAGTTGCCCTGACTGATGTCAGTTACTCTGAAACTCAACAACCTCCACATTTGCATCAGTGAAGCTTTTAGCTCCACAACTTAATAGTATATTTTTAAATTCACACAAACCCTTTATCACCACTTTTTACAACTGGCTGAGGGACCCAGTCACACCACCCATGGGGGCTAAAAGAAAGGGGCCCTATAGAAAAGGGTTATTCTTCTTGGAATCAAGTGGGGACTTAGAGCCTTTTTCTTATGGGGTTGGGGAAAAGGAATATTAATAAAAAGATCCTTAGGGTTGTGAGAAGTGGCGACAGGGCCAGGGGAATGTTTCATAATAGGGCTAGTGGTCTTGCTACTACCAAGGCTGCCATACTTAACACTTAAGGGGATGTTATCATCTAACTCATTATCATTAGCCTCATCCACCAGAGAGGATTTAATGGGATTAGATGGATAGAGTGTTAGGTGGAAATGATAAAGATAAAAAATAAGGCCTTGATGAAGCGAGACATCTACAACAACAGGGTTACTTTCAAATGCATTCTTAGAAATCTTCATAAAGTACTCTAGAGATGAGAAGAGATAGAATGATAAATTAATAAGCACCTTATGATGAAAATGGTTCAATAAATCAAAATGATAGTGGTAGAAACAATTGAACCTACTCTTCAAGGTAACATATTTCATAATAACAAAGTAAACCTTATCCTAAGGGTTGACAAGGCTCTCCGTGTCAAAGCCTCCCTAAAATCAAACTAGTGACTCACCCTTTCTAAAAAATCTCTTCATGCCTTCAGGGTCCTAGACTTTAGTTTGTTTCTTTAGTTTTTTACCTTCACATCTCAGACCTGTAGCCTTAGCTATAGTGTCTTCACTTACTTCAAACTAAATTCTGCCAACCCATACTTTACGATCCTCATCCCAAGATATATCAAACTAAATAGATAGCTTTTCATTGAAGCCATTTAGGCATTTTAGGATTGGAGTAATACCTCCCTTATAACAAATACTCCACAACATGGCATTGGCCTTATATTTTACACAAGAAAAGGGTTTGGTTCAGACTTTGTCACCACCTATAGTTAAATTCTTCATAATTTTGAGGAAAAGATCGCACAGAGCAAACCTCAGCACCAAGAGATAATTCAACTTGATACAAAAATGTCTAGAAATAATGATGTGGCTATCATCATTAAACCAGATCTTGATGCCTCTCAAATACCTAAGCTCATCCTTCAAATCATTCACGTTGATCAAGTAATAATTACAAGTGTAATGAAGCTTGTGTAGGCTATCAATTGGAAAATGCACCATCAGGATTTGATACAACCTTATGCGTTAGCTAAGCACTTGCCTCAAACTTTTTCTTATTTAAATTTTTTTGATGTGGTAGTTCCCATCACCTAAAATGTAATCATACATCATCTTAGCCATACTGATGACAACCTCTTTTCACCCCTTCTAAAGGACAATGTCTATCAAGGATCCACCTATTATAATATATATGCAAATATATTCTAAACTATATTGATTTAAGAGGGTCATTAGGCCAATAAGGTTGGGCCTCCATTTGAAGGTGATCTCTAACATTTATAGGTAGATTTTTAAGATTCCTCCATCACCTTATAGGGAATAGGTTGATACCCATATTGGCCATATCATCTACCTCTTGGTTGCCCTCTCTGTAGATATGCTTGACCTCAAATCCCTCAAAGCTATATTTTTAATACTTTCTAGAAATATAATTTTAAAAATCTACAAGCTCTATTTTAAGAAATTGATCTATTATAACAACAACTATGTCTAGAGACCTATAAACCTAAAAAGATAGAATTTGATAATGAGAGCTCAATCTCTTAGAGACCTATAGTTGGTTGGTTTATTCTAAGTTTTAAAACCTAAATAAATCCTTGATTTTTCCTAAGACCTATCCAAAGTTTGTTAAAGAATATTGTTTAAAAGAAGGAGAGTAAATTTGAGAGATTACTGACTAGTTAAGAGGAGACCTAATGACTAATTGACTAGTTTAAAAGAAAATTATTTGAGAGTGGATTTTGAATCAAGTTGAGAACAAGAGTGAATAATTGAGGTTGGAATTATTCATGATATTAGAGCATATGAATAGGAATTTCATAGCCTTATTAAACATAAAAGAGCAAACTATGTATTTGGTTATATTAGGGGATGATAAAGGAACAAGAATCATAGAAGGCATACAAGAAGTAGGCCTAGTTTTGACAAAAGCTAGTCAAAAAGGCATTAGAGCCAGGTGAAGGTTAAATATTAGGTAACTTACAAGTATAATTATTCGAATGAGAAATTTGCAAGGATTTATGAATGATTTTACATTTTTACATTATACAAGTTTAAACATGATTGGGTATGGGTTTTAAGTGTAATCAAATTGTGTTAATGATCAATTGAAAAGTTGTAAATGGATGATGACAAATGAGAAATAGATAAGAGTGTCATTTGTTATTTCCATTACACACAATGAAATACAAACTTTAATTTAAAAAAATATGGGAGATCCAAGATTTATAGCATTGAAAAGAATATTTTTTAAATTCTCATTTGTGTATAACATTAAATGTGAGATCCGATGGATAATAGTTTGGAAGATCAAAATAACACTATACAATAACATTTTAAATTAAAAATGAATATAAATTAGATAGATTACCATGATATGCATACAATGTAGGCACATGTGTACAATGTCAATAATACATAGATTGCCATGATAGGAATACAAAAAATTACATCTACCAACATAGTATCTAATGTTGAGTGAATGTTATATATGCATATATGATGCCAAAAATGCATAAATTTCCATATAGGAATACAAAAAATCACATCTCATGTAAGACATATTATTCATCAAATAGCCTCTCTCTCTTTTCCTTCCTCGAAGAAGACTCTCCCTGGGATGCCCTACTAGTAGATGGAGATCCCTCTAATGCCTTGGATTGCTTCAAGGTCTAACTATGGGTCCTACACTTATAGTTCGTTTGTAGTTGAACCTATTCAAATACAAGTATTATTACAAAAATTAATATAAAATACATTCAACCAATTATTAATAAATACATTTTTAACTACAATGAAAATTTATTTAAACACGTACTTACTACAAGCTTGTAGTCCTGATCAATCTATTTTTGATGCTCAAACAATTCAATGGTAGGCTCAACTATTTGAATAAACATCGGAAATATGGGAAAAAAACTAGAAGTTACCCTACTAATCATTTGACTGGGACAATTAGATGTCATATGATAACCATGCATACACAATACATTCACATAATTTATATTTACCTTGAGTATGTAATAAAATTATTAAAACAAGTCTATTTTTACAATTCAAAATTACAAGTTAATATGCACCTCTATCAGTACCTGTACAGATGACATTACAACAATAATACCTATGTCTGTCTTGGCTCATAGAGATGGAGGAGTGTTTACTTGAGCCATTAAATATTCATGTAAACAAGGTCTCACTTAATTTTCTATAAAGTATCGAAGATATATATGACAAGTTTTCTCAATGTAAACCAAGATATATATGACAATGTATTTCTACGTGTATATCATGAAAATATAATATAAACTAAGAATAATGGAAGTTTAACTTCCATAAAACATGAAATGGTCAAGAATATCAATTAGTTTGCATGTTGGAGGTAATATACATGTAGGAAGTGTGAATGGATTAGTAGGAGGTGGAAATAATAGTAACACTTCAAGAATATAGAGTTAGGGAGAGAAAAGGAATAAGAGATATCAAGAACTTTGTCCTTACTTATAAAGCTTCTTTGGATAGATTAAAATGTAAATAAGTGTCTAGTGGTTTATGATAAATCATGTGGTGTTCATATCTCTAGTCAGAGAAGATTCAAATCAATAGTCTACAGGTTCAAAGTGGTGAAACCCAAGTTTCAATACTCTATCTTTAGGCACAATAAGAAAGAGGAAAACATAGTTTAAAGTGTTATTATAAATGATTGAAATATGATTAAGGGAAATAGGATCTATATGAAATTAATGTAAACATATTTAAAGTCTCAATACTATTGAGAAAATGTAAAATATATGGGAAGACTATATACAACCCAATTAATAATAATTACGCATTTGCATAGTCATAAAGAAAGACCATATAGAGTTCTTGGAAATAGAGTTGAGGATTTAGGGTATTGTGAATGTTGTGGGATATTTTTTTTCCATGTGTGTGATACTTTGAATTTATCTCAACTGAAGGTAAAGGGTCTTAAGGGTTTATTCTATCTTATTTGTTGACATAGTAATGTTAGAGGGATACATAAATTCTATAAAACTACATGTTGGGAGTGAATTAGTATTGAAAAAAGAAAATTAATAGTTTGAGGAGATGAGTGGGGTAAGGGTAAATCCATTTCAAGCCCTAAAAGTTTTGATAAGGGTTAAAAGGTCATTCTATATCACTTATTATCCTCTTGGGTAGGTGCAGGACTAAGACAACACAAGTTAGGGTTTGAAATTGGAAAATGAGATAACAAGTGATTTAACTAATGAAAGTCATTAAAATTTGTGGACAAGTGTATTTATATAGGAGGAAGATTATTTTGAAGCTTTAAAGTTGATTTGAGTTCATATTGTATAGTTTCATAGTCAGTAGCCTTGAATTAGGCTTAGGAGACCTAATTAGTTTTGAGAGGTGTTGGACATAGTCATTGATGCATGAAGGATTGTCATTGATGTCAAAGGTAGCAAGTGATATTATGCATCAATGACAAAGGGGGAGATTGTTGGACATAGTAATTGATGTATGAAGGATTGTCATTGATGTCAAAGGTAACAAGTGTCATTATGCATTAATGACGAAGGTGTTGAGTTGAACAAACTTGTTACAAAGCCCCATAGAGTTGTGTGTGTACTTTGAATGACTATGAAAATACAAAAATAGTCATATGAATGTATTTGCTCACATGGTTATCTTGACATATATGGCTAAGTGCATAGGTGGATTCTTACAACATTTGCATATATCTCTTTATGGTCTAAGTTCTAAGTCATAAGGATGGGTAGAGAAAATGTTACAAATGTATAGGGTTTTTCCTTAGCTAAAAGCCTACTAAGTTCTCATACTTAGTCAATTTTGCACCTTTTCATTTGTCCAGAGAATTATTTCAGAGAAAGTGGTTTGGTGAATGTTTTCGGGAAAATGGTTTAGATTGTGTCAGACAAAATGCCTGCAATAAAGTTTCTGAAGAAAATGAGTGCAATTTGGAATTCTTTTAGACAAATGGCTAAGTCTTTATCATAAAAATTGTCTTGAACAAATTTTTTGAAGGGATCTTTGCAAAAATATTGAAGGGTAAGTGAACCGTTTAAATTTTTTGAAGGGATATTTTCAAAAATACTGAAGGGTAAGTGAACCATTCAAAGTTTTTGAAGGGTACTTTATATAAGTTTCAAAGGGATCTTTGCAAAATGCTGGAGCGTAAGTGAACTGTTAAAAGTTTTTGAAGGGTACTTTAAAAAAGTTCTGAAGGGCATGTGACCCAAACAAAAATCCCAAAGTGTTCTTTGCCAAAGTTCTGAAGGGCATGTGACTCAAAAAAAAAATATGAAAGGTATTTTGCTAAAGCTTTGAAGGGCATGTGATCCAAATAAATTTTTTGAATAGGTCACTTATAAAAGTCTTAAAGGACACTTTCAGAAGAAGGGCATTGATGAATTCTTTTGGAGAATTTGTCTAAGGGAGGTGGACACTTAAAAAGTTCTCAAAGGATACTTTCAAATGGAAAAGACACTTACAAAGTTTCCAAAGGATACTTTCAGATGAAGTAGTCACTTACAAATTTTTCAAAGGATATTTCGAAAGAAGAATAGGTTACTCACAACGTTACCAAAGGGTAAGTGTGGAGTCTCGAAGGGAATTTTCATAAGTGTCAAAGGATCAAGGCAAGTTAAAGATTGAGCAAGTCTAAATAAATTAACAATGTGAAAGCATCTCAAAGACATTGAAAGAAATGAGATAAGGTCAACATGCCAAAGTTTAATGACCAAGCCAATATAAAGATCGTGCATCTTTAGAGATCGAATGACATGTGGAAAGCTTGATAAGAAAGATCCAACAAAGCAAAGTGGAGTCAGTGAAGCAATGTGACCTATACTTAATAACATAATAGAAATATTAAAGATTGAGCATATCAAAGATAATTGAAAGGAGCGAAAGCAACCCAATTATATAGGAGATAGCGAGATGTAGAAAGAAGCTCGTTGATTAATGAAAGAGATTGAAAATGGCATGAAAAAAGAAATCAAAGGCCCACTTTTAACATGTCTTTAATGGTCAATTAGAGGAACATACAAAACTTGTGATGAAATTGACATTCTACATGGATCTTGAGATTGAATTGATCCAACCAATCAATATACAATTAAGGAGGCTATGCATTTATGACTTGAATCCAATAGTTAAAAAATATAGTAAAGAGACTAGAACATTATGGTGTGAAGTATGAATCAAGATGCAAGAGGTGTTAATGCCAAGCCACATTAAATGAGATCTAGAACCAGAACCAGTAAGGTGTAGTTAGAGTGTAAACACATGTTGAAGATATGAAACCCTAGATTCATTGTCTATATATATATATATATATATATATATATATATATATATATATATATATATATATATATATATATACAACATCTAGAACATAGAAAAAGAGTCTTTACCATTGCAATTACAAAAGGAGCTACTAGAGAGACTCAAAGTGTGTTGATTGGAGATGAATGCAGACACATAAAAAATTAGAGGGACATATATATATATATATATATATATATATGTATGTATATATATACACAAAGAGAGTGAGGTAGAAAGGAAGAAAGAGCATGTAGAGAATGTGCAGAGATTAAGCAGTTACAAACAAGACTTGTAAAAAATAAATAGAGTTTGATTTTTTTATATTCTAAATTTATAGCTTCATAATTCTAAGTGGTGGGTACCATCAGATAGACTGAATTGGTGCTCAATTAGGTAGCGAGTTCTTTATTAGAGTGGGTGCTCTTAAATGTAACCAGTGAGGTTTGCCAGTGAGGCTATTAATTGTGAGGCTGGATTAGAATAATAGATTTTAGCAGCCATTCTCATCGTGGTTTTTTCCTTTATGTTTTTCACATATAAATCTGGAGTAATGTGTTTTTGTGTGTACATATAATCTCTGCATCTATTCTTTAATATGTATATGCATCTGTATCTTCTCTAAAATGTTTAAAGAACTAGTTTTAGCTAATGTACTAATTCACCCTCCTCTAAGTAGGTAGTTGTGTTCAAAAGTTTGTATCAGAGCATATGTTACCATAGGAGAAGCTTAATCAGCTTAGGTAGATCTTGGTCAGTGAACACAATGACTAGTCAAGAAGGATCCTCGTCAAACAAAGCACCTCTATTTGATGGATCCAACTACGCTTTCTAGAGTATATGAATGGAAACATATCTATCCTCATTAGGGTTCGATGTATGGATGTCTATGATAAATAGTTACATAGCTCCGACTGTAACTCCTATTGATCAGACTATCAAGAAGGCATATGAGAATAATTCCAAGGCAAATAATGCCATTCTTTGTGGACTGTCAAACTTACAATTCATCAAAGTTATGCACTGTCAGAGTGCAAAATACATCTTGAACAAGTTAAAGAGCATCTATGAAGGATATGACAAGGTGAAATAAGCCAAGATACAAATATACAAAGGGTAGTTTGAGAGTATTAAGATGAATGAAGAAGAAGGTGAAATTGATTCAGAAGGTGAACTTGTTTGTGTGCTAGAAGAGATTGAGAAACTAATAAAAGAGAACTCAAAATAAAATAAGCTTGGGCAAAAAGAATTTGAAAATTTTGAACAAATGATAGTGGTTCTAAAAACTCAATGTGAGGAGGCTAAAATAATAGGATAAGTAGTCAAGATGGATCTCCAGTCCAAATCTAAAGAATGCATAAAGCTTGAGGTAGAAGTAGTAGCCCTGAAGAAAGAACTTGAGAAGGCAAAAGGCCAATTAGATAAAATTTTAAAGTTGACAAAAGGATCAGACATTCTTAATAAACTAATTGACATTCAAAAGCCCTCAATTGAAAATTTAGGTCTTGGATATGAGAAAGGAAAAGGTTCCTCAACTAGCACATCAACAAATCTATATGATAATTTCAAGATAGGAGGAGAAGCAAAAGCAAAGAAAGAGAAAGTCAGTAAGGACACTAAAGATGATCCAAAAAAATATAAGGTGAGGAGAATAAATTCTAAAAAGAAGCTTGAAATCAAAGATGTAGAAGGGTATACTAAAGTGGTAGGCTTGAAGAAATAAAAGCATATGAAAGTTTAATATACTGCACCAAAAAATATTATGACTATGTATTATTTATTTTTTTATGATTATTGTTACAACTCTAATTAGTTTGGTCATAGTGCTATTGAATTTAGAGTTGTACCTACAAGGAGAACTAATTTTTTAAGTATAAATTCATTTACTCTTCTGTTAGATTCAAGTACAATATGTTACAATTGCAATAATTTTGATCACATAGCCGGCATTGTAGGAATAACTTTGCAATGTTATAAATAAACAATGTAAAGAAAGAAAAGTCTCCTAATAATAAAAAAGGTCCACAATTCATTGATAAAGAAAAGAAAAGGACATATCAGAGACCTAAGAAAATGTGGAGAGTGAAAAATCAATCCTTGATTGTTCAAACAACACTCCACATCAAAGAGCAGAATTTATGGGTGATAGAGAGTGGGTGCTCAAAGCATATGACTGGTGATAAGAGAAAATTCACCAAGTTGAGAAAGTGCAAGGAACTATCAGTTTGGGGGACAACACAATAGTTAAAATCAAAGGCAAAGGAACCTTGCACATAGATGGTAAATTTTCTACACATGATGTCCTTTATGTTAAAGGACTGAAGCATAATCTACTAAGTGTCAGCCAAATGTGTGACAATGGATATAAAGTCATATTTTATGTTGAAGGCTACAAACTAAAGATATTTGGAAAAATAGTCATAGAAGGGAGAGGGACCAAGAATAATATCTACAATCTTATTGAGGTAAATAGTAATTGTTGCCTCATAAGAAATATTGATGAAAGTTGGTTGTGGCATAGGAGAATGGGTCATGTCAATTTTGATAATTTAGTCAGAGTAAGCAATAATAAGTGTGTAAGACATATGCCCAATATAACCAAACCCATAGATACTACATGTAGAGAATTCCAATTAGGCAAGCAAATAAGGGTCAAGTTTCAAACAAAAGAATATGCAAGTACAAAGACTCTATAATTAGTTTATACTGATCTTTGTGGTCCTACCAAGACAAGAGGATCTAAAGGAGTTCATTACTTCATGTTGTTTGTAGATGATTACTCAATAATGACATGGGTAACCTATTTGAAAGACAAATCTCAAGCCTTTGAAAGATTTAAGATCTTTAGAGCCATGGTTGAAAATGTAATGGGAAGAAAGATCAAATGTTTGAGATCGAATAAAGGTGGAGAATTCACCTCCAATGAGTTCATAAAATATTGTGAGAAACATGGGATTAAAAGGCACTAATCTACTGCAATAACTACATAGCAAAATGGAGTTGTTGAGAGAAAGAAAATCACTATTAAGGAGATGGCCAGAATAATGTTAAAACAAGCCAAAATAATTTGATGGGTATTGGAAAGAAGCATTCCAAACAATAGTATACATCTTGAACAAAGTTCAACTAAGGGTAAAGAGTGATAAAACCCCATATGAACTGTGGTATGGAAAATTTACATTTGTTAAATACTTCAGAGTGTTTGGAAGCAAATACTACATCAGAAGAAAGGAGGACAAACTAGGAAGTTTTGAGTCAAGATGTGATGAGGGAATCTTTCTTATGTACTCCACTCATATCAAAGCCTATGTATGTTACAATAAAAGGCTACATAAAATAGTTTAGAGTATCAATGTCAAGGTTAAAGAAGTATTTTTTTATGTTGAACTTGATGAGGAGATCAGAATTGAAGAATTCAAAGGAGCAAAAAATAAAGAAGAAGATAGTGAAAAGGAGGAATAAAAGAGTGAAAAGACACCTTCAAGGTTTGTTCAAAAGGAATATCCCAAGCTACAGATAATTTGAAACAAAAATGAGGGAGTTCAGACTAGGAGAAGAGTTGAAATGAACAAGGAGCAAGTAATTTTTGCTCTATTTTTAGAAATTGAGCCTAAAACCTTTAGTGAAGCCAACAAAGATGAAAACTAATTAAAATCCATGGAAGAGGAACTAAGCCAAATAGAAAGGAACAAAACTTGGGAATTAGTGCCAAGACCCATAGACAAGAATTTCATAGGCACAAAATGGGTCTTTAAAAATAAGTTGAATGAAGAAGGAGTTTTTGTGAGAAATAAATCTAGACTTGTTTGCAAAAGATATGTTCAAGTAGAAGGAATAGACTTTGAGGACACATTTGCCCCAGTGGCAAGATGGAAGCCATCAGAATATTTTTATCATTCTCAATCTTTAAGAATTTTAAAGTCTATCAGATGGATGTTAAGTCAGCTTTTTTGAATGGAACCTTGGAAGAAGTCTATATTAAACAACCTAAAGGTTTTTAGTTGTCAGATAAGGAAGACTATGTGTGTAAACTGAAGAAAGCACTATATAGTCTAAAATAGGGACCTAGAGCATGGTATTCAAGGTTGGATCAATATTTTCAACAACAAAGATTTATCAAAGGATGTGTAGATAGTAACTTGTATGTTAAGTTTGACAATGGACATATGTTGATCATAATTATCTATGTTGATGACATCATTTTTTGTGGCAGTAGCAACTATATGTGCAAAGAGTTTAAAAATCAAATACAAAAGGAGTTTGAAATGTCCAAACTAGGAGAAATTTAATTTTTTCTTGGTCTATAGGTTACACAATCCAAAGAAGGGATATTCATATCCCAGCCTAAGTATGCGAAGGAGATGCTCAAAAAATTTGGTATGGAGGACATCAGACCAGTTAACACTCCCATGATAACTGGATGTAAATTGAGCAAAGGTGATGAATATCCCAAGGTGAATCATACAATGTATAGGTCTATGATTGGTAGTTTTCTATATCTCATTGTATCAAGACCAGACATCATGCAAGATGTATGCATAGTTTCTAGATTCTAGGCTGCTCCAAAAAAACACATGTAAGTGTAGTAAAGAGAATCTTCAGATATATCAAAAGCATAATAGAATATGGCTTATGGTATTCTTCAAGTGATGATTTCACTTTTATAGCATACATAGATGTTGATTGGGTAGGAAGCACAGATGATAGAAGAAGTACTAGTGGTTGTGCATTCTTCCTTGGTAACAGACTTGTTTCATAGCTGAGTAAAAAATAAGAGTTACTTACACTATCTACAATAAAAGTATAATATGTTACAACAATGGCATGTTGCACTCAAGTGTTGTGGATGGAGAATTCATTAAAAGACATTGAAGTAGATTTCAAAGAATTAATTCACATTTTGTGTGACAATTCAAGTGCCATATATATATCCAAGAATCTGGTGATGCACTCCAAAACAAATCACATGTCAATCAAGTATCACTTTCTGAGAGATAAAGTTGGTGATCAAGAGGTCACAATGGAATATGTTCTAACAAAAAATCAAATTGCAGACATATTCACTAAACCTTTGCCTAAGGACCAATTTGAGTATCTAAGAGAGAACTTGGGAGTGGTAGCTCCCACACCACATCACTAGATTCTAGTGATAAGGCATGAGTCTAGGGGGAGAATTGCATGAACATTATTAACTCCTCGATTAAGAGTAAAGGCAATCTAGTGAGAAAGTCGATGTTTATTTGACATTTGATGTCAAAGGAGAATAAAAAGGTGTGTTGGCTCTAGATCATTATGCCTATCTATATACAGATATGTAGATTATTGATTGGTCTTTCAGACCAATTCTATATAAATGAGTATTTGATGAATAATGGAGCCAATGGAGAAAGAGATCAAATGCTCTCTATAAATTCTTGAGAGAGTATAACATGTGTTTGAGTAAGAATTTAGAAAATTGTGCCATTTCCAAGGGGGAGTTTCTCTCAAAGTGTTCTAACCTTCTAGGTCCAAGGATCAAAACAACCAAGATGCTAGAACTAGAGAAACCATATTATGGCCAAGACTTTTTATCATTTATGTCAAAGGGGGAGAGCATAGAATGAAGAAGTAAAGTCATTATAATGATATGTTGGCATCAATGACAAAGGGAGAGATTATCGGACATAGTCATTGATGTATGAAGGATTGTCATTGATGTCAAAGGTAACAAGTGCTATTATGCATCAATGACAAAGGGAGAGATTGTTAGACATAATCATTGATGTATGAAGGATTGTCATTGATGTCAAAGGTAGCAAGTGTTATTATGCATTAGTGACAAAGGTGTTGAGTTGAACAGCCTTATTGTAGATCCCCATGGAATTGTGTGTGTACTTTGAATGACTATGAAAATAAAAGAACAGTCATATGAATGTCTTTGATCTCATGGTTATCTTGATAGATATGGCTAAGTACACAAGTGGATGTTAACAACAGCTGTGTATATCTATTTATGGTATAAGTTCTAAGTCATAAGAATGAGTAGAGCAAATGTTACAAATGCATAAGGTTGTTCCTCAGCTAAAAGCCTACTAAGTTCCCATACTTAGTTGATTTTTCACCTTTGCATTTATCTAGGGAATTCTTTCAGAGAAAGTGGTTCAATGAATTCTTTCAAAAAAATGGTTTAGATTGTGTCAGATAAAATGTCTGCAACAAAGTTTCCAAAGGAAATGAGTGCAATTTGGAATTCTTTCAAATAAAATGGTTTGGCAAATTCTTTCAAAAAAATGTCTAAGTCTTTGTCAGGAAAATTATCCCAAACAAAAGTTTTGAAGGGATTTTTGAAAAAATCCTGAAGGGTAAGTGAACCATTGAAAGTTTTTGAAGGGATATTTTCAAAAATGCTGAAGGATAAGTGAATTGTTCAAATTTTTGATGGGCATGTGACCCAAACAAAAATCATGAAGGGTACTTTGCCAAAGTTTTGAAGGGCATTTAACCCAATTTTTTTTTGAAAGGTACTTTGTTAAAGCTCTGAAGGGCATGTGATCCAAACAAAAGATCTGAATAGGTCACTTAGACAAGTCCCAAAGGACACTTTTGGAAGAAGGGAATTGATGAATTCTTTCAAATAATTTATCTAAGGTAGGTGGACACTTACAAATTTCCTTAAGGATACTTTCAGATGGAGAGAACACTTACAGAATTCCCAAAGGATAGTTTCAGATGAAGTGGTCACTTACAAAGTTTTTGAAGGATATTTAAAAATAAGAGTAGGTCATTCACAATGTTACAAAAGGGTAAGTTTGGAGTCTCGAAGGATATTTTCATAAGTGTTGAAGGATCAAGGTGAGTTAAAGATTGAGCAAGTCTAAAGAAATTGATGATGTGGAAGCATCTCAAAGATGCCGAAAGAAACAAGATAAGGTCAACATGCTAGAGTTTAACGACCAAGACAATATAAAGATCATGCATCTTCAAATATTGAATGACACATGAAAAACTCGATAAGAAAGATCCAACAAAGCAAAGTAGAGTTAGTGAAGTAATGTGACCTATATAGTTAACGAGATAATAGAAAGATTAAAGATTGAGCATATCAAAGATAATCAAAAGGAGTGAAAGTGACCCAATTATATAGGAGATAGTGAGATCCAAAAAGAAGCTCGATGATTAATGAAAAAACTTGAAAATGATGTGAAGAAGGAAATCAAAATCCTACATTTAACATGTCTCTAACAATCAAGTGGAGGAACAGACAAAACTTGTGATGAAATCAACATATCTACATGGAGCTTGAGATTGAATTGATCCAACTGATCAATCTACAATTAAGGAGGTTGTGTATTTATGACTTGAATCCAACAGTTGCCAAATATAGTAAAGAGACTAGAACATTATAGCATGAAGCATGAATCGAGACACAAGAGGTGTTAATGCCAAGCCATATTAAATGAGATCTAAAATTAGAACTAGTAAGGTGTAGTTAGAGTGTAAACACATTTTAAAGACATGAAACCCTAGATTCATTGTCTATGTGTGTGTGTGTGTGTGTGTGTGTGTGTGTGTGTGTGTGTGTGTGTGTGTGTGTGTGTGTGTGTGTGTGTGTGTGTGTGTGTATGTGTGTGTGTATATGTATGTGTGTATATATTACGGCATGAAGCATGAATCGAGACACAAGAGGTGTTAATGCCAAGCCATATTAAATGAGATCTAGAATCAGAACTAGTAAGGTGTAGCTAGAGTGTAAACACATTTTGAAGACATGAAACCCTAGATTCATTGTCTATATATATATATATATATATATATATATATATATATATATGTATATGTATATATATATATATATGTATATATATATATGTATATATATATATATGACATCTAGAACATAGAAAAAGAGTCTCTACCATTGCAATTGCAAAAGGAGCTACTAGAGCAACTCAAAGTGTGTCCATTGGAGATGAATGCAAACACAAAGAAAAATTTAGAGGGATATACATATATATATATATATATAGACACAAAAAGAGTGAGGTAAAAAGGAAGAAAGAACATGCAGAGAATGTGTAGAGATTGAGCAATTACAGACATGACTTGTAATAAAGAAATAGAGTTTGATTTTTTTATATTATGAAGTTGTAGCTTTATAATTTTGATTGGTGGGTGCCATCAGATAGACTGAGTTGGTGCTTAATTAGAGAATGGGTGATTCCTTAGAGTGGGTGATTTTGAATGTAACCAGTGAGGTTTCCCAGCGAGGTGTTTAACTATGAGGCTGGATTAGAACAATAGATTCTAGCAGCTATTCTCATCATGGTTTTTTCCTTTGGGTTTTCCATGTATAAATATGGTGTAATGTGTTTTTGTGTGTATATATAATTTATATATCTATTATTTAATATGAATATGCATCTGTATCTTCTCTAAAAGGTTTAAAGAACTAGTTTTAGTTGATCCACTGATTCACCCCCCCCTCTCAGTAGATAGTTGTGTTCAACAAGGTCTTCCCCAAAGAGAGTTAAATTATAAAATTCCCTACATGAGCTATATGATTTAAGGAGGTATCTAAATGAGGGTTTAGTTTGGTTTGGAGATTTGTGTTTTACTCAAAATAAGGTGGTTTGCCTCAAAAAAGGGCTAGTAGAAGGAAGGTGTCAAAGAGGAAAGAAGAGTTAAGTAAATAGTTGAAGCTTGGGGGTTGTGTGGAATGGTTGGATGCATGAAATGAGATGTAATTGAGTAGGTAGATGGTCTTATTATTATTGTGAAAGGACAAAATCAAATTATTATGCAGACCTATAAAAACACATAAGAATATTTTAAAGAATAGAGCAAGGATAAAGAGAGACAACATGAAAATAGAGTATGAACTGAGGAGGTGATGTTAAAATCAAATATTCTAGAGGTTGTTGATTAGTAAAATGACTTCAAGCAGAGAAGAAGGATTAACTGAATACAAGGAGGCTTAAGAGACATTGAGTAGGTAAGAGTGAACAATAAAGACCTAGTAAATGCAAAGTGATCAAAGAGATAAAGAGGTTGAAGACATAAGACAAAGAAGGACAAGAAAATATTAGAGCTAGATATTTGGTAGAGGTAAGTGCATATTTTCATCCATATCAAGGAAGCTTGTTAGAACTTATGCATCAAGATACTTAATAGATAAATTTAACTTAAACTTAGAAGGAAAATATACATAGACTAAATGTACATAGAGCATAAGATTAACTCAAAATTTCACGTCAGTATAAGTAAAAGGTGTCATCCTAATAGAGATAGATGAAATAGTGGATGGGCCAACAAATAGATCCAAAACTATAAATAATGGATGCGTCAAATCAAATGCTAAATATGTTGACTATGATGATGAAGGCACTGTCACCTCCTACAACATAAAAATGAGATATATATTATTTAATTTCTATGTAAATTAATTGTTAGCTAAATTAAATTTACAAATATAACTTAAATTTAACATGACATTTATATAAAATATACTTGCATTTGTGTAGTAGTTGATGTCTGTACACCAAATGTGCATGTCAAAAACTCATCACTCATGATAATATTATCCAATCCCTCTGAACCACCAGTACCATCATCATCAAAAGGTTTATTGCACATAGCTCCACAAGAATTACAACTGTGGGGTCGGGTATGCATACTAGGTGGCATATCTTTAGCATTGGTCTGTGAGAGCCTACTCATATAATGAATGAGTGTATCCATGAGTGAACTAAGAGCATATAAAGTCTCAATCTCCACAACCTACTAAACTATAGAGGATATCTTGGGCGCAAGTGGATTTTGGATATGGATCCTTATAGGCTGATTAGGTGCATGATATGCACCTAGTCAATATTGCATAGAGCCTTTCTCTCAGCCCTGAAACTCACTATAATCAAAATAGTTTGGAACTTATTAAGGACAAACTCATAATAGAATTTCCTTAAAAAATATAATGGGACCTTGTGGTTGTTACACGGTGGATAATCAAACACCATCCACCATCGATCCCAAAAAATTATTATGATTAAATTATGTTGACAATGATGGATTGGAAAATGTTTAGCAGTTATTAAAAATGGTACATTGGTGGTTGGGTCAATGAATAAGATGCAAATGGAGGTTTTTGATATTTTTTTTGTTCTTGACCTCTAGTGCTGACAATTTTTCGGCACAATAAGCCCTATAACTATCCCAATATGAAGCCCATATATCAATTTGACTCATTATAGAGTCAATTTGACCTAATAATGTCTCCAAAGAATTGGCTAGATGGTTGTGGTGGGTGTTGGTGGAAGTGGGATCCTTCATTATCCCAATTAATTATTCAATTTCAATTTTATTTTCCATAATGTTGTCAACGAGACTCTCCTCACTAGCTGGGGGATTTTGTGAAACTTTAGGAGGGTTAGGTGGAGGGATAGGAGGAATAAGAGGGTTCTATGGAGGGTTAGGAATAGGAACAAGAGGGTTTTGAGGAGGGTTAGGATAGTTAAGTAGAATAATAAGAGGGTTAGCATGATGGGCTATTCAAAACAAACAACTTACAACTAAAAATTACTAAAACTGCTAAAAATTAGGGTTAAACAATGAAAATAACTAAAAATTACTAAAAAATAGGGTTAACAAGTGTAGATTTTTAGCACTTACCTCTTCAATGTGGTAGCATCATTGATTAGTGGCTTCTTAGGATGAATTCTGGTAAGGTTTTATCTCTTTCACCCAAAACATGATCATGAAACACGAGGTTAGCAAAGGAAGCTCGAGTGCAAAATAAAGAAATTTGCATTTAGGTTTTAGTTTTTATTTTTTGTTATACATGTAACATGATCACATTATTAAAATGATTGTGTTATTAAAAAAAATAACATGATCATGTTGATAATGCGATCATGTTACATGTATAAAATAACATGATCATGTTATTTAATAATGCAATCGCATTATGGATCAGTAATTATCGAGCCATAATTTAAATAATGTGAAAGAATGAATTTAATAATGTGATCACATTACCTAAAATATACATGGAATTGTCCCACAACTCCATACACTTACCTAGGTCAAAAACTTGTTAGTGAAGGGCATATCTTTTCCCTCGTTAGTCCAATCAATGAACTGTTTATGCAAATAAGTCTAGATAGATGTTTTAAGGTTAGAATAGCTATTATATGGTCTCAGTTAGGCCTTGAGACTAAAACTCATAGTTGATTAGACCCATCCCTTAAGAGAATCTTATCATTTTAAAGTGTGAAAACTAAGTGAACTTCTATCATGTATTGTAGGTGAACTATGAGGGCTAGAAATGAGCCGTCTGCTCTTACACTTGCATGAGTGGTCATCTAAGCAACTTTCAAAGGACTCTCTATCACTCAAAATGAATGAGATATGGAAATGGGTTTTTTCTTTCAGCTAAATGTCTCTTAAAGGGCCAAAAAATTATTAGTGGGGGGTATATCTTCTATCTCGTTAGTCTAATCGATGAACCATCTTCGTAGGTATGTCTAGATAGATGTTTTAAGGCTAGAATAAATGTCTTACTTATGCCTAGAGATCAATATTTGTAATTGACTAGACACATCCTTGAAGGCAATCTTATTGTCCTAAAGTGTGAAAATTGAGTGAGCTTCGATCGCACATTGTAAGAGAACTTTGATGGATATAGACTAACCATTTGCTCCTACACTTACATGGGTGAGTCCTATAATCAAATCACATAGGATTTTATCTCACTCAACATGACAAAGTCACAATATTTACTTTTTTCTTGCATCCAAATGTCTCTTAAAGGGCCAAAATCTTGTCAATAGGGGCATATTTTTTGGCTCAGTATCTCAATTGATGAACCATCTATGTAGACACGTCTAGATGGGCATTTAAGACTAAAACAACCATTATCTAGTCTCAATCAGACTCTAGGACTAAAATTTATAGTTGACTAAATGCATCCCTTAAGAGAATATTATCATCCCAAAGTGTGAAAATTGAATAAAATCTCATTGTACATTACAGGAAAATTGTGAGGGCTAGAGAAGAATCGTATGTTCTTACACTTGCTAATGTGAATCCTCTAAGTAATCCCTAGAGGATTCTCTCTCACTTGACATGAGCAAGACATGGCAATGAGTTTTTTTTTGTAGCCAAATGTTTCTTAAAGGGAAAAAAACTTTTCAGTGTGGGGCATATATTTTAGCTCATTAGCCTAATTAATAAACCATCTACGTGGATAGATCTTGTTTTAAGGATATAATAACCATTATCTAATCTAGGTCAAATTTTTAGACTAAAATTTGTAGTTTAACGAATGCATCCCTTAAGAGAATCTTATCGTACCAAATTATGAAAATTGAGTGAACTTTTATCGTGCATTGTAAAATAATTATGTGGATTATATACAAATTATCCGATCCTACACTTACAAAAATGGGTCCTCTAAACAACCCCCAAAGGATTCTCTCTCACTCGACATGAGTGAGATAAGTCAATGATTTTTCTCTCATAGTCAAATGTCTCTTAAATGACCAAATGCTTGTTGGGGGTATCTCTTTTAGCTTGCTATAAACTGTATTTATAGACATATCTCAATGGGTAGTTTAAAGATAAAATGGTTGTTATCTGAACTCGATTGGCCCCAAGATCGAAAGTTATAGTTGACTAGATGCATCCCTTAAGATAATATTATCATCTCA
Organism: Torreya grandis; assembly: GCA_037957365.1. Classification (NCBI taxonomy): domain Eukaryota; kingdom Viridiplantae; phylum Streptophyta; class Pinopsida; order Cupressales; family Taxaceae; genus Torreya; species Torreya grandis. The sequence continues at coordinate 1,498,574 of JARHVA010001583.1, forward strand.
AAGTGTAAAATCTAAGAAAAATTCTATCATACGTTGTAAGAGAATTATGAGGCCTAGAGATGAACCATCACTCTTACATTTGCATGAATGAGTCCTCTAAGAAAACCTCTATAGGGTTGTCTCTCACTCAACACAATTGAGACATAACAATGAGTTTTCTCTCACAGCCAAATGTGTATTAATTAACTAAAAACTTGTTAGTGGGGATATATCTTTGGGTTCATTAGTCCAATCGATGAACTATCTTCATGGACACATCTAGATAGATGTTTTAAGGTTATAAAAATTATTATCTGGTCTTGGTCAGGCCCTAGGATCAAAATTTATAGTTGACTGGATGCATCCCTTAAGAGAATCTTATCATCCCAAAGAGTGAAAACTGATCAAACTTTTGTCACTATTACAGAAGAACTGTGAGGGATAAAGATGAACCATCTACTCCTAAACTTGTATGAATGAGTCCTTTAAGAAACCCATGGAGAATTCTCTCTCACTCAATATGAGTGAGCCATGGTAATGAGTTTTTTTATCATAGCTAAATGTCTCTTAAAATTATCAAAAGCTTGTTAGTGTGGGCATATCTTCTGGCTTGTTAATCCAATCAACAAACCATCTTCATGAACATGTTTAGATGAGCATTTTAAGATTAGAATGACTATTATTTGGTCTTTATAATCTCTCAGGACTAAAATTTCCAATTGACCAGACACATAAAATTTGTGAATCTTTTAAAAGAGAAACATAAAGGTCTTTTAGATCTTTGTAACTCCTCCTTGTTTCTTTCTAGACTCCTTCATCTTCCAACATAGGAAAGCTCTCTCATAGGAACATGACAAGTTTGTATGGTTTTTCATGGTGTTAAAACCTTCAAAAATACTATAGCAAACCTTTGAAAACAAGGTTTTATGATCTTAAAGACCTTGAAGTTGGAGTTAGGTTTTGGTGAGTTTCTAATATAAGTAATCTACTTACTTACTCTAATTATGGGTAATTATCCTTTAGGTAGACTTCTCAATGTCTCTTTTTGGTCACCAATTAGGTCTCATTTTTTTTATTGGTCTCTTCAAGACCAATGAGATTATTTATGATTTCCATCAAGATTATTATATTTCTTATCAAAAGTAACTCATTCACTTAGATACCTTTAGTTTTTTTGGTTTGTCTTACTTTGTTTACTACCTTATGGTAATGAATGATCTCCTATTTGCATTATCAAATCACTTTAATCTGATAAAATTCTCACCTTGTTTTATTGCCTCATATCATACATTATAACTTGGATTACCTTGTTCATTTTTTTTGTTTCTTAGAGGTCTTGACACCTTCTTAATCTTTTATCGGTCTTAACACCTTTCAAATTCTAGCCCTCTTGAGTTAGTCCACAACTTTTACAAAGATCCCTGATCTTATCAAGGTTATCTCTCTTGAAACTTATTCATAAAAATAAAAATAATCTTGTTATTTATCCATCCTCAATTAATATGTCTCTAAACTGTCTCTAGATTATCAAGAATAGGTTCTTGGACTGACTTTTTACAATCTCAACAGTATTTTGAGGTCTATGTTTGTTTATTTTTTAGACTCTTATACTCAACCAATATTTATTAAACTTGGTACCAACAAGAATTGGATAGTTAATATCTATTCCCAATAAATGGCATCATTTTTAGTGGTATAAAACTCAAGTTATGCATGACAATTCACAGGATAGTTAGAAATGACTAAAACTGAATACTTCATAGGCTGAGAATTATTATTTAAAACCTTTTAAATACCTTATAAAGATCCAAAAAAATTCAATAAAATTAATTTTATCCCTCTAAAACCATCCTCAAATTTTTATAAACTTCACTTGGTGCAAATTTAAGATATGGAACTTTTTGACTCACCAAACCCTAGTCTAGGTATTTAGGGAAATGAACATTGATTTTTTTTTCAACCTATAAAATTGATTTTTTTTTTTCAACCTATAAAATTCAAAATAACACTTAAAACTTGGTAGATAATATATACACATGTACCTCAACACTCTCCTAAATGAATTACTCCACAAATGTTTCCCAAAGTCTTCAAAATGACAAGTTACAAGGCTGTATTATATTGTGTATATAAGTTCCAAAGTGATTCATGCTAAACCATTAGGATGAACACCATTAAACATCTAAATACTCCTCTATAGTCTTATTGAATACTCATTAAATTTTACCATATGTCCATAACTTCAAATAATATCTTTACAATAATTTTCTAATCATCAAATTGTATAAGAATTGCTAGAAATAACTTCACAACTTACCTCCCAACTAATAAAAAATGTCTAACTTCTATAGGATCTATGACCTTTTATTCCATTCTATCTAATAGATAAAACTTGCACACACGTTAAAAATATTGCATTAATTTAAAAATACTAAAAATAGAGTTTTCCACAAAATTAAGAAAACTTTATGACGTAGACCTATATCATCTTGTATCATCAAACAAAGATTAGACCTAGTATCAAGATCATAACGTCATCCATAATCATATCAATTCAACATGATAAAATAATTAATATATTTATAAAAATAAAATAACACCACTAAATTCCTTCATTTCTCATATCAACAAATATTACAAAGCTTGATTTCATAGATTATCCACATTCACATGATCTATCTTGATTACATATAGATTTTCTGAGCTTTCTTGGCTCTACTTCACCTATTTAGATCTCTACCCACAAAATTTTCAACTTCCTCCTCATATTTTATATCTTTATTAACTCCTTTCCAAAGTGGTTTGAAGATATATCAACTTGTTACATGATTTCTAAACTTAGACGAGTCTTGTTTTGTATACAAGAATCTCTACTTGAAGCACTGTTTATGTTTTTTTTGTAAAAAACAGACTTAGAGAAGAGTGTGAAACCTACTACTTAAGTTAGATAACCTCAAAAGGAATAATATAAGTCTATTAAATGTGTTTATTTAATTAGATTAATGATGATTAAATCACAGAGAGGAATATATTATTTTTTTCGCTTCTCTTTATTTAAAAATAATAATATTTTCTACTCACAACACCAACCACGTGAAGGTGAAAGCTCATTTGGTGCCACTAACCTATATTAAAATTGTTACTAAAAAAAATTAAACATAAATAAACATTTAATGATAAAATAATTGAAAAATAAAATATATTAAATCAAATAAGTTAACTATATTAATTTAAAATATAAGATAATTTTTTTATACTATCCTTACCAAGTCAATCTAATGTACCTTCAGGATCATCTCTATTTTTAATTGTTTCAATAGTCACTTCATGCTTAGATTCACAAACTTTATACCAAATTTTGTTATTAAACTTTCCATGATATTTGATCATTTAAATATTTGTAACAATAACAAGATTTGAATAATGAAGCACCACCATATGTGTTTCAAATTGCTCAAATAACAATTGTTTTATTTTTTATGATAATACCTATGAAGCCAAGTTATTTTAACCACTATAGATCTAGTGGAATAAACTGAGTCTTCTCCATCCATGACATTTGTGGTTAATTTTTTTTGCCTCTACATAATGACACAAGTAGTAGTATATTCTCTCATCATTGTCCTCAGGTGCAATGACTGCAAAAACATGTCCTGCATTTAAAGTATAATCAAATTGTAAGAATATATAGGAAAAAAATAAATATATCACTAATAAAACTAAGAATACATTTAAATTAAAAATAAATTGTACCTAGTTGCACAAGATCTGAGATGTGATCAATGTCAACTAATGATGTCATTTCATGATCCATCAATTGTTGGAGTGAACAGTTACTCTCTATAGATGTTATGAGTCTACAATACCATTCATAAATGTATTCTTTTGACTCACATTCATTCCAATAAAATTCCATACAACTCAAAAAAAAACATGTTATATCCTTAGCATAAATAATCCATGAACAATAATTTGAGATTTGAATGGAGTGGAAAACACTCGATCTAGGTACTTTATTGTAATATTCATACATTGCCTTGTATTTTCCTCCATTAATCAAAAGAATCTTTGCACATGAAAATATTTTTTTGATCCATGATAAAAAAATTTATTATATCAAGTTAGAATGCTTTCAAAATCGATCAAATTAACATCATCTTTTTATTTTTCCTACTCTTTTTTAAGGGCTTTATCTACACATGCACCTACATCATCGTGTTCCCCTTTGCCATGTCTAGCCGAAAAAAAACTCCAAAAATGTTGAACCCTATTTTTCTTATGCATTTTGATTGATCAGTAAAACCTTCAAGAATTCTTAAACTATCTTGCATAATTTTCTAAACAAATCTAGTGTATATCAAACATGATTTATCTTGCATTCATATTCTTATAAAATATCTCAAAACAACCTTGGATAAACTATGGAGAATGTGATATATCATCGTTTATATAAAAGTGGTAATCCCTCAAAATATTTTTGTTGTAATTTGTGCTATGAGGTGCATAAAAATTATAACTTGAGTTGAATTATAGTATTGAGATTGAACATCATTTTATGGTTGTAATGTGTAGTTCTTAACAAGGTCCATAACCAAAAAAATGGTGCCAATTGAGAAGTTGTCTTTACATAAATTGAATTAATTATCTAACCATTTTGATTAGTGTGTGTGTCTTACATATTAATAGATAATTTTTTTTTGAATTCAAATAGGAAATCAGATACATAAACTTTGATCATAACCAACTCACATCTTGATGACTTTTTTTCATATTTTAACATATACTTTACATATTTGTACTTCTTATAATTAACTAGTTGATTTCCAAGATCATGTGAATTTTTTTCATATATATAGCCTATCAAATTTGACAAACCACTACAACTATTACATGTTTCATCTAAACATTGTTTGACAAAAAAATTTATCCCTCGAGTCTTTGACAGAAAGGATTTTGGATTAATTCTCTTGATGTTTAAGGTGGATAAGCTGCCATACATTATTGCATAATATCATCAGTATGTAAATTACAATGCATATGATAAAAAAATAAAAATGCATAATAAATTTAACATGTACTCTACAACATGTGGTGCGAACTTGGTTGATTTTAACATAGAAAGGTTTGCACATCTCAAATAAATTTTGGCTAATTATCAATTGACCATTAATTCTTTTAATAAAAATTTTATAAAATTTTGTTTGGGTCATGTCCAATAAATGTTTTACATGTGGCTTATAGTTTTTTGAACCTTTTCTTCTTTTAACATCTTTTATATTATATGATACCCTTGTGTTCTCGTAACAAAAAATTTCAATCAAATGTCTTGTTCCTTCAACTAATATCTTATCTTTTCATGAGAGTCTACCACTAAACGCCCAACAATTCATGAATAAAGGGTCATCAATCCTTGTTCTTATTTTTATGACATATATTATAGTTTTTCTATTCAAGTTCAAATATTTACTTGTTTCACTAAAAAATCAAATTTTAGATTTTTTTACTCACTATAGATTACATTATTACTCATCTTGCCACATTACTATCTTTTTTTTAACTTCTATTGTCTATTGCCTTAAATGACTTAAATTTATTATTTATTATTGCATTATTTTTTCATTTATATTTCTTGTTACTAAACTTAAATTATGCATCGCAAAACACATTTTTTATATTTTCATTAATTGAACAAATAGTTGACATTGTTTTATTTAACTTTTATTCTCAAATGCATAGTCCCATACACATTGAGCATGATGTTAAACTATTTTTTTGAAATTTTACCTTCCATAGATTCTATTATTTTATGATTTATTTCAACTAAATACCTTGGTGTTCGTTGCATTATCCTTGGAGGTGTGGGTGTAGGAGGTATATTTTGTATTAAATTGGGTAGTGTTACAACTTCAACCCTACAAGGGGTATTACAAGGTTGGCTAAGTACATTAGACCCTACAAGTGAAGTGAATTGTTATTCATTAGGGGAGACATAAATCAAGGTCATTACTTGATGTTGATTATCATCATGCTCAAAAACTTCTTTACAAATGAATGTTTCATTATATTGTATTTCTCTATATGTTTCTTCACTCATTGCAAATTCATTTTTTACATGCTTTACATTTTAAATTTTATCATTAAAAAAAGATTGATTAAGTTATCTCATATCATTTGAAGTCATATTTAAATTAAATTCCTTGGAATTGGACATGTTATTTTCATTTGAAATATTACCTAGTGTTAATGAAGTACCTTCACTTTGCCTAGAAGCTCATATGTATGCTCTCCTATTTGCTTGTCTTTTTCTTTCTTTTACTCTCTTATCTTCAATTTATTTATTTCTTAGTTCTTTAATTGATATTTTGTGATGACTTTCAAACCTTATTATTTATCTAAATACTGAAATAAGTCAATTGTAGAATAAAATTTGAAGAATTTGTATGATCAAGATAAAATAAATATAGAATTTACATATTTACAATAGTAAAAACCACTTTGAAGTTTATAAAAATCAAAATAAATAAGAAAATTTCATGGGAATTAAGAGAAATCTATAAATCATAGAGGGTGCGTGCTTATAGAAGGCACCCATGCCCTTTGTGGTTCACAAACCATATGGACAGATAATTTATTATGAAGATAATAGGTTTTAAAAGTGTGTATGCCCTTTCTAGTTTTACAAAAAAAATCTTTTTCCTTCCAAATTTGGTTCAGTTTTTGGCCTAAGGGGCCGAACCTGCTCCAAACCCTGTCATAAACCAGCCCATTTAATTTTGAAAAAAATATGTGTTTTCTATCTTTTGTGACCCATCTGATCACTCAAATTTTATTCTTTAAAAACATATATGGATTTATAGAGGAAAAATAATTATTTTTAAATATATAATTTTTTAAAATGTTAAACTATTTTTTTTAATTATTACTTAATTTCTACACAACATACCTCATTACAGACCATATACATATCAATACAAATACTTTTATAACTTTTTGAATATTAATTGAACATATATCAAACTTATATCTCAATGATGTATACATGGTCAACTATATTTTAAAAATAAAAAAATGATTTTCATGAAGTTAAAGTCAAAAAGTTGTGTTCGTACACTTATAGTTTCAATTTTTCAGTTATCTTGATTTTTAAAATTATTATATGTATTTTATTTGATCAAGTAAATAAGTAGATTTTACAAAGATTCAAAAACTTAACAGTTAAACAAGTATCAAAATATAATAGAGTAAGTTTCAAGGGTTGAAAAATAGACTACAACTGAGACTATAAGAAGAACAAACAAAAACCAAAGGTAGAAGGGCAAACAAATAGAGCAAAAAGATGGTATTATTTAAGGGGTGCATCATCCTCTATGAGTTCCTTTGATGGAAACCTGATCCTCCACCTTGTCCTTTAGCTTTACCTTAGTGATTCTTTGTTGGGTCCTATATTCTAAGCCTTTAGTAGTGTCCTTCAGTAAGATCATCCTCAGTTTATTCCAAACCTTCTTTTTTGGGTTCTTATTAGGAGAGTTATCTAAAGAAAGGGGTTTGGGGGAGGGTTTGGAAGTGTGCTAAATCACCACCTTATCCTATTTATGCCTGTTGGGTGGGTCCTTTTCCTCATTTGACTATGTAAAAGCTTTAAGTACCTACCCAGTGTTTCAATTGATCAAGTCTCATTTCTTAATCAGGGCACTTAGACCGATACTTAGTTTGTAAAGTTTGTCATTGAATTCCTCCAGTTGTCTTTTATTTTTTTGAATTAAATCTATTAGAATGGCATTCCCTTCCTTAAAAACTCTTCCCCTTCTCTTCTAGGAAAACGGGCTTAGGTTTGTTAACAATGAGCTGAAAGGGGATGTCATCTATGAATCTTTTAGTATTAAGGCTTATTAAGAGGGTTGGGAGGAGGGTGGCAAAAACCCAGAGCTGGGTCTTCGTTAGGGAGTCTTCCTCCATAGAAGACCCCTCAATAGAGTTTATTTTTTTCTCATGGTATTTCCATGATTGACTAATAAAAATATGATCCCTTGATGAATTATGGCATTATCTTCACTAATTTGGAAGGTACAAACATTGCTCTTAAAAGATTTCAACAAAAAATGACAAGCTGATTCTATAGCCTTGGAAGTGATTTAACAAAAAGAAATGATGTAAGAAGATGAGCATGAATGTACCTTTCAAAGTTATGTACTTCATAATATGGAGGCAAATATTTGGCCAATGCCTCACTAAATCCATCTTAGAGAACCCCTTCTTGTCTATTTTCATAACCTCATTTGTTTGAAAGAATTTTTGCATCATCTCTAGCTTTTTGGATTAATCCTTAAAAGCCTTATATCCCTCACACAACATCTCTGTAACCTCCCCAATGAGCTCCTCTGTAATATAAATTATGATGCCTCTTATTTCTATGGTTTATTTTTTCTAGGTTAAGACGAAGTCTTTGACAAGGTCTACATAATGTCTAGTGATGCACTGCATGTACTTAGTAATCCCCCTATGCAACTTCCTTCATACCTTTTTGTTAGCCTAAACCTCCACATAGCAGAGTAGATCTAACTTATACTTGTCTCCTCCAATGTTTCACAAACCAATGATTAGATTATTTGGGTGGTGAGATAATTTTACCTTCTTCTGGATTTGTCTACTATTCTTGGTGGGTTTAGAGTAAAATTGAATTTTCATTTATTTTATCATGGAATTAATGTCTTATGTGTGTCTATGATGACTCGAAATGAGTATTAAGGCAAAATAGATGGGGGGTATGTTTCACATGTGTGACCAACTCCACCACTTGTTTAGACATGATTGCTTTATTTTGAATAAATTTGCTGATGTGGGGTGTGATGTGGCTATTTTTGTGGCAAATAGATAAAAAGGAGACACCAAACCCTACATTAGTTAATAGTTATACTACCCCATTTCCATTATGGTAAGTATAGGTGATATAAGGATTCCTTAAGTTACTCAGAAGTCCCCTAACATCATCAATGAAGGATTTTATTGTGTATGAGGGGTTGGTCTTCCCAAACAGAATGTTGAGGATGTTTAGGGAATCACCTTATATGATTAATCTATCTAATCTGATTTGAGTTTATATTTTAATACCCTAGAGTGACACTTTTGCTTCTACTATGTGATTGGTCTAAATCCCCATGGGATTGGCATAGCTAGCAACCATCCCCCCTAAAGAGTTTTTGATCACCTCGCCACCACCAATTGGGACTAGATTGGATTTTGATGTACTGTCAAAGTTAAATTTTATCCAATCTCTCATCAAAAGGTTTCACTTAATTTTATGCCACGAGGTTCTTTTATTTTGAGAGACAACATTTTGCTCTAAATTCCACCCTCTGAATATAGTTTTTTCATCTACTGAGCCTAGATTTTTATCTTTAGGGAAAAATGCCCTATATTTCTTAACAATAGCTTGATAGAGATGGGAAAATACCACTTTAGTACTACACTTTTTGTTAGTGAATATGTCATCATTATGGACATTCTAGATAGCCCATAACCAGTGAGGAAGGGCCATGTACTAAAGAAGAGAGAGAGAGAGAGAGAGGGCAATTTTTAGGGGGGCTTTCATTAGGTGATGAGGTCCAAAAATAAAATTGATTTGACCTCAAATAGGTTGAATTTAGTCAAAATACAATCTAATATACATGAACTAAAATGACAGATCAATAAAAGGTGGTAAACTAAGTTATCTACACTTCTATAGAGGGACACTTGTTAGATTAGATGAGGCCTCATTTGGCAAGTTGTCCACAGTGATAATTTTATCCTCGACAACCAACCAGAAAAATAAATTTATATTGGATGTGAGGTGCTTGATCCAAAGGATCTTCCAATTTCCTCATTCACTCTCCAAACCTAGATCAGTAAGGTGCCCAAAAGTTACTGTATAGTTCCCACTATCTTTAGCTGATCAAAGGAGATAGTCATCCTTAGGAAAGATAAGAATATGGATTTGACTAAGTAAGAAGTTTAGATCTTATATAGATTGAAATATTTTAACATTTTTTCTTTTTATGGATAACACTTTCCAAGTTTTTGAATCGTTGATCCATTCACTAGTAGAATTTGACAAATAAATGACTACATGACTAAAACTTTTACTCACGACAACTAAAATTGATTAAATTCTACTATTTTTTTGCAACACGGCTATACATGATTAAATAAATAACTAATTTGATCATCAGATAAAAACCACAATTAAATAATTAGTCAAAAAAAATTATTAAATAATTAGTCACGCAAATAAAAATTAGACAATATGATAGTAAAATGAGTAATTAAAAAAGTATTCTAAATTGGGAAATTATTGGCAGGAGTAGGTTATATTGCATGCATGGTTAATAGAGAATTAGAAAATTGTTGGCAGGAGTGGGGAGTAAGATAGACTACAAAATTCAGCAGAGGTAATTCAATGAGGGAGTGAGGAGTATAATTGACATTATTTATGCAATGCACCTCTACAAATAGGAGGGTTTGTTAATTATTAATGGATCCAGAGCTAAACAAAGAGGGTTTGTGTGCCAATTTGATGGCATGAGGTGTTTTGGGTTTTATAATATAAGTATAACAACTACTTACATGGGTGACAAGCTTGTTTGGACAGGACCTAGAGGCTTCTAAAAAGGTGGGCAAGGAATTTGGATTTTTGTACAATGAATTTGAAGTTGGGGAGGCCCTCTGTAGTGAATTCAAATTTGGGGATGCCCTCTATAATGAATTCAGAGGTAATTTAAAACCCTCATTACATTAAATCTAAAATCTATAGGTTTCTGATTGGCAATTGTAGCTAGCTAGGATAACAAAATCAATGTATTATAAGAGATGAGTTACATAAATAAGAGGTTATATTATCATAAGACATTGATTACCATGTAACAATTTGAATTTCTTGAGATTGTGAAATAATTAGATGTTTTTATTCATTGTATAATCAATACAATGTAGTGACCATATCTTGAAATTATCTATTTGTGTTCCATGTTATCATGCATGGATATGGTCTTAATTTCTAATTTTGTAACCAATTCACCAACCTAATCCCTGAGGCTCCTTTTCACTAAGTCTTTATGGCATGGGTAGTGCATGTACATCATAATTAGTTTGTTATTGGTTGGTGTAACTTACATCAACTGAGTACCATAACCATATAAGGAATTCTAATTTTAGCAGACTATTTTTTCATTAGTTTTCCCTACACATTTTGTCTCATATGAGAATTAAAATTGTAACATGCATCCAAATTTTAATTCCTTTGATCACTTTTCCATTAAATCACGGGCGCATATCCCTAGCCTAGACCTTAATGCTTGGGTAACATTGTGTGCAAGCCTAATCTATTAATTGCATGGACTCCTAGAAGATGGTCTCATATGGCATAGTTGAAAGTTATGCTAGTTCATCAATCAATGTGGTCACCAAGATATTTTAATTGATACTATATGTCCACACATGGGAGTATATCTATTGTTAGAACAATTCATCTTATCTCAACATATTAATAATTTATGCTAGTAAGTAATGCTCAAAGTTACAACAAAGAATTCATTAGCATGTTTGTTAGTGTTTGTGTATTCATTCATATTGAAAAGATTTAAATATGTTTAAATGCTTGTGGTTCATAAATATAAAAAGCATAAATTTCATGTTACATTTCTAAAGCATTTCTTTAATTATCATCTAGACAAGGAAGGCCCTCAATAAAACATGGATAAAAATAACATTTGTTTATTTACAGTCATCACGGTTTTCTTTTATGCACATTGTAGATGATATGTAAACTAAACATAAGTCTACATGATCCACAAGATTTTTATAATTAAAACATGCTCCTATAAATGCAAAAAAATAGTATACAAACACCCCAAAGTTTCCTTATCTTTGTGTATTACAATTTGACCATTATTATTATTATTATTTTTAACTGTAATGGGTAGCTTTTATATTAAAAATATAAATGGTGAGGTGCCAAAAATAGATAGTTTATAACATATAATTTTAATCTCTACCTCTTTCACATGGGAAACAAAATGAGGGAAGAGTAGTTGATATATTCCCTACTAATTAGCCATTGATAGCTGAGAATCCTACAAGTAAAAAATGCACAAAATTGACCATAGAGATTTATGTAGAGGCAAAACATCTGATTATGTAGAGTGATGCCTAGCTGTATTTATTGAATTTGAATTGTTATTGACTGATTTTTATCTTATAGAGTGCTCTAATTCTAATTATGTAGAGTGATATGTATCTTAATTCTAGGTAAGTGCTAAAGAAAATGAGTTTATATGTATTAGATCCTGAGTAAGTTGAGTTTTTTAGATTTCTATTTTTTTCTTTAAATAGGAAATTAAATTAATATTGGAATGAAAAACATTATAGATGGATCAATTTCGAAGCCGATGAGAGGGACATGGACAAATATCCATGTCCATGTAATGCTTGTCTTGGTGGAAAGGTGAAAAAAAAGTGATTTATTGACATATGATAAGATATGGGCATAGTGGTATAAGCCCTTGGAATTACAATTCTTATGAAGATATGATATAATTATAGAGTGTGAGAGATGAAGAGGCAAAAAACATAGATGAAGTGGCACCAAACATAGATGAAGAGGAAACAATGTTAGATGAAAGATTTAAAGTTGATAGAATGTTGAATGAGGGTCTAAATGATGATTGGGCCAAGTCAATGGAGGATGATTTAAAGCTTGAGTATGTTAATTGCAAGTTAAGTTGTTTGACAACAATCCTTCAAATTCTTAACTTGCAAGTGGTGCTTGGTTCAAAAAATGAGAGTGTAGATCAGTTATTGGCATTATTAAGTTCATTATTACCACCTGACTCCACATTGCCAATAAAATGAAGTCAATGTAAAAATCAAATCACTAATCTAGGATTAGGGTATGAAAACATCCACACATGTGTGAATGGTTGTGTATTATTTAAAAATAATCTTGCAAGTGAGAGTGAATGTTTGAAATGTCATGAAACAAGGTATAAACAAGGGTTGAAATCATCTTTGGTTCCTAAAAAGGTTCTTTGCCACTTTTTGATAATTTCATGATTACTATGAATGTATAGGTGTAGACACATTGATGAACTTATGCAATGGCATGCCTAAAATAAGAGCATTGATGGCAAATAATGACATGTGCCTGATTCTAATACATGGATGGAATTTGATAACAAATGGCCTAATTATTTTCAAGATCCTCATAATATAAGATTGGGTTTGGATCTAGATGGGGTGAACCTATTCTTAGATCAAAGTACTAAATGGTCAACTTGGCCAATGTTTTTAATAAATTATAACTTGCCTCCATGGTTAACAACTAAACCATTTTTCTTAATGTTATCATTGATTATATCAAGAAAGAAAAGTGTGACTTCAGATACAATCAATGCTTATCTAGAGCCATTATATGATGAGCTAATGGAATTGTGGAAAAGAATTGAATCAATTCAATCTCTAAGGGATGGTCATTCAATCAAATTCACTTTTTGAGCTTCCTTATTATTTATGATTCATGATCTTTTTGCATATGGCACATTGTTTGGACTCACTGTTCATGGATACAATGGATGTCTTGCTTGCAACTTTAAGGATTTTGTGAGGAACTCATGAAGTTTGTGTAAGTGTATTTATTGTGGACATCGTGCTTACCTTAAAATGGATCATCCATATCATCGACAAAAAACATGTTTCAATGGTCCATAAGAGAATTATGAAGCACCATTGCTAATAAAGGGTGATTACATTATTGATAATGGACAAAAAAGAATGTCATTTATAATTTAAAATGATGGGATTAATAATAGTAGATGTGATCCATGTAATGAAAGTGGTGTAAAATGGTTGTGCATATTCTATAAGTTGTCATATTTTAGGATATAACCATTAGGCATATTATTGACTTTATGCATATTGAGAAAAATATAGCCTATGCTATTATAGAAACTCTTTTTGGTGCTTTTAATACTATTTCATCACATGAAGACTTTCGACAACTAAATATTTTTTGAAATCTTTAGGTTGAAAAATATGATGATAAAAAATATAGAAAACATAGTGATCCTTATGGATAAAGGAACAACGTGCATAATTCTTACAGTTGATGTCTCAGACTTCCTTTCCCACTAGATATATAAGTATTAGTATTAGAAGCCAAACTAACATTAATAGCCTAAGAGGCCTCAAGACCCATGACTATCATGTCATAATCGAGAATATTCTACCTATTGTGGTAAATATATCATGTTTGGCAAAGAGGCCAAGATTAGCAATTATAAGGTTGAGCCTAATATTAAAGATAATGAGTTTACATGTATTAGATCCTTCAAATTTTGATAGTTTGAGGGAGGAGGTTATTGAAGTCCTTTGTCTATTGGAATGGAAATTTCTACCAATAATCTTTAACATTTCTATGCATCTTTTGATATATCTAGAATATGAACTAGAGCATTGTGGCCCAGTAAGAATGAGATGGATGTATCCTATAAAATGATATATGAATGTTTTAAAAAAAATTGTTCGTATCAGGGCAAAACTAGAAGGTAACATATCTGAGGGATATTCAATGCAAGAGGCCATGGGATTTTGCATAGAAAATATGAAAGAGTTTTAAAATGTCAATTGACATGTATGGGATGATGAAAAAGATGAGAGAGTTTGAGGTGAAGTATTATAAGGAAATGGATGTTGTTTCAAGCTATAACATCAAGAAATAAGTGCGATACATGCTTATATTCTTCAAAACACATCTTTGTTTGATAAGTGACATAGGCAAAAAAAATTACACAATAGTTTATTTACTCAATTGCATTTACACATTTATATTATTAATCTTACTATTTGTACATTAATATTCTATGTATAAAATATGAAGAGAATCAAACTTGGATGCAACATCGACCTCAAAATCATAGACGTCATGATTTGATTAGAGGTGATTCTTTTTCAAAATTTAAAGAATGGATTGCTAATGCAGTCAGTGACGCAAAAGAAGGTCAAGACATAAAAATAGAGGAAAGTGAGCTTTCACAATCTCCACATTTATGAGATATGCATTTTAGTGGAATGTGGGCCAATGGTAGTCATTTAAGAGTGGAAGAAAAAGACAAAGGAAAGACAAATTGTGATTGTGTTGTTAGTGCTGAATTTATTCATGAAAATGAGAATAAATTTTACGTTGGATTAATTCAAGAAATTATTGAAGTGAATTTTGGTGAAAATAGTTCTATATTATTAAAATGTAAGTGGATCTGACCATCCACAATACAAATTGATGAGTATGGATTTGTACGTGTAAATACATAATTT
Organism: Torreya grandis; assembly: GCA_037957365.1. Classification (NCBI taxonomy): domain Eukaryota; kingdom Viridiplantae; phylum Streptophyta; class Pinopsida; order Cupressales; family Taxaceae; genus Torreya; species Torreya grandis. Next base: position 1,513,895 of record JARHVA010001583.1, read on the forward strand.
TTTTATTAGAGACAGATGAGCTGTATGTTTTCCCTCTTCAAATTAACCAATCATTTCTAATTGATGATGTAATAATCCCAAGATGGTCGTATGTCATTCAAACAGAGTCTCATTCAAAACAAAAATTCATGAAAGTTATCGATATTATACCTGATGGAAAATATGTTAATTTACAAGAAACATTCAAAAAAGTGGATGAAGATGATGATGGAGTGATTGAAGAAAAGATTTTGATTACCAATGAAGAGATTGGGAGAGATAATGTATTGCATGTCACAGATGAGGATGAGGAAGAAAATCAAGTAGATGCAGACATGAGTGATCAAGATTCTGATCTTGCTGGTAATGCAGATGATTATGATGATGTTTTGTCACCTTAACTAGCCTGTCACCTTAACTTGTTAGCTTGTCACCTAAAATTTGGTTATATGTCTAGTGTAATTTATTATTGAATATAATAAAGATCTAAGTATATGTGTGCTTATTCACTATTATTTTACCCATACATTTTTGAGTGTAATCATCATTATTCTCCTAGTACATTATATACAAAACTTGAGATGTTCACTACTGATTTGAAGTGCATATAAAGTTAGGTTCAATCATTCTTCTTAGTTTTATTACTTTGGTTGAAATTAATTTTGTTTAGTTAGAATATAATTTCTTGTATGTCCTAAATGTTTTCTAGATGCTAAACTTTTCTAACTTCTCTAGAACTGCTAGATATGAAAAGAAGCAAGCAAGGTCTAAAGGTATCAAATAATGCAACAAGATACCTATCAAAGTAAACAACTCTTTAAAATTTTGGCAATAAATTGTAGTCATTTCTCTGATATTTGGATATCTTTAGTTTGTAATACAAATTCTAGCCTCCACATGCATTGAATATGCTTGTGTGAAGGAAACAATAATGAACATTTGTGATTTAATAATACATATAAATATCTTAACATTAGATGAACAAAATATTTAACCTATACTATTAAAAAATATGTGAAAAGACAAGTAGAATTTTTTATCATGCTCCCCCTTACTGTTATGCTCTCCCTAACATAAGTACTGTCATGTTGTTCTAGATCATTCTATATTTTACTGCTTCAATTCTCCCCCTTTGACATCAATGGCAAAGGTGCTGGTCAATTAACCCCTAACTTAAATCTCCTCATCAACTTGTAGTGTGATAACTTTAAAAGATTGGAACCAGAACAAGAAGTCAAGGACAAATTATAAGACCAAAATCCTCAAGGTACAAATGTTCCATACTAAGACAAAATTTTAAAAAATGACAACCCCTATGTTAGAACCTCCAAATTTTGCTTAGTTTCATTATCATAAGTAGCCTTGAAACCAATGACTAAAGCCCTAATTTCTATGCTAAAAGTCTCTCTACTTGACTAAGCCTCCTCATTACAAACAAATAAATGATCTCTTGGGTTTGATTGACACTGAAAACTAAAACTAAGAGACTACAAAATTAGAAAATTGTTCAATCTTTTCAATAAAATGATATATAAAATACTACATTCATAATACACCCCTATATTCCCACCTAAAATACATAAAAAATCTTATACCGCACTATCACAACAGTCAACAGAGGTATGTGTGGGATGGTGGGACATATAGGTCAATGTACAAATGCTTACCACAATACTGTGACAACCAAATATGAATAACATGGGGTGGCGGTGAGAACATACTAACAACTAAAGTAAACCACAATCCCGCAAGGGGTAAACAGTGACACTGTAGTATGGTGGTGAACAATCACTCAACCGCTAGAATTAACCCACCATATGGTGGTGAACAATCACTCAATATGGTGGATTAGTTAGAATCTCTAGATTCAATGATTATATAGCTTGACATCTATTATATAATTTATCATTTTAAATATAATAATTTTTTTTGAAAGTAACAAAATTTACGGGTTTTACATTTATTACATAATTTATTATTTTAAAAATTATAAACATTTTTAAAAAATAATATGATTTATTTAATTAAATAAGATTTATGTTTTTTAATCTTTTTAAAATGTAGAATTATTATTTTTTCTATTTATTCATTTTAAATTTAAATTTCTCTTTTATATTCTTTAAATTGTGTCAATATATTCACATATTTTGTTTATAATATAATTTTTATATATTAATATATAAATTAAATTAATTATAATATACATGGTAAAATTATTAATAGAATTATTATATGTTAATTAATTTTTATTTTTTCTTGATTGAAATCTTATTTTAACACGGATTAATTATACCAAATTCATTTGGAGCACGATCCCAGAGGAGATTTGTACCTTGGTGAATGGCTAGGCAACATATTTTACACCATCATCTTCACCGTTGGTCTATAACCCACTTAATCTAATTTTTATTTTGCTAAGTTCATATAAATACATAAATATGATAAATCTTTTTTTTTTTTTACATAATAATATGTTCAATCATATTTTTTAATAGATTTTTTTATATATTTAAATTTAAATGTTATAATTTTATAGATGAAGAATGTTGATTTATAAGAGTTTATGTTATTTCAATTATGTTGATAGACGTAACCTGCAATAAAAATGAGGATAAGTAGTGTTAATGGAACGTATTAGGGTGAGATGTCAATAAAAATGACTTCCCTTAAGTTTGATGTATATTTGATTTTCATAAAACAATTTTACTTCTTATTTGGAGAATGCAATTGAAAAATTGTAATATCTTAAACATACGATAGAGTTGTGAACCTATTTTTTTTAATAATTTTTATTTCAAGATCAATAATAATGATATAACTAGATTAAAAAAATAGACTAAATTATATAATAAATCTAATAAAAATACCTCAAAATCAATACATCTCAATAGTATTCAAAAAGATATATTCAATATATGTACACTAATATTTAAATGATTATGTCAAAATATATATAATTTATAATGACAATGGGTGATGATGATAGGGTGTAATAATTTAAGATAGTAAAAGTGGAAGGGCTGCAATAAAGGCAATATATCCTTACATGCCCGATCTGATGCCATGTCATTATAGCCACATTATTTGAGGTCATTCTTCCACCCCATGAGAGTCCAAAGGGGTGTGCGTGAGGTGGTAGTATGAGACTATTTGACCCGTTGTCCCACAACAAGCAAAGTGAAGGTGTGTGGTATAGCAGGGAGAGTAAAATGCTAACTCTACCATACTACTACCTTGTAGCGGTCTTGATATGATAGAGTGGTGTTGTGTTGAACCATTTGATTTTCCAAGATCAAAGGCATGTATTCAAAATTGAAATATTTTGCATGAATTGACATTAATAGTGAGGTGAACCAAGCTCAATGGCAAAGGGATTCGACACCATTTTTGAAATCATTCACATAGCTAATCATACCAGAGGTAAGGGAGTTTAAGGAGGAAAATTTTGTAGCTATTATTTTGTCAAGTAAGTTCATAAAAACTCTCTATAGCAAGTGTATAGGAACTGAATTTGCTCAATTCTACAAGTAGACACTTAAAGAAATCAAGTAGGAGTAAATTATTCATCATGCCACCCAAAAAAAGTGAACTTGTGGGTAAGAAGGAAGAAGCTACAACTTCTAAAATGAAAAAGAGAACTTTAAAATAGTCCATACTTGATGTGTTACCCAATTCAACAGACAAGGGATTCAAAAAGGTATTTAGAGATGAAGCTCATGGATGCAGAGACCCAATTATTCCTATCTTAGGGTGGGATTTGTTTTGGTACTTCTATGATAAGAGGGACAATAAGATTCTAGTTTCGAATCCTTGGGCCTTAAACTTGGCCAAACTAATAGTCCCAAACATATTCATAGATGTTGAGTTTATCATAGTACTAGCACAACATTACCACCCAGTGACTAGGACTGTAATAATGCTAGATGGCTCACCATTAGTGGTATTAACTAAAGCAACAATTGTAGGGTGTTTCATGTTGAATAAGCAAACCATCAACAAGATTGACTTGGATAAAAGTGAGGAAGACTATAGGAGATTGAGAAAAACTTATAAAAATGATGAACTTCCTCTGCACATGAAAATGGGTGCAAACAATAAAAGGATACTTATTTCCCCTTCTAACAATGAGCCATTTTCCATGGAAGACTTTAAAGTCTATTTTAAAAGAACTTATTTTACTTTGTGCCAAGTTATTGGGATTGATGCTCAAGAGAAGATGCCAATTAGTCTAATGATGATGGCAATGAGGATTCAAAACCCTGAAGTGGATGTTGAGTATGACATTGTTGCTCTAATTGAGAAAGGGCTACATGAGGGATTATTAAAAGTGAGAGAAAAACTAGCCCCTATCAATTTTATAAATTATTCCTTACTGTGTCATTTAATATTGTATCAAAACAGAGATAAATGGACTAAGAGGATGTGTTTGGGGATGACTGACCAACAAGGAAATAGGTTACCCATGCAACATTGGTGTTACATATGGGATAGCAAATTTAGGAATAATGATTATGTGACATTTCATGATGATTTTGTAGTAAGGGTTGTGGCCACTCTTGGTCACATTTCACCAAGATTGTCCATTGAAATCAAAGAATTATTAAGACCCTTAGCATTGAAGCTAGAATAGGGACATACCCATAATTTTGATGATTGGTTCTTTCTAGTAAACCAAACAGTGATAAAATTTTATGGGTGTCCTCAAACCCCACACATTCTACCTAAGTTTGTTTCCCTTCAAATTACATTTTTGAAATTTATGTGGCAAATGCTATAGATGGAGCAGGATGTTATGAAGAGGTATAAAAAAGGGACATTTCTACCTGAATTAACTGTATGTGGGGAATTTTCCATTGGGTCTAATACTCTAGAAGAGATATAAATTTATTTGAAGGTAAGGTATTCTTTGAAGTCACAAGGGGAAAGGGTCTTTGACCCCGAAGGACATATAAACTTTATAAGGAAAACACTAGTCACTAGAGTTGGGATTACCTATGAGGTTGATTATGAAGAAGAAGTAATAAGAAATTATTGTATCCCTCATGAAGTGTTTCAGAGGAAAAGGAAATAAGAAATCATACAAATATTTGAGGAAGAGAATAAAAAGAGAGACACTAAATTTCTAGGTTCTTATGTGGAAGAAGGGGATCCTTTTAAGAGGATAAACTTGATTTTTGAAAACTTTGATAGGTTATATGTTTAGCCAGAAAAGGAACCTGAGGGGCATTTTCCAAAACCCACCAAGTTTCCCATCAAGAGGCCAAGTGGTGTTGTGATTGCAGAACCCCTTCTAGACACTATTATAATATAATTAGAATCACCTCCAGAGCCTAAGAAGCAAAAGACACTGTAAGTACCTCCCTTAGTGGCATATGAAGTAAGTGAAGAGGTGGGAGATATACATGAGGTAGGTAATGTGCTAATGAATTTGAAAGATGATGATGAAGTGGATCAGACACTCCTTGAACTTGCAACTGAGGCTCACAAACTAGAAGAAAGGGTGGATGTGCATGTACATAATGATCAGGAGATGCATGATTATGAAAGAGTGGTCGTTGCTCTTAGGTTTATTAAAGATGATGAATTTATCGAGACCCCTGAGTTTAAATATTTTTGGATCAAGGTGAAGATGAGAGAATTTAAGAGACTCTAGATTAATAAGATGGATACTAAAGAGTCCCAACATGATTAGATTATTGCTTAGACTTTTGAGGAGCTAAGGATCAATGAAATGAATATCAACCCATAAAAGGCCAAAAAATTGGTATTGGAGAGCAACATACTGATCATTCTTGGGATGGATTTGAAAAAGATATTCTTACTGGATCAAGTAATAAGCCAAGAAGATCCCATGTTGATTTCTGAATTCAATTCAGATGAGGGAATGAGTGGCATAGGTTACAATCCAAGAATTTAAACCCTAGCCTTTGGGACAGTAAAAAAAATAGAAAAACCAAGATTGCTTGATGTTTCACAAGAAATGAAAGGAACTGCCATGGTAAAGACACTTCAAGACACATCAACATTGGAGGCAACTATTATGATAATGTACTTAACAATGTTTACTAGGGCTACGAGTTAAAGGTATGGAGCTAAGATTGACAAAATATGAGAAAGCATAGACTGATTTGAATGATGAAGTGAATAGGTTATTCATGGAAAATGTGAAATTGAAAGAGTATTTGAAGGGAGCAGGATCCTTCTCAAAGCACAAAATTAATAGTATACCATCCCCCTACCATCTAGACTGATATAGGTGCAATCACTATTAAACAAGTAAATCTTATAAAAGAAGAAATTGAAAAGTTGAAAAAGACTAATGAAGAAACAAAGGAAGGAACAAAGAGACAAATCCTTAGGGTATTGGAAAAGATCTTGGACCATAGGGTTAAACTAATTATGGACAAATTGGGAAATGTGTATGAATGTTATGTCTCCTTGTCACAAGTAGTTGATCAAATGAAGGCCCATGTACCTATATTGGACCCCTTATTCAATAAATGGCAACCTATACATCACACCTTAATAACTTTGTATAGAATTTTACAAAGGAGTGTTGAGGCCCCCACAACTTTAAAGCCTACTGAGCAAATGGTCCGAATGGTCATAGATGAATTTCAATACGTATTTGGAGAAGACTAAAATATCAAGGCAAGAATAGATTCATTTCACACATTAAAGTAGTGGATCATGCCTAAGATGCTAAGGGATGATGATCAACTAAAAATCTCCAAGGATTGGATAGATGAGTTTAGCGAAATTGTTCCCAACTGCCTCATTCATTTACAGAAGGATGGTGAGATAAATCTTCACAACCTCAATTTAACCTTGGATGGAATAATTATACTAGATAATGGATATTCAAAATTCATTGGGATGTCAGAGGGTTATTATATAGCAGATAGAAGAGTCACTTGCCCAACACATCAAAAATCTAGGAGTATAAATGACCTCATGATTACATAGTGTACCAATGGGAGAAGACATATCTAGCTCCCCCAGAAGAATAGGCCTTGCAGTGAAGTACTAAGCCTTGGAAATACTATCATGGACAGAGGACCTTGCCATATCTAAATGATCATAGGTACCTTATGATGACTAACAAACTTTGATATCTTGTGAGTGCTCTGGACTTCAACCTCTGATCATTTATCATCTTTCATTGCTTTTATGTAATCCTATGTCAACAATGATAATTAAGACTTTTTGATTTATGTTAAAAGTGGGTAACTGAAAAGACTCTTTTTGACATGTAATAGTCTAAAACTTATCGCTTCCCTTACCTATAAAAGGGAAACTAAGACCAAATGATAATCATCATTAGGGGAGTCAGTCAGGACAAAATTTTGAAACGTATTGTAAAATCTTTTTGAAAATCAATAGAATGAAGTTATAATTGGTGGCTGAATTTTGGTTTCAATTGTTTGTTGAAGTGAATTAATGAATGTTATCTTGTTGTATCTAGTTTGATCTTTCCTTGTTATTTAAATCAATATATCAAGGGTATATCTAGTTTATCAAAACACATTTGTTGTCTTTGTGTGGTTAATTTATTGGTTCCTTCAAGGAAGGATTAAACTCCTTTAAGTAAATCATAGTAACCTAGAGATAACCATTAGGATCAATAAGAAGAGTCTGGTAACTATAATATTGCACTTTTATACAAGGTATAAACATCCTAAGTGCCAAACAATTTGAATTTTAGCCAAAAGGACACATATCAATTTGTATTCTTGACTCCATTGCCCAATAAGTAAAGGCACTGATTATATTTATAATAAAAATAATATTTCAAAACAAATCTCATTTATACATTTTGAATTTTTGTAGTAGTAGGAATAGGAGTTAGTTTTTATCTATTTCAAACCCTCATGCTAGTGCAAAATAGATTATGAGCAAATGAATAAGTTGAAGAGATAGTAATTAAGATAAATTTATGTGAGGATACAATTTACTTAATTATCGCCATTTAGTTTTGAAAGAGTTTATATTTATTGGTGATCAAGGTACACTCACCTAAGCGTAGTACAGCCTGAAGAGTAGGGAATTCCAACCATCTTGGTTGATTCTATTCATTGGCCAAAACATTGCTAAACCTAATCATAGAACTTGGCATACTCTTAGGGTTTGTAATCTACAATTTTGGGAACCAACACCCTAGGACCAAGAAAGAAAATTAGAACTCTCCTTCTAAAGACTAGAAAACTAAGAAATCCCAATAATGTTATCAAAGCTATCATGTCTTCTGATCATTCTAGGTTTTTATGTTTTATTTCCCTAGCAACCATTTTTTGAATGTTGAATGTAGATGTTTCTAATCCCTAAGAACTGGTCACTTTTAATGAGTTTGTTCTAAAAGAAAAAACCCATTTGATGTCCAAAATCTGATATTCAAACTCATATTCCACTGTTGTTCTACTGATTCAAGTTGTTGATTTATACATTATTATTTATTTGGATTTCAAGAAATGATGAAAATGACTTTAAGGCATAAATTATATGATAATGATCATAATGCTGAAATTTCATTGATAGATTATGAGCGCTTTCATAGAGAAAATTTGGCCAAGAATAATGAATATTTGTCGCATCTTGGTTTGACAAACATGCAACTTGTAAATCCACTAAGTAGTATATTATTTGTTTAAAAATGTTTAATAAAATTTTATAGGCAAGAGATTTATGTTTATAAGACATAATATGATTATTATTTTTTTTCATAGGCAAGAAAAAGAGTGTAAAGAAAATGTAGATAAAAAACAAAAGAAAAGAAAAAATACAGTGCCACCAACTCGTATAAGCCAACACATTTGTGATTCAACAAATGCAGTTGGTAGAAAGAATAGTTTTGATGATGTACAACATGATATAGCAGATGGTGATGTGCAGCCTGATATAGCACATAGTGATGTGCAATGTCACGATGATCTCTTAGCACAAAGTCTAAGAGAGATTATTGAAAAACATGAGAGTAAAGGAATAATAAGTCTACAAATGATTTATTCAAATTAAAGGATGTGTTTGAAGTGAAATATATAGAGACCAGTACTGATCTACCTAATCATGCCATACCTGATGTGTCCAAGGAGTATGAAGTTCTAGTTAATGAAAGTCATGAAGAGAGACCGCTTGCATCTGGTGTGCCTCAGAGTGCACTTGTTGCATCTACAAATTTTAATGGAATTGGTGGATCAACTGGAAATATTGGTAGTGGTTTCATAGAATATGTGTCTATTTTTGTGAAAAGATAAAGATTAAGTCAAGATTTGTATAAATCTACAAGAGGAATGCAAAAGAAAGAAAATTAGAAGGCAAGAAGTTATTCTTAGTTGAGGTATTGAGAGATGGTGAGCCCATTAGACCAAATGTTGTAAGGTGGGCCTCTGAGTTGGGTGTAAGATGTAGGGCCCATTTGGATATTTGTAAATAAAATTTTACAGAAGGAAGATCCACAAAGTGTGGAAAATGGTATAAAAAAATGGAAAATGATTTTGAGATTACTGGTGGACAAATCTCTAAAAAATATTATAAGTAAAAGATGAGACTTTTGATGAACAATTTTAGATATAATTTTAGAAAAATAATCATGGAGGGAAAAGAGAGATTAAAATCCGCTCTATCTCCCAAACAGTGGGAGGCATTGAAATAAAGTATGCATTCTGAAGAATATTTGACAAAGAGTAATATAGACAAGAGAGCAAAAGATAATGTGAGGGCCATATATACATTTGGACAAGGTGGGTTGCAGGCCAAAATGGACAAATTTGGAGTAAGTGTATGGATTTTTGGTCTAATTTACATTGTGTTATTTATTTTTTATTTTTTATTGAATTGAATATATGTTGAAATTGATATTATATTTTAAGTAGAAAATAGTAATAAAGAAGCAGATGTAGAATATATTGTTAATTATATGGCAGCACTAGATCCTAGAAAATCTAAGAGTATGATGAAGTGGAAATCTAGTTCATCAATAGATATTTCATAGCCATCTGTTAAACGCCCAGTAAGAGCCTCTCCAAATCATGTCAACTCAAATCAAGGTTACCAACATGTAATGAGTTGCATATACAGTCTCACTAAGAAAGTTTCATAGTTGGTTGCCGCTATTAAGCCTATAGGTTTTGCATGGAGTGAGCATAATTCCATGGATTTAGATGAGGTAAGAGCCTCTATTAATCTCATTTATTCTTGTTTGGAAATTTTTTATACAAATTCCTCTTCATATATAGATTGAAATTTGAGCGTAGGATAATCTAACCTAGTTTCTTTATTGTTGAAGTGATCCAGAAAATGTTCTTTTGGACAAATTTATAGCTTACATTCTTTAATTGACTATTGAGTGCTTTATATATTTTTTTGCATGATGGTTAAACCATATGCAGAGCAATTTTATCAAAGCAACACAAAAATGAAAATGCCTTGATGTCAACAGAGTTGCTGATATTAATAGTGATCATGATGAACAAGATAAGAATGTGCAACACAATCATAGTTGTGCTGAAGTTGAGGTAATATAATAGTTGTTGTTAGTTATCTATCCTAATGTTTTGTCATTCTTCATGCTTAAAATGTTATTTTGGATAAAATTTTATAGATTTTTCATTCTTTAAGTTGTAAGTTAACTTATCCCAATGTTTTTTTATTGTTCGTTTGGACAAAAAATTATAGCTTTTGCATTCTTTAAGTTGTAAGTTAAATCTGTCCCAATGTTTTGCCATTCTTCATGCTTAAAATGTTCTTTTGGACAAAAATTTATAGATTTTGCATTATTTACTTGACTTATTAGTTTTTTCATGATGATTAAACCACATGCAGAGCAATTATATGAAAGCATAACGAAAAGAAAAAATCCCTTTTAATAGAGCTCTCTACAAAGCTTCACAACTTCATGTCAATGTTGATAGTGATTATGCTAAACTCGATGAGCATATGCATGATATTCATAGTAGTAGTGGTGCTAAAATTGAGGTAAGTGCTATAAAACCACATGAAAGTAAGTACTATTCAAGTAAGTAATGTTTGTTTTATTATGTAAATAAGGGTAATCATTACCTATATGATAGAAGCTAGTTAGAATAGTAGTGAAGTGTAATTAGCTAGTATACATAGACTATGGAAATAAGGGAGAACATATAACTTATATATGGAAGCTTAGAGATTAGTTGTAATAGAGTGTATACATAGATTTTGACAATACATTAGTGTATTGTGTTTGAGGATGTCATGGTCCTCAGTTGGGGGACTTCATTACCAATCCATGTCTCTTTTTGGAGTACTCATACATTCTAGCACTATTGTCATCTTACCCTCCATTTGTTTGTACCTCATAATGGGTTAGCTTTTTTGATAACATATTGATGCCTTTTGTTTCTAACATCCATTCTATATCAAATAGAAGGAATTTAATTTTTGTTTAATATGTCAGGTACATGGTTTCAGGTTTCCTATCGTCATTATCTAGTTTCTTATAAAGATTTATTGAATGTTTATCTATGTGTTATAAAAAATTTTATATCTCAATATAATGTGAATTTTTCTTGTTTTTTAGAAATGTATTGATAAACTCTAAGAAGGGGATAAATTTGGGGTGTTGGATCCATTTGATGGTGTTGTTGTGGGCATTGAGTGGATTCACTCACTATCTATTGTACATGGAGTCAAATTGAAAGGAATAGGAGATGCAAATGTAAATATTTTAAATGTCACAAGTAACATATCCCTTTCTTATGAAGACAAAATAGATGGATTTATTTGTCTAAAAGAGAAAGAAGGAACCTTCACATGGTGGTCACTAAAATATTTGCAAAAAATGACATAGTTGATGTTCATCATGTACTAGTTGTTAAACAACTTGGCCCACTGCTTTATGCAGTAGTTTGAATGTGTTGTTCAGGGATATTTATCATGGTGTATTTTTAAGAGTTATAAACTCTTAGACTTTGACATTTTTTTATTATATGTATGAACATATTATAGTTCATCAAAATTGCATTATATTTTTTATTGTAGATTAATTTTTTTAATCATGATGTTAAATCAATATTTTAATTTCTAGCATGTTGTAACTTGTTCGTTTATGTAATATTTTTATTTAATTTTATATTTTAATTCAAGTTTAATAATTTGTTTATTTGTGGCCTATGCTGGTGGGTTGGGAGAAAACTCCAATAATCGAGTGGAAGCTTGGGCCCTCCTTTGGGGTATCAAGTTAGCCTTCTCTATTGGAATCAAAACCCTTTTAATAGAGGGAGACTCCAAACTTGTCATTGATGCAGTCAGAGATAAATCTTGATTAGGATGGAAGTTGGAGGACATCATTCAAGATATAAAACACCTCCTGGGTTTTGAAGAGTTTGAATTCAAACGTATCTGTAGAGAGGGAAATCAGGTGGTAGATGCAATGGCCAACTTGGGAATAAATATTTTCCCTCTAAGGTGTTGGAGGAAAACAAATAGTCTGCCCACTAACGTTAGAGAAATATTTTTAGAGGCCCAAACTTTCTCAACATAATGGCTCACACCAAATATTATAGATTAAATTACTTCCTTATTTATTTTCTTGGCAGCTCTATGTTGGAAATTAGTCACATTAAGGGTAGGAAAGGTGTTGTCATAAAAGTTTGGAAAGTGACATATGAGCTCACTTTAAAATATGAGTATTTCCACTTCAATGAAAATCAATATCACATGAGGCAGATTCATTTCTTGATGGTGCTTGCTCACATGGATAATCCTTGTAAGCTTCCCTATTTGTGCAATCATTACTTTATTATCTTGTATAATATGAAAAAGGGGGTTGGGATTCGAGTGATTTTAAAGGATGTTTACCTAATGATAACCATTCCTTTACTTCTAGACTGTTTGACTCAATTCTATTTAATCCTCGGTGGTTGATTTTGGTCTTAATTGAGTCTACCAACTCTAAGAAGCTTTCAGTCATGGGAGGTGACAAGGTTAAAACAGAGCCTTTATCCTATGATGAGACCAAAGTAGACGATATGCTTTGGAGTATTTATTATGAAGGAGGTATTACTTCTTTCATGGAATGCCTCAATGACTATGATGAGAATCTCTTAGCTGAGTTTACCTTGAGCTGCGATAGAGATCATAAAGTTCAGGTTGGTGGTATTTAGTTTAAAATTAGTGAATAATGAATTGCAAAGGTGATGGGTTTGAGATGTGAGGGTAGAAGATTGAAGAGACTCACCAAAGTCCAAGACCTAGAGGGGATAAAAATATTCTTCACAGAAGGTGAGTCTCTGGTGAAACTATAGGGAGGTTTTGACAGGGATAGTCTAGTTAAGCTATGGGATAAGGTATGTTTCACTATCATGAAGTATTACATCCGTGAAGGGCATTTTAAGTGTTTTTATCATTAACACTTTTCTCTTCTAAATAACTTTCAACACAAAGTGCTTGTCAACTTTCCTTTCTTCCTTCTATCATCCCTAGAGACTTATATCAAATCTATTAAAAATGTTATTGATTACAACATGGCTACCTCTACCATTTCGCTCTACCAAGGTCTTATTTTTAGGCTATACCACTTTCACCTTACATAGTGTCTGTCTAAAACTTTAAAGGATTTTATGATTGATGAATCCTTTGAAAGTGACTCGAAAGACCATATCCTCCTAAGTGTTATATTTGGTTCTATGAGACCCTATGGTTCCATTCCTCAGTCCAAGGACTTTGTCACCAATTCTTCAAATTCCCCCTTAAGAAAGACTGCTTTTCCCCTCTCTTGTTGGGTTCGGTTTGTCCATCTTTTGAAATTTTAAAATCTAGACCTCCTGATCCTTCTCAATCTCTGGATACAAAGGGCTGTGTGAGTTGAATACCAATACTACTATTTTTGTTAATAAGAAGAGAAAATTTCTCCCTAGGGTTGTTTCATTGAATAAAATTTTGGGAAAGAAAAAGACTAAAAAAGAGGTGGGTGAAGAGCACCCAAAATAGGCTATGGACAAAGATCACTTGGAGGCATAGGTGTAGGCAGATGCAGATGTAAATGAAGTGTCTAGAATTAAATCTTAGAGTTTCATAACTTGAAAGCTAGGTATCAAAAGATCTAGCAGACTTGCAGGGGGTAAAGCACCTTTGGTGAATATCATTGATTATCCCTCTACTTTGGATTTGAAGAAAGAAATAGATATTTTAAAAATCAAACCTAGTTTAGGCCAATAGATTGACAAAGAAGGAACCAATCACTTCAAGGAGCTGAATAACTCCTTATATGACTCAATTAAGGAGGATTTTGAAGACACCTATGATGATGGTATCCAGATCAAAAGGGAGCTGGAGGAAGTAAAAAATGGTTTGCGCTCACTCTAGAACAAAATGAAAGTGTTGACAACTATCTGCTTCAAAGTTGTTCATCGAGTTGATTCTTTGCTGATGATTCTGTAAGAGGCTTTAGATGAAGATAAGGATATTGAAGGTAAAATTTCCAACAATGAGGAGCTTTTCAATTTCATAAAAGATGACTGGAAAGACTTGACTAAAAATTAGTGTTTCTACCATGGTTGCCTTTTAATCTATTTTTGGTTTGTTGTTTGTTTGCTATTAGTGGCCTTTGGCCTATCTTGCTGCCCCTTGGGCTTTTTGTACTTGGGCTCTGCACCCTTTTTGTAGACTTATAATGTGTGTGTGTGTGTGTGTGTGTGTGTGTGTGTGTGTGTGTGTGTGTGTGTGTGTGTGTGTGTGTGTGTGTGTGTGTGTGTGTGTGTGTGTGTGTGTGTGTGTGTATTTATTTATTTTTATGTTTTAATTCAAGTTTAATAATATTTTATATTTGCATTATATAATTTATGGTATTTAATAAATTATTCATATCATATAAATCAAAATTTACTACTAAACTAGTAGTAAATATAATGATTATGCAATTAATAAACAATGTATCAATATACTACCAATTGATAGAAATCAGTGAACAAAAAACAATTAAATAAACTACTAAATGACAGTAATTAAAAATTAAAATGACTAAGTTTACTACCAATTAATAGAAATCAATCAATTAAAATAACTAAATACACTACTAATTGACGTCAATTAATAATTAAATTAACTAAATATACTACCAATTGACAGAAATCAGTGAATAAATATGACTAAATATATGACCAGTTGACGACAAAATAATGATTAAAATGACTGACTATACTGCCAATGAATGAAAATCAGTTAATATAAATGACTAAATATACTACCAATGGATGAAAATCAGTGAATAAAAATGACTAAATATACTACCAATTGATGACAATTAATGATTATAATGACTAAATAAATGACTACCATGACTAAATAAATGACCAATTAACAACAATCAATAACTAAATTAATGACTAAATATACTATCAAATTGATCAATCAAAACAACAATAAATGACTAAAAATTATTTAGTCATAAATTTGGTCACGTTATAAATGACCAACAATAAACTACTAATGGTCACATGACCAAGCTTAGTCATTTATATGCAATTTTTAGTAGTTTTTAGTCATTTATTATTGTTTTTTTACTAGTGATTTCTAGTAATCTTTAATCTTATTGCCTAATCTATCCTTAAAAGTCTGGAAAAGATTGACCCAATTGCCTTGGGAGATAAGGGGGAATTGGTAATCCAAGAATCATTCAAGAAGTTGGTTTTTTATTGATTTCTAATTTACCATGTGATTCATTTCCTTAATAGATCCTTGCAGTCGATAATGACCTTATAGAAAGTAGACCCATCAGTGGGGCCTTCTTTCCACAAAAAGTTGTCTTCATCCCATATAAAGTCGTCTTCCTCATTTCCTTCTAGATATTTAGCTCTAAAAATCCTGGTCTACTATTTCTCTTCTTTCAAAATTTTTAATCTCTTTTTGGCATGGAGAGCTCGATTCTTGTTTTTGATCCGTCTGAGGCCAAGCCCCCCATTGGCCTTTGGGAGGTAGGCTTTTTCCCATGAAACTAGATGATATCTAAAGTGGTCGTTAACACATCTCCATAGATTTTTTTAAAAATTCAATCAATCTTGTCCACCACTTTTCTAGGCACATAGATGATCGACATGAAATAAACAAGGATACTTTGAATTGATGTTTTGAGCAGTAAGAATTTTCCAATCTGGGTGAGTAAATGACCTTTATAACCTAAAAAATTCCTTGATATTCTACCAATGAGTGTGTTCCAAAATTTAGGACCCATTCTACCATCAAAGAGGGGTATCCCTAGATAGGTTGATGGTATTCAACTCACCTGATAATCACAAATGGTTGCAAGTTTTTTCTGCAGCAAGACTTGAGTGTTGATAAATAAGATAGAGCTTTTTCAGAAGTTAATTCATTGATTAGACACTTTCTCATAGTTTTAGAGGATGATCTTAAAATGATGGGCTTCTTCTACTAAGGCTTCCGCAAGGAGGGTCGTGTCATTGGCAAATTTCTCATGAGTAATGGAGTTGGTATTGCAGGGCACCTTGATGGCTTTGATAGCCCCTCTGACTGTGCCTTCTATAGGTTTCTCCCTAATGTTTCAACCAATATGATAAAAAGATAGGGAGATAGAGGGTCCCCCCCACCTTAGGCCTCTAGTAGTAGAAAAATATCCTTTGGAGATGTTTATCAATATGGAAAACTTTGGTGTTGATATGCAACTAAGAATGATTTTTATGACCTCTGCATTAAAGGCCAGTTTCTCAAGAATTTTTATTAGGAATCTCCATGAGACTTGATTATAATATTTATTCATATTGAATTTGACCATCATGCCCTACCTTAAAGAATTAAAAATTGAGTGAATGGCCTTGTGTACCGTAATGATACCATTAGTAATTTGTCTTCTTAAGAGAAAATCTCCTTGTATTTCACCAAACACTTTGTCTAGCATTGGTTGAATTCATTTAACCAATAAAACTAAGCAAGTATTAAATATGGAGTTGCATAGACTTATGGGTCAGAAGTCTTCAAGATTGTTTGCCCCATGTTTCTTAGGTATTAAGACCAAAAAGGTGTTATTCATTTCTTTTAGGATGGATCCCGTACTAAAGAATTTACTCGCAACTGCTTCAACTTCCATGTATATGATGTCCCAAATTTTTTGAGAGAAAAATGGGGGAAAACCATCAAGACTGGGGGCTTTGAATCCTTCCATTGCAATAATTTCCCCTTTGACTTCTTTAACCAAAGGAGATTTAAGGAGAGTGTAGACACTAAAAAATTTGACAACATGGTTCTAGTCATCGTCAAACACCATTTGACCACCTTGGTCCCCTTGGATTAGGATTAATTATTAAAAATCCATTAACAATACCCATTTCCCCCTTTGGCTAAATTAATTAAATTAATTAAGTCCTATTTACACCTCACCTACCTAAACTGATGGCTAGTTGATTGACATCTAGCTTAAGGACCATTTCTACCCTAACATTTAATGCCTTAGCTTTCTCAAGCTTCATTTGCACATGTTCTAATGAACTCTTTGTTACCTCAAGCCATTTCTTAAACCTCCTAACAACCCATCATTAGTGTAATTGGCTAGTTTTAGTCAATTTTGACTATTTCCCCCTAACTACCAGTGTTCATCCCTCGATCGATGGTGGTTGACTTGGATCATTGATGATTACGTAAGGTAGACCAAAAACCTTATCTCAGGAGGTTGAAATCATCTTTGTGCAATATATTCTTACTCTCAAGTGAATTAGACTTCCTAGGTGAACCAAAAACCAAACCAAAGACATCAGGTGCTTCAACAACTCACCAAATAGAGCCGAAGAACCATTACTCTATCAAAATTACTCTAGGATCCCTTATAGCTTACCACTCAATCCCAACACTCTTTAGGCCAACAAGCTTAGAGCTAAGTATCTACACTTTTCATCAAGTTTAGTAGATAGTTTTATTAGTTTCATTGCTAGTATCTATTCACATTTCTCTTCATCTCATTCCCTATGTTGGAGTTATGCAACTCTAGGCACTTCACCTTCCACCATCCGAACACCCACAAACCATTCTTACTCACCTGAATCCCAATCTCTAAACCAGGTACTTTTGAGAACTCATTTCACTCCCATGACCAATATCAAACTTAGAAACACCTTTAGAACCTCTTTATAACTCACCCTGGCAATCAATCTTTCCCAAACCAGGTCTCACAGTAACCATCGATGATCATACCTCAACTGATGATGGTTGGCCCTAAACATTGAAGGTCATAGTGTGTTATATTCTTCTCCAAAAAATCAATTAAATTTCACCTACCAGTCCATATCCAAATTCCAATTTTTGAGTTTTTATTGTATCACATAGGTTCAACTTATTTTTTGAAATAGGTTTGAATAATTTAACATTAATCTTTATCAAGATCTTGTTATGTTATTAAAATCACTTCATTTATTTCTTGCATTTTATTTTAGTACATTTTTTTGTTTTATGCAAGCATCTATTTTCAATTTTTAGAACTTAATTGTCTTAAGTGTAGATTGATAGCCTCCAAGGAAGCTTAGTGCTTCTTGGATCTAGCTCACACTAAGTAGTCCACCTAAATATCTCACTAATCTAATAGTTTCTAGTTGCTTTCTTATATGTAGGTCATCCTCCCCAGAAAAAGAGGAGTATCTACAATTGACTGGATTCACGTGCGCACAACAAAACTATGTTCTTCTACCACACCTTTCTTTAAAGTTTCTTCTTGTATTCTAAAAGGAAATAAACAAAAAAAAAGAAACATTATATCACGCTCAGTGGGACCCTTGATATTTTTTTGGGTTCATAGTTAGGACATTTAGTTCATTAGAGAATATTCATCTATTGTATTCTTTTTTGAAAACTAAAACATTCTCTCTTTCCTTCTCACTGTAGTGTGTGAAGTGAGGGGGTAGGCCCCAATATCAAGCCATGTACCAAATACTAACATAGATTCTTCAAAGCCTTTAATAACCTAAAACCATCTCTAGACATCCTCTTCTAGTACTTGCTCTATAAGTCCAAGTTGATTCTCATAAACTTCTTAAAAATTGAGGCATAAGCCCAAAAAGAGATAAAAAGTATTTTAGGAATTAAACGTACTCTAGTGTATAGTTATTTTCCTTGAAATATTTTATTTTGATTGCTTCTCTTTTGAGTGTGTGAGATCACTTTTACCTTTCTTTCCTCTTTATTTGCATGGTTTTTATAAGACAACAACTAAAAAACCAAGTGAATGAAAAATCCACCTCATAACCACCTATTTTTTTCTTCTTCCTCATCCATGGAGTATGTCTCAGATGTAGAAATTTCCACCCATCACTCTGGAAGTCCTATTATACCTTGAATAATTACCCAAGGAGATATGGATTTCACCACCATTATGGATAATAATTCTATAGCCCTCCAACACTACCTTAATACTATGTCTTATTGTACCCCTATTTCAATTTCATCCATTGAGCCACCCTATGGCATGCCACCTTATCTGATGGGTAGCACCTTTATTTCCACCATTTACACCCAACCTTTGGTCACCCAAGCCTCTTCTTCCACCAATAATCCCTCTAAAACCACCATCCAAAACCAATCTATTCCACCAACCAACACCCAAACACCTTCCACCCTAACCAACAACCCTTCCAATATAGGAGAAACCCAACCTGTGGTAACCTATACTCCACTTACCATTAGAGTACCTATTAATAGTGTTACTACCCATCCTCTTGTCATTTCTAAACCACCAAATTCCACCCTTTTTCAAAAAAAATTAATCTCCATACCCTCTACCCTTCCACCTATTATCACTAAGGTTACTACCCACCTTCAACCCATCAACCCAACCATGCCACCTACCTAACAAATGTATATTCCCCAACAAGTGCCCATTGTACCAAACTTGGGGTATGTCCCAAAACCACAAGGGCACATGCATCCACCTTCTTCCCAACCTCCCATGCCCACTTACCCTTACATGGCATCTTCCCAACCACCCATGTCCACTTACCAATACATAACATCTTCCCAACCCTCTACTAGCTACTTGCATGTTGCACCTACCCAACCCCAACATAATATACCTTACAATTATGGAGGTGCATAACCATAAAATGATCTAATCAAGATGTTAATGGACAAGATGAAAAATATAGAGTCATATATATTTGGTGCCCATAACCTCTTGTCATACGATCAAATTTGTAATAAGCCAATTCACCCATCTGTTCCAATCTGACCATAGCCTCCACAATGGGAGCTTTCAAAATTTTCCAAATTTCAAAGCAAAGAAGATCCCCCAAAAAATATTAGAGTTTTTAGGAATTCATGTTACTTGATTATTTATGATAACGCTCTTATCCTCTATACTTTCCCCATGTCTTTAGCTAGTCTAGCACTAAATTGGTATAGTGTTATTACCAAACACTCCCTCTTGTGTTTCACCCAATTAGCCTAAACCTTCTTAGATCATTTATCTATAAATATCTCTAATAAGGTTTCTATCACTGACCTTTACTCCATTAGGCAATTTGAGGATGAGTCAATTTCCAACTTTGTATCCTATTGGAAAGGTTTGATTAACCAACTCTCCTTCTCTTTTCCCCAACCCAAGTTGATTGAGATTTTTTCTCAAGCTTGTACCAAGCATATTTCCTCAACCTTACATGTTCAGACTTTTAGAACCTTTGATGATACTTTCACCATGGCACACAAATTGGAGATTAGAGCTATTGAGGAGGGAAGCTTACATTGAGAAATAAAAATTCTAGTTTCAAGTCAAACATAGCTTCTTCCTCCAAAACTGACAACCATACCAACACCAATACCAAATCCAAGGGAACCACAAATGCAATTTTTCTTAAAATAGATCCCCCACCGATTGTCATGCAACCCAATTCTTCCAAGCAAAACAACAAAAACCAAAGCCATTATAACCAAAAGCAATTGAAATTAAATATCATACAACTTCCTCCAATCAAACCTCTACATCAATTTGATTCCTCTCATCTTATACCTAGTTGGTATGAGGAAAATTGATTATGTGTATTTCACCATGTCATTAGACATGATTTTAGTAGATGTAATACATTCAAAAGTATTGTTCAAGGGTTGAAATGACATTGGGGAACTTGTGCTAGATAATCCTAATGCAGCCCCAAATTAGTCACTTGACATTTTTAGATAACCATTCCCCAACCATTCACCTTCTACAAACAACAAAAGTAATAATGCAAAATCCTATAACAAGCATGAAGTTCACATAGTCAATGCAATTCTGTGTGAACTCATACTTGAGGAAACCATAGCCCAAACCACCTCTTACTCTCCACTTATTTGGGTAGTGGAGTTACCTTCCATTCCTTTGCAAAACAAAACAAAGGCAGATACCATTGTCCCTTCTCCACTTATTGAGGTAGTGGTAACCACCATCCCTTCTCCTTTGGAAATCATAGCAAAGGAGGAAACCGTTACTTCTCTTCCCTTTTCTTCTATGATAGAGCTTTCTACTCTTCCTTTGGAAAACATTCCTAAGGAAAAGGTTTCCTTAACTACTACCCCTACCATGGAAAAATAATCTTCCAAGGCCTTGGAACCTTTGATAGAGGAAAAGGACAAGGAAATTGATCCCCTTTCTCAATCTATTGGTTTATCCTTTGAGTCCAACACTGAAAGAACCAAGCCAATCAATAAGCCATTCTCTAGGTTAGTTCAAAACATGGAGTTCCTATCCTAACCCAACCTTGATTGAGCCACATTTTGGCACCACATTGGGCTCCCTTATCTAGTTAAGAATGAGTCATCAACCTCCCCCTTGTCTACCCAACCTTAAACTTTCCTTAGTGAAACTACCATCATCCCAACTAAATCCTCCACCTCCCAAACCATAGATGAATAATCTAACCCAACCCCCTCAAAAATAACCACAATACCTCCTATTATCCCCACAAATCCCATAAAAAACCAAGGTGTGATCCCCACTCAAAAGCTTGCCCATCCTCCATTGAATTTGGATTTAACACCACCAAACCCACCTAAGAGACCATAAGTCAAACCAACCAAGAAAGTAGAACCATATAGGAGTCTAAAATCCAAGAAATTACCTCCTATTTCCACTTTACCTTCCATTTTAGTACTGCATCCTTATTATATATTAGGACCTCACCCTTCAAACTCAATTAAGAAACCAAGTCTCTCAAAGAAAGCTCAAACCCAACCTCCACTTCTAGCTACACCTATACCTATTATTTCCATGCCCTCTACCTCTAAACCATCCTCCAAACCATCCACTACTAAGCCTTTTATTTCCAAGCCTTTGACTTCCAAACCATCTAACTCAAAGCCATTAACTTCCATAACATCTACCCCAAAGCCACTCACCAAGAATATTCCATCACCCAAAGCTCCTATTAATAAACTTACCTCTAAAAAGGCTTTTACCCCAACTATCAAAGATAAAATCTCCACTCCCTTGCCACCCTTACAAGACTCATATTCTACCATATTGCAATAGTTTCTCTAAGCTTCTTACTGTGTATTTCCTCTTATCAAACCATTTGATCCCCTTAGTCATAAGCTACATTGGTTTAATGACAATCTGATTTGTTCATACCATAGGATGCCAAGACATGGTACGAAGAATTGTAAATATCTCCAAGTCATAGTCCACCAACTTTATTTTCAGAAGAACCTCCCATGAGCCCACCACCAAGTCAAGAACCACAATCAACCACCCCACACCTACCTACCCCCACACTCTCATCTAAGAGTGAGGAGGAACTGAAGTAGTCCACTATCCCAACTCCTCCCCAAATCCATACCATCCATGTGGTCACACGATCACAAGCCCAACAAAGAGATAAGGGAAGGAAAATGTGTCCATCCCATGGACATACCCTCCTTCTACCACCATAACACCCAACCAAGCCCAAACACCTTCACCTAAACCCAAGGTTTATATCTTGGGTGCCCCCCAATCCAACCCTTCTGAGTTAATCCAAAGAGTAGTTATAAAGCAACTTCACCAAACACTGATGAAGATGACCTTGTGTGAGTTAATCAATACCTCACCCTACCATCATCAAGTAATAATGGATGCCTTTCAGTCTATAGAGGTTCAACCTGAAGATCCACAACCTCTAACAACCTTCATCAGAACACTTTAACTTTCCACCCTTGTTAACTTCAAGGATTCAAAGATACCCCCTATTCATCCAGATAATCTAGATCCTCCCCTTTTCAGTACCACCTACACTAACCAAGCTCATATCAAGAGGGTGATGATTGATCAGGGAGACAACATAAAAATTATTTCTTCTCATGCATATGACCAATTAAAGCTACCACAGAATATCATGTCGAAAACTATCATGGTACTTCGATCCTTCAATGATACGATGGCCACAACCTTAGAGACATTCATCCTTCATATTCATTTAGGACCTTGTACTATTCCTAATATCTTCTACATATTAGAAGGTTAGTTCCAACATAATATTTTACTTTGATGCCCTTGGATCCATTCCATGGGTTACATGCCATCCACCTTACATTAGTGCATCAAGTTTGAGTACAAGGGTCAAGTTCATACCATACCAGTCTGCCCAAGTCTTTTTACATCATGTAATATGACTTACCGACCTAATGATATTCTCCTCCTTCAACCAAGATTCTATCCACCAAGGATGGATCTTCTTATTCTTTCATCAACCAAGCTTCCACTATATCATCCATACCTTCCACCTAAATCCCCATGAAGGACCCCTTGGAATCAACATTCCAACATATTTCATTTGGGGAGTATCTCCTCTTGACATTAGATGCCTTCCCTATTACCCAAGAGTATGGGAACCTTGACCACAACCCTAGTTATGTTACCACCCTTGATGCCAAGCCTGTTAGATAGAAGCTTTATAGGATGCACCTTTGTATAGCCCTTCTTATCAAAGAAGAGCTTCAACACCTCTTATCCATTAATTTTATCCAACCCATTAACTATCCCCAATGGGTCTTGAATGTCATTCCTATCACCAAGGCAATATGGGGACTTCATATTTTTGTATACTTTCATGATCTTAACCTTGCTTGCCTAAAGGATGACTTAGCTATGCCAAGAATTGACTAGCTTGTTGATCTTATAGCTAGCCATGAGATATATCTCTTATAGATGGGTTCTTTGGCTATAATCAGATCTTGATTTCCCTTGAATATCAACATAAAACTACTTTTATCACCCCATGGGAAACTTTTTGATATAGGGTCATGCCTTTTGGCCTGAAAAACATTGGTACAACCTACCAATGTGCCATGACCTATATATTTCATGATCTTATTCATAAAACTATAGAGGAATATGTAGCCAGCCTTTTTAGAAGGTGTAAATTCCATAAAGATCATTTATCCATTCTTAAGGTTATCTTTGAGCATCTTATCCACTTCCATGTCCGTCTTAACACCAAGAAGTGCATATTTGGGGTCTTATCAGGAAAGATTCTTGGCTTTATTATCTCTCTTCAAAAAATTGAAGTCAATCCTGCTAAATTCAAATCAATTATTGGCATACCTCCACCAACTAACCTCAATCGACTTTTTAGCCTACAATAAAAGCTCCAATCCATTTTCCACTTCATCTCTCAACTATTTGATAGATGTCAACCTTTCCATCACCATCTTAAGAAACATATCTCTTTTAGGTGGAAAAAAGATTGTAAAAAAGCCTTTGACTTACTTAAATAGTACCTTCTTTCTCCACCTATTCTTACCCCTCCAAAAGAGGACAAACCCTTATACCTTTGTATTTCTACCACTGACCATTCCTTAGGGGCCATGCTTGCACATTGGGATGATCAACATAGAGAGCAATCAGTCTATTATATAATTTGAACACTTATAGAGTATCAAAATTGATACACCTATACCAAAAAACTTTGCTTTGCCTTGGTATTTATCACTTCCAAACTTTGCCATTACCTTCTTACCACAAAACCTATGTCATAACTAACACTGACTCACTCAAGTATATGCATTCCAAACCATACCAAAATCAGTGTATGGATAAATGGATCATGCTTGTAGCTAAGTTTGATCTTGAGTTCCTCCAATAAAAATTAATTAAAGATCAAGTCATTATCAATCAATTAGCCAAAGCACCATTAATAGACAACCAACCTTCTACTATTGATTTTCCCGACGAGTACATCATGACTCTTTCTCAAGAGGACATCACTTATCATATGACCATGTTATTTAATGGATCAAAGTGTCAACATGGTGGGTGTGCTGG
Organism: Torreya grandis; assembly: GCA_037957365.1. Lineage (NCBI taxonomy): Eukaryota > Viridiplantae > Streptophyta > Pinopsida > Cupressales > Taxaceae > Torreya > Torreya grandis. The sequence continues at coordinate 1,539,108 of JARHVA010001583.1, forward strand.
TATTATTATTATTACCCTTGATGGTGAACCTTTTCCTTTATCCTTTATTCTTGATTTTGATTATACCAACAACATGGCTAAGTACGAAGCCCTAGTGATAGGTCTACAAACTACTTTAGCCTTCAGAGTCAAAAGAAATAGTATCTTTGGTGACTCCCAATTGGTGATCAATTAAATTAATGGATCTTACCAATGTAATAATGATGTTCTACAATAGTACAAGCAACTAGTAGATGTACTATTGATGACATTTGAACATTACCTTATCCAAGACACTTCATGATCTAAAAACAAGTTTGTCGATACCATGTCCTCTCATGCCTCCCAAATCCCATTTATGCCTTCCAACTCTAAGTTTTTTGTTACTATCCATCACCTAAATGAACCTTCTTACACCAAATTAGACCTTTCTTCCATCTGTAGTGTGGAAGAGGCCCCATATGACATTTGGTATAAGCAAATCTTTGACTATATAAACCTTTCCATTATTCATTTTGATCTCTTTAGAAATGATTGAAGATCATTTATACAGAGTAACTCTTATTACACCATACTAGGGGGAATTTTTTATAAATGAGGCTTTGATGTTCTCCTCCTTAGATGCCTATGTAGCCAAGAAATCTGTCATGCTATCAAGGAAACACGTGATGGGAGTTGTGGGTGGAATTTTAGTGGTCTAGTTGTATCTATATGTCTCCTTTGCCTTGGATATTATTGGACTACCCTTAACCAAGACTATTGTGATTACTTAAAGAAGTGTGTCAAGTGTTAACAACACACTAATTTGCATCATGTACCTAGTCATGGTCTTCAAGTCTCTAAGGATTTCTAACCCTTATCATAGTGGGGATTGGATCTTATTGGTAAAATTAACCCTCATTCTTCATAGCGACATCATTATATCATCACTACAATAGATTTTTTCACCAAGTGGGTGGAGGTTATTCCCCTTATTTCAACCAAAGCCAAAAAGATTGTCGACTTTATTAACCATCACATTATTTGTCACTTTGATGTTCCTCATAAAATTATCACTGATAATGGTAAATATTTTTAAAATAAAAAAGTGTAAGGTCTTTATGATGCATTTGGTATTAAGTTTCTCATTGCCTTATCGTCTACAAGCTAATGGACAAGCTGAAGATTCAATAAAACCTGAATAAAATGCTAACTAAAATGATCAATGTATCTGATTGGGATTGGCACTTACACATTCCATTCACCTTATGGGCATATCATACTAGCATTCAAACCCTTATGGTTGCTACTTCTCTCTATTGTCTTTGGAGCTAAGGCTATCTTGCCTTTTGAAGTCCAAATTCCCTCTCTTTATATTTCCTTTTAGGATATCATTTTTACAAATGATTCTTGTGAAGAACATTTAGCCCAACTTGAGATACTTGACAAGCATCATTTGGCCATGCTTAACCATATTCATGTCTATCAAGAATGAATCAAGTGTGCTTATAACAAGCACCTAAAAGAATGATAATTAAACATCAGAGACCTCATCTTAAAGGAAAATCAACATGTAACCAATATGGAAAAAGCAAGTTGGGCAAGTTTGATTTCAATTGGCTTGGACCTTTTATCATAACACATATGTATGGGTCAGGATCTTATCAATTATGATATCTTGAAGGGAAACCATAATATGATCCCTTTAATGTTTCACATATGTATCCTTTCTTTTTTTAAATAATATTTGACCTCACCTTCTATCTAACTTAAGCTCATCCCTTATTTTATGAGATCATTTCCTTCATCTCCTTACTTTGAGGATAACTGATTAAAGTATAGAATCATGTGATTATCTATCACAATTATAGCCTTAATCTTGAATATGGGTACCACATCTCTACCTATGGTATGATTCTCATGGATACTTTTCATCCTTAATAGGATGGAATCTCATGGTCATTTTTTCTTAAAGCATCCTCTCACCCACTATTCAACCTTCTTATGATATAGTTTTGCCTTCATAAATGTAAGTTTTAAATCCTCTATAAGCAAGTCTATGTCTAAAAATAGAAAAATGTAACATATTCCATCTTATGGGTGATATCTAGCATAACAAGCTTCTCCCTTGAAGGATAACTACCAACGCAATTCAAAAAATTACTTAATATAAGGTAGACTACTCCCTTGAAGAACAACTATCACATGCCTAAAACAAATCATGAATATAAGGCCACTCCCTTAAATGATGTCTAAGCCAAATAGTCAAAGTAATTTCTTGGAAGCTTCTCATATCATTCAGCTTCCCCAACCTCTCAAAACACATCAAAAGACCCATACTCTGATACAAAAAATAAAACCTATGGAAGCTACAATAAACTTTCAAAAATCAAAATTTAAAAGGCGTGATCGACTTTCATGAGTAGACTTCCCATATCAATCAATCTACACCATATATGATATAGACTTATTTTTATTGGCTCTTTGGCAACCTACAAAAGGGGGAAACTAGCCCCACAAGAAGGTTCCATTATCATCCATATCCCCTTTTACCCTCCATAAAATAAGGTATTTTGAGCTTTCTTGACACTATGTGATAAAGAAACTTTTTAACAAGCCAACTAATGCTAAATGTGAAGCATATGAAGGGCTTATGTTTATAAGTTGATCTATCTTTCATTTCTTTTTGGTCCTCAACAATGTAATACCATCATGTCTCCTTATTTTTTCTTATACCCACTTGTTGATACATTCATGAAGACACTTGTCTTTTGATTGTTTTACCTTTCTTTTCTTTTCTTACATGTAGTTTTGTTATCCAAACTTAATCTATATGATAAGATTGGTCTTAAAATCAACTTCATCCAACTAAATGAAAATCATTAAACACATTTAACAAACATTATGTGTTTTATTTAGTGATTTCATTTATCTTATTTATTTAAGTGTTTTTAATCATGAGTAAAAATCATTGTCTCATACATCAAAATACCATCACATCTATCTAAGCAACAATCACATTCATCACAATTAATTTTATCACATTTATTCCATTATAACCATTTAATCATTTATTTTTTAATGAATCATCCACATATGTTATCTATCATCTATCTATCTAAATAAGAGATTACATAGGTTCATTAATTTAAACATACACATTCTCAACATATAATTAAGCATACACCAACTCATAAGAGAAAATGCTAAACTAATATCATAACCATGTCATAAACATCATAAACAACATCATCACATGAATATAAATTAATCATTGCATAATAAATAAACATAACCATAAACAACATCCATCAATCATAATCAAATCATAACTCATAACCAAATTCCATATATATATATATATATATATATATATATATATATATATATATATATATATATATATCATTTTGAGAGACATGGACACTGTTATTTATATATATATATATATATATATAACAGTGTCCATGTCTCTCAAAATGATATATACATCTCAATGCATCAACTCACAAGCTGGTATCAAAATCATATTAAAATAAGGAGTCTCATAGGGTCTATGGTGCCTGGGCACTGCTACCCTATGGAGCTTGTCCATCTTCTAGACCCATATGTGAACTTGTAAATGCTACCCACTGACCAAGTGTAGTGCTACTAATCCTCCCTCCCATCACCTGCTCTACTACATACTCACTATATTTGGGCTCATCTAGAAGTTGAGTGAAGAACAATGACTCATAGTACTTGACCTTCTCAACCATGGCCACATATATAGTCATGGAGATGGTTTGCATCAATCTTGATGGTGCCTGCACTCTACCTATCTAAGGGAATCCCTCTCGATTGATATCAAGGTAACCTACCCTTATGCTTAATCCCTCTCATGTGTGATAGAGGCTATCTATGATCATGTCACATCCCTCTCCTATGTGAGGTTTACCACCTATCCTCATACTTGGTCTCTCTCCTAAGTAAGAGTAATGACCTATCCATGGAGAGTATCCCTCTCCTATGAGTTGACCTTGTGTAGTATTTCTCTCTAGAGTCATCACTGCCAAAGTTGCTAGTGTTATATCTAATGTTTTTCTCTCATGATCTCTCTGTGTGATGAGTGCCTATCTATTTGGGGTATCCATGTCCATCGGATCCCCCTCTCACTCCTCTATCTCTACATTAGTAACTTGTTACTTCCCACCTGCACCTCCAACCTACCCACAAAACTTGTAGTTTTATAGTGCCCCTAAAACCATATAGTGTAATCTTATGTCACACTAGCATCATTGATGTCTACAACAATTGGTAACTCCTCAAGATCAATCTCCACCTCAGATGGCCATGGAGGAGGTATTAATGCCTCCACATCCTCTCTCCTATACCTAGGGAAGGCCCCCAAAACACCTTGAACTAGCCCAAAATATCTCCTAACCCTATCAAAAGGAATCAAATCTACCTCCTACTCTCATCTCCCGTGTATCCACCTATAACTCTACAGGGAGAATGTGTGTCTGGCATAGCTTGCCCATGAGGAGAATGTTATGTAAGGCCTAAAAATAACCTCACCATCAACCAATGCCTCTAGTTTATCTCTAAACTAATTATCTCTAAACTAGTCTAAATCTTGAACCTCTACCCCTACTTTGATAAGTGCTTAATCTTTTCTCCACCTCATAAAGTCTACCTTAAACCTTCTCTGATCCCATGTCTACCAAGGCAGTCCATCTAGTCATAGCACCCTGATGTGCTTATATGTCCAACAATGCAGAACAAATCTAAACTCATGTCATACCTCATGTGTATCTGATACCTGTTAGGTTGTGGAGCTAAAAGCTTCACCAGGATGCAAACAGGAGTTACAGAGGATGCAGAGGTTGCAGAGAGTTGTAAAATGAGTTTCAGGGCAACTGACGTCAATATGATCAACCGATGTCAGTCAGATAGCAGTGCAGAAGCAACCGATGTTGGTTATGAGTCGGCCGACATCGGTCATGGAGGAGCCGGCGTCGGTAACCTGTGTGTGAACATGCAGTTTGCATGCGGATTCCAGAGAGTCTATTTTTGGACTGTTAGTTTTCATGTTAAAGGCTAATTATAGTCTTGAGTTGCGTGTCTAATTATTGTAATTAAGATAGTCTAATTATTATAGGCATGAGATCTATATAATAGACTCATGGGCTGTATTGTAAATGAGTGCTAGAGAGTAAGAGAGCAAATAAGCTTCTTCAGAGAGAGGAGAGCAATGGTGTGTTCCTCCTAGTGCCACAGTACCAAGTGTGGGTGCTAGTTTGGAGAATTAGAAGGGTTCTTCGTATATGTATGATCTTGGTCAGCAGGTGAGCATGGCTTCTTTTGGAGATCTACATTGGTGAGTAAGGTCTAGTGATTTGCAGGTAGCAACAGAGAGCAGGAGATCTACTTGGAGTACGGTTGTGTACTTGGTGTACTGGCAGCGTGTTACTGACTAGTTGGAGATGTGAACATCAATTCTATATTTGAGTTGATTGTTGGGACCGAGAGAGAGAGGGAAGAAGGTCTTGAGGTGTGGCGAGCCTTTGAGGTGGAAGAAGAAGTGGCATCTTCTTAATTGTATTTTCTTCTGAGTATTTAATACAAGATAGTGTATTGTCTCTCATTTCCTGTGTTGTTTCATATTTCTAGTTACTTATTCATTCTGGTATAATTCCGTGTTTAGTTGCTAATATAAGAGGTAATCATATGTGCTCTAATTGAGGAGCAAGATCCTGACAGTTGGTATCAGAGCTTTTGGTTGGGTTACTAACAGGTGGTTCAGATCTGGTTAGTGTTTGCTGATTATAGGTCACTCTCAGGGGTTTTAGATTGAGTGGGAGTATAGCAATGGTAGAAGAAAGTAATCTATGAATGGAGAAACTGAATAGCACGAATGGTCTGATTGATGGAAAGAAAGAGCAGGTAAAGAAAGATTGTTGGTTGGTAGCAGATTAGCAGGGAGAAGCAGATGTTACAGGGGATGTTGCACAGGATGCTCTAGATAAAGTAGAATCTTGGTTTATAGATTCTTTTGCCTCTTTCCATGCAGCTCGAAATAAAGCATCTTTTCATGGGTATGTCTTTAGAGACTTTAGAGAGATTTATTTAGGAGCTGGAGAGCCTTTTCAAATGATTGGCAAAGGGGAAGTGAAGCTGAAATTATAGATAGATAACACACAGGTGTTGAATGAGGTTATGCAGGTACCAGTCTTGGAGATGAGTCTAATTTCTTTAGGAAAGTTAGGTGATGAGAGATGCATAGTAACTCTCACATCGGATGCACTTGAATTAGACGGTGGTAAGAAAGTAGGTATCCTTTATCTATCTACTTATATTACTGATTCACCTTCTGTTACATAGATGTGGCTTTGTAGGCTTGGTTACATATGTAGGAGGGGAATGCATGTTTTGAAGTGAAAGATAGATGTCTTTGATAAACTTAAGAACTAGAAAGCCTTGGTGTTCATGGAGGAGATGACGGACAGAGATCAACAGAGGGGACTAAATTATTTTGAGCAGGGTTGTGTTGATATGGACAAGGGTTTGACCCAAAAGGAGCTCACGGGTAAAAAGTCATCACTCACAGGTGAACACATGTACCAGCATCGGTCAGGAAGAACTGACGTCAAACAAATAGGCACCGACATCAGTCATGTGTAGATTAGTAGAGTCGGTGGTGTTGGGAAGCAGGAATCAACATTGGTCATACAGTGACTGACATCGGCAATAGGTACACCAACATCAGTCAAGGGAACGACGTCGGCAGACAGGGTCAGTCGTAGGGAACTGACGTCAGTTGGGAGCAGATTGGGAGATGGCCGAGATCGGTCACTGGAATGGATATTGGGTGGACAGCACACTTTCAACAAGTCTCAAACGCCCATATAGAGGTCAGAAAGGGTAAGTGAACCTCATATTCATTGTTCACCTTCTTTACATTGCTTACTGATGGTTGAGAACCAGGAAGATGTGAAGAGGCAATGCAGGTAGAATCCAAAAATAGTGGGAGCTTGGCATGGATGAGGAGTGTGAGTCCTTGGAGAATAATCAAACATGGATTTTTTGGTAGAGTTGTCAGTTGGAAGAAAGCACTAGATAGATGGATGGATTCCCAAGTTAAAGAAGAGAGTGGATGGACACGTGAGACGGAAGGCCAAGGTATATGGTCTTGAGGTAGCTGCAGGATAGTGGTACAGGTTTTGACAGGTGTATGACAAAGCATGGCTTTGGTCAAGGTCATTGTAACTATTGTGTTTGTTCTTGCCAAGTGGATGATGAGTCCCGACATTATCCAGTTACTGTATGTGGATGGTTTGCTAGCAGGTTTGTACATACAGGGTTTTGCTGAGCTAAGGGTAAGGTTAGTTCAGAGGTATGTCAGGGGGAATTTGGAGCAACAAAATTCTTTGGCATGAGAGACATGGAGATTTTTTGTCTCCAGTGGGAGCTGATGTGAAGAAGGTGTTGGCAGGGTTCAAGAAGCAAGATGCAGAATCAGTAAGCACACCAAGGGCTGGACAGTTCAAGCTGAGCTTAGAACAGGTTTCGAAATCACATGAGGTCAAGTGTAGGCCTGAGTTTTCCCAAGTAGTGGGAGTTGTCAAAGAGTTTGGAGCCAATTCATGGAAGAAGTACTGGAGGGAAATTCAGTGGATTCTCAAGTATCTGAGAGGGACTAGCAGCAGGTTAACTTGTTATGCAGGGTCAAGGTCTTCACTACATGGAGTTGTAGGTTTAGATGCGGCAGGTTACTCGGATGATAGGGAAGGCATCACAGGGTGTGTGGTGGTTGGTCTTTAGGATTGATCTTGAAGAGGGATATAAGCTAGGGAATGAATTAGACAAAGGTACAGGTACATGTACAGGTGCAACTGTTTATCTCCAAGTGGGAGATTGTTAGGTTGTGGAGCTAAAAGCTTCACTAGGATGTAAACAGGAGTTACAGAGGATGTGGAGGTTGCAGAGAGTTGCAGAATGAGTTGCAAGGCAACCGATGTTGGTCTGATCAACTGACGTCAGTCAGATAGCAGTACAGAAGTAACCGATGTTGGTTATGAGTCTGCTGACATCGGTCATGGAGGAGCTGGCATTGGCAACCTATGTGTGAACATGCAGTTTGCATGTGAATTCCAGAGAGTCTATTTTTGGACTGTTAGTTTTCATGTTAAAGGCTAATTATAGTCTTGAGTTGCACGTCTAATTATTGTAATTAAGATAGTCTAATTATTATAAGCATGAGATCTATATAATAGACTCATGGGCTGTATTGTAAACGAGTGCTAGAGAGTAAGAGAGCAAATAAGCTCCTTCAGAGAGAGGAGAGCAATGGTGTGTTCCTCCTAGTGCCACAGTACCAAGTGTGGGTGTTGGTTTGGAGAATCAGAAGGGTTATTCATATATGTATGATCTTGGTCAATAGGTGAGCAAGGCTTCTTTTGGAGATCTACATTGGTGAGTAAGGTCTAGTGATTTGCAGGTAGCAGCAGAGAGCAGGAGATCTATTTGGAGTACGGTTGTGTACTTGGTGTACTGGCAGCGTGTTACTGACTGGTTGGAGAGGTGAACATCAATTCTATATTTGAGTTGATTGTTGGGACCAAGAGAGAGAGGGAAGAAGGTCTTGAGGTGTGGCAAGCCTTTGAGGTGGAAGAAGAAGTGGCATCTTTTTTATTGTATTTTCTTCTGAGTATTTAATACAAGACAGTGTATTGTCTCTCATTCCTTGTGTTGTTTCATATTTCTAGTTACTTATTCATTCTGGTATAATTCTGTGTTTAGTTGATAATACAAGAGGTAATCATATGTGCTCTAATTGAGGAGCAAGATCCTGACAATACCCCCATAACTCATGATATATCTACACCAATATCATTGGGGCCCATGCGGATACTTTTTAATTAACCATCATATCCACTAAGATGCCTAATAGTGCCTAGGGGAATATGCCTCCACTCAAGTCTAAAGTGCATAGTACATCATGACTATCATCATCATGGTAACTAACCATCTCCCCACCCTATCCATGAGATACATATCTCTAAAATAGAAGCCTCCCACATGCCACCTAGCTTATATGAAACCCTCCTAAAATAACTAGTCCATATAAACATCTAACTCCTCACCTTGGATGTGCTTTATGGCCTGCCCTCACATCGATAATCTCAATATCCTATGTATATCCTCCAAGAGAATTATGATCTCCCTAGTCAGCAATATGAAAGTATTGGTAGTCAGGTCTCATCTCTTGATGAGGGATACCAACATCACAACATCTCTCAACACATGCTAATAGTAGCACATACCACCTAATATCATTGTTTCCATGTACTCCCACTCCTATACAATCATACCCCTATATATATTATCTAGGAACAATGGTACTCAATCCCACATCACCAGTTGATCCCTCACTTGCAAGGTTAAAGTGCAACCTTTACTTAGCTAAAACTTTCCTACATGACACCTATTTTACTTATTATACCTACCCCTACCCACCTATTTTGAAACTAAGTCTAAAACAACACTCATCCCTCTAAATTTCTAATCCCCCTCAGCCCAAACATCACTTAGCCCATTCTTTACACACCCCATTACAAACATTTCACTTTATTTACCAACCATCGATATTTAATAACTAATCAATGATGATTCCTTATAGAACCACTATTGATCAACCCTCGACTGACAATGGTTAGTGTTTGGACCACTAACGGTCCATACTTGATCATCTATTGATCCACTATCAACCAATGATGGTCGATAATGACCATCGATGGTCACTATATGGTTGATCACTAATGACCAAACCCTAAGCCCCACCCAAAAAACCCTATAACCCTCAAACCCATAATAATAAAACCTACTCCATTACCTCCCCTAACCTATTTCCCACCCCACATTCATTCCCAACCCAACTATCCCCCATAATCAAATTTTATCAAACACAAAACCAAAAACCCTAATTTTCAAAACTAATCCCACCAATACTACACAAGCAAACAAAAACCACAAAGAAATATAAGAGACTACCTAATTTCACATTTGATGCAATGGTGGAGGCCTCATTACCATCATCACTTGACCTTGATCTTTACCTCAACCTCACTACATCCTCATTTATGTTCTATCCCATGACTCTCCTCATAACGGTCAAACTCCACCTCATAATCAACTCCACCACTCACACCTCAAGAAGCACTTTCATCATTTTTTCTCATAGATGGAGACAAGCGACATATAGGAGGTAGATAATTGGTAGTTAAAAAGTAGCAAATGACAAAATAAAATTGTTTTGACCTTTTTATGGTCATGATCCCTTTTAGGGTTTTATTATATGACCACTGATGGTCTTCAAGTGACCACCACCAATTGATCCAGGTAGGGTTTTCATACCCTACCCTTCCTTTTACCCCACTTAGGACCCCTTGTCTAAACTTTCCCACACCTAACACCTAGTGATGGTATTGGTAATTTATCCCACTTATTCACTTAAACACCTTTAATGTCATTACCCTTAAATTCCTTTTCACACCCTTCCACTCAACCTCAACATTTTGAATTATTACCTTTCAGATGCCTATGACTATGCCCATTGGCAATTCTAGTACCTACGACCTATTATATTTTCTTAGGCTCACCCTATTTTTGGATCCTTGATAACACGATGACCTTTGCATGGAGACTTGGGTTTATAAGTGCACCCATATATACTACACCTAAATGTAGTGTGTTAGTTTACTTGTCACTTGTCCTCCTTGAAACAACCTATTTTGCCACTTCGTATCATTTTACATGTTTTGCCACCCATATACACTTGTCAAACCTGCACATGAATCCTTTTTTTTATTTTTTAAATCTTGTTTAGAGAGGGAACACCTCCTCCCATTCTCAAGGAATCTCATCTAACTTGCCATTGCACTTGTTATTTTATTTTAAGATTGAGGATGCAACATACATAACAAAAAGGGGCAAAACATAGATGCTTGAAAATTGTGCAACATAGTTCTAGTCATCATCAAACACCCCTTGCCCCCCTTGGCCCCCTTGCCCCCTTGCCCCTTTGGGTTAGGATTAATTATTAATTTTTTTTAATAATATCCATTTACCCCCTTTGGCTAAATTAATTTAATTAATTAATTAAATAAGGCCTATTTACACCTCACCTACCCAAATTGATGGCTAATTGATTGACACCTATCCTAAGGACCATTTCTACCCTAGCAATTAATGCCTTCACTTCCTAAGGCTTCTTTCACATGCATCCCAATGAACTCTTTGTTAACCTCATATCATTTTTTAAACCTCCTAACAACCCATCATTAGTACAATTGGTTAATTATAGCCAATTTTGACTATTTCCTCCTAACCACTAGCGGTCATCCCTTGATCAATGACGATTGACTAGGATCATTGATGGTTACATAAGGTAGACCAAAAACCTTGTCTCAAGAGGTTGAAATCATCTTTACATGAGATATTCTTACTCTCAAGTGAATCAGAGCTCCTAGGCAAACTAAGAACTAGACTAGAAACATTAGGTACTTTAACAACTCACCATAAAGAGATAAAGAACCATTACTCTATCGACATTGCTCTAGGATCCATAATAGCTTACCACTTATTCCTAACACTCTTTAGGCCAAAAAATTAAGAGCTAAGTATCTAAACTTTTTATCAAGTTTAGTAGATAGTTTTATTAGTTTCATATATCTCATCATCTCATTCCCTATGTTGGAGTTATGTAACTCTAGGCACATTACCTTCCACCATTAGACCATCCACAAACCATTCTTACTCACTTGAATAACCAATATCCAAACTAGGTACTTCTGATAATTAATTTCATTTATATGACCAATATCTATCCCATAAACACCTTTAAAACCTCTCTGCAACTCACCCCAATAAACATTCTTACCTAAACTAAGTCTCATAATAACCACCGATGGTCATACCTCAACCGATGATGGTTGGCACTAACCGTTGATGGTCATTGTGTGCTATATTATTATCCAAAATAGCAAGAAAATTTCACCTATTAGTTCGCATCCAATTTTTAATTTTTGAGTTTCTATTGCATCACAAATGTTTAACTTATTTTCTAAAATAGGTTTGAATAATTTGGCATTAATCTTTATCAAGTTCTTTCTATTTTAGTAAAATCACTTCATTTATTTCTTACATTTGATTTCAGTACCTTTTGTTATTTTATGCAAGCATCTACTTTCAATTTTCACAACTTAATTATCTTAAGTGTGGATTGATGGCCTCTAAGGAAGCTTAGTGCTTTTTGGATCTAGCTCACGCTAGGTAGTCCACCTAACTATCTCACTAATCCATCATTTTCTACTTGTTTTCTTATTTTTAGGTCATCCTCCCTAGACAAAGAGGAGTATTTGCAATCAACTAGATTCATGCACACACAACAAAACCAAGTTTTTATTCCACACCCTTCTTTAAAGTTTATTCTTGTCTTCTAAAAATAAATAAACAAAAAAAATAGAGAAATAGAGAGTAGCATTATCTGATGGAGTAATGACTTTGTTGAAGTTACTCAAAGTATTTTATTCAAATAGCTCATCAAACCATCTTCCTTTAGAAACTTTTTGTAGAATTGGATTGTATGATTCTTGATCTCATCCTCTTCATCTCAGAATCTACCATCCTCCATTTCCAACTGATTTATTTTGCTAGTATTCCTATGTCTTGAAGCTTATTGATGAAATTTTTTGGTGTTTCTATCTCCTTATTTCAACAAGGTACATCTATATTTTTGTCACCAAAATGTTTCTTCCTTTGCCTCAAGGTTATGAAACTAGCTCAGTAGTTCCCTTTCCTTAAGAATTAAGGACTCGTTGTTTCCCTAAGTAGTTGTTAATTCTTTTATCTTTAGTAATTCCTCCTCAAGAACCTTCTTCTAAATGAAAATATATTTGGAACATTTTTTATTCCATTTTTGAGGTTCTTCTTTAGGATGTTTAATTTCTTAACCATGATATACATATCAAAACCCAAAAAATGGTTCTTTCTACCATTCCTTGATGGATTCAGCTAAATCAAGGTGATATAAACGCAAGCTCTCAAATCTTAGCGAAACATTCTTTGGTTTGGAATATTTTTCCCTTAAAAAATAAGTGGATTGTGATTGAAAATTATTTTAGTGAGAGATGTTAGAGAGATGAAAAAATGGAGATTCTAATTAAGAGAAATGAGGAAATAATCAAAATAAACCTGGATAATTTTATCTCCTAACCTTTTATTTGTCTAGGTAAAAGGGATACTATTGTCTAAATTTAAACCTAGGTCAAATTTGGTCAAACCACCTTGCATATTCAAACCTGTCATGAGGTTTTCTAGGTTTGAACATGGTCAACATGGTCCTCATAGAGGTCTATTCACATTTTTAAGGTCACATAATATGTTCTAACTTTATCACATTTGTTATTTGTCTAAATGTCATTTTAGGCCACCTTTTGGGTCATTTTTATGAAATGTAGGATTTATAACCAAAATATAAGTGTGTCAAGGAGATATCTAATGTATGTTATGTCAAATAATGTCAGAAGATAGTTTAAAATTGAAAATGTGACATGTTTAATGTATAAGAAAGGAGTTAAACTACAAATAAGGTAGTTTCAAATAGTTGTACATATTGAATGACACATTTGGAATATGTGAAGGCTTCAAGAAGGTCTCTTCAGATCTACACAAGTATTTTATATATTTAGATAGCTTTTATAGATCAAAAAATGATCTCTCTCTCTCATCGATCTCTTAGGTTAGTCAACAAGGTCAAACAATTTACACTTGGTGCAGATAGGAGAAGAAAAATTAGACTAAGTGCACTTGGTAGATAATAGTAGTATTTGTGAGCTTCCAATTCATGGTCATAGTTTTAATTTTGATGGTCTCATACTGTATGAAAAATCACTAAGACTGTTAGTGACTCTAAACTACTTGTGTATCCCCAAAACCTCAGTTCTCTCACCTATTTGCATTGTTCTCTATGAACCAAGTGTTGTAAATATACCTTTAGAGTATGATCATACTTTTCATGTGGTTTTAAAACTAGTTTGAATGTATGGTCATGAAGGGTAAGAAAGATCATCCTTATTGTGCTAGAAATGAGTACTATTGGTCAGCAAGATAGTGTTTTCATCAGTGGTAGAGTTTGTCTTCTATGAGTGATTTTAAATCAAGGTAGTACACTTGTGTTCACTTCCTTAGAGCATGGATTTTTCATATTCTCCATTTAAGGACTTGTAAGTTGATGTATATGGGGTTTTAATACACTAAGTTAAGACTAATCAGAAATGTAATGTATATAATCATCTATAGTGACCTATAGGTATGTACAGAGAGTGGAATAGATATCCAAAACCCAAGATACATGTTGTATTTAATTTCATGACTTGAATGGAGTTCTAAAGTCATTCAAGGTTCATAGTGTTAATCTTAGAGCCATCACATAACCTACAGTCAGTTAGAGATGAGAAAAGTTACAAAGTGGGAAAGTTTACCTTAATCTCTCCAAAAGGGGACTCTACTCCACAAAATGTCATCTATTGGTAAAGGTATATGAGGTCTAGATAAACTTGATAGTTATTTTATTATATCCCATACCTATATGTCATATCTTGATATAAGAAGGAGGTTTCTAGGTCAGGAGAAAATGATGGTAAAGTGGAGTTTCACTCAGTTAGGTCTCCACTTGAAACACTTAATAAAATACAATATTAATAAGTTACATAACCTTGTAACATGTAATAATGACTTATAGTGTATTGTTTGTAAGAGATGAGAGAATGGTCTCAAGGTAGGAGTGATTCTATTCAGTTGTGTGATGTGGTTCTAGTGACCTCAAAGGAAACCAAAGTGATGAAAATTAGTTTTCAAACATGAAATCAACACCTAAAAGAACCTATTGGTTTCTCCTAAATACACATCTATAGTTTACCATAGTCACAAACTAGTCTAAGCTAATAGAAGATGCAAGTTGGTTTATGAATAGAGATATAATGGGAAATGGTCCTAACGACTTGAAGATAGAACCCAAAGTAGAGAAGTAAGGTAGTCAGACACATACTGTCACCTATAGGAACCTATTGTTTTCTCCTAAATGAACATGTATAGTTTACCACAATCACAGTCCTAATAGCTAGTTTTTGGAATTTGAGATGTTGGAGCTCTTGGAGAATGACCACATTATAAAACTTGGTATAGAGGGTCCTCATGACTTAACATAGGCTCCCATGGTCTCATTTGGGCCATATAAATATGGGAAGTACTATTTGTTTTGTCTCATACAAAGGGAACTCCATAGTCAATACAACCTATAGGTTTAGTATATGAATGAGGAAATAATGATGTGAAGAGTCTGAAAGCATTATAGGATGATGTCAAAGGTTTTATGGAAGGTGAAAAGAGTTAGAAAAGTTCCTACAGTCATTAGAACAACTCAAAAGTGGTTATAACACTTAGAAACCTAGTCAATGCTTATAAGGCTTAAAACTAAACATGAGATCTCAAGGCTTTTGTAGTCATATAAAATGTCCAAATTGGTAGTTTGAGTGTGATTTGTGACATACTAGCCATATCTCCTCTTTGCATGCTCTTATGACCCTCCTAGGTACCTTTTTGCTTATTTATAATTATTCTTAGCCTTCTAAATGATCATTTTAGCTCATCCAAGATCTATTTCCCAGGCTAATTCTATCTCCCTAGGTCTCGAGCCTATAAGATAGGAGTGTCATACCTAGACTATAGTATTAGACCCTAGGGTGTCCCAATTTTGATGCTCGTATCCAATCACATTTTGAGCCCAAATAGTCATTTCTATCTGATTCTTATCCTTCATCATGTTAATATAATGCGAATACATCTAACCCATGATAATTAGTTTCCTATAAAAGTCCATCCAAAGGTCATTTAAAATGGAGGTGACAAATCTTACAAAGCAAGCAAGAATACAAGCAAAATACTAAGTCAAATTTACCTATTCTCTGCATATAGTCACCTAACATAGTTGTAAACACATTCAAACTCTCATACTAGTCCCTAGCAACCTCAAGCACTCTTAATTTGACATTTTTCATTTGTATAACACTATTACACAAAGCACATTTAAGTGGGAGAATTACATATGGATTGATGCCTCTTTAGATTATTGGTATGTAGATAGTGTACCCACACAAGGGGTGTGGATCACACGTTCACTACATTTTACACATAATAACCCCCCTCTTTCTCAAGTTTTATTCAAGAATAATAAAAGTCTAGGGTTCGAAGATTAATTCAACTCTACATGGAGATCCACCAGCATTCAATACTTAAGATTTCATAGGCAGACTCATATAAGGACAATGAACAAAATCTAAAAAGCTCAAATCTCTATGACCAGTTGGGATAAAAGAGACAGGAGTGGAGTATAGCGATAGACCTCGAAGTGTCTTATTTTTGACAATATTATCTTTTCACTAAACAAAAGCTAGATTGTAATTTGTGACATTGTTCTAATCCTGCACAGTCAGTTTCAACCTCTATCTCAGCCATCTTAGTCCAATTTTAAGCTAAGTTGTATTTCTCCTTATTTATTACTATTTTTAGAAATGTTTAAAAGACAATAAATTATATAAATTAGTACTGTAATTATCATAATATTATTTACTAATTTATTATTCTAGACCTTAGCTTAAATTAGAAATAAGACTCCATTATTCTCAAAACAATTAAATCATTTGATGAACCCAACTTGCTTCGAATAAATTTCAAACTCTAGGGACCTTTAGGGTTTTTATTTCATAATTTTGTGAAAAAAAATTCAATTTCAAATTTATGATTTTTATATAATTTTTTTTGTATTTATTTTATTCAAATTTATTTCAAAATTTAAATTATTGCAATAATTTTCAAAAATTCTAAAACCCCAACCCAAAACCCTAGATTTTCATACAGGTCCTCTAACCCTAAGCCTTCCTCTACAAATTTTAGATGATTTTTTTGAAATTTTTGCAAGTTATTTGAAGTGTCAAAAATATTTTCAAAATCTCTATGTTTATAAATTTTTCTACATTTATTTGCTTAATAGTAATTTTACATATTTTGTTTGATGAAAGCAATAAAATGACCACTAAGGCACTTCTTCCCTCTCATCCTATATATAAATTTCTTATTTTTCTTCATAATTATGACAATGAATGAACAAATTTGCAAAATTTTACATTAACCAAAAATGTGGAAAATGATTTCATTTACAATGAAGACAATTACTATTGTTATAATGAGAAATATGATGATGCACATGAAAGTGATAGTGAATAAAAAGTAGATGAATCTTCTTCTCTCAAACCTATCTCTTGTCTTCCCTCTTCAAAAAAAATAATTTTGATAAATGGAAAAGGTACTTTTCCCCTCATTCGTCTATGCACAATGCATAAAAAATTCAAATTAGTCATGCACTTCCAAGTGAACTTCTCATTGGTGATAATTTGCTTCTATTTGAACCTAACCTCTCACTCTATTTTGCTACTTATATGTTCAAATTACAACACTATAAATGAAATAAAATTAACATTTCAATGCATAGTTCAAATGACCCATCTCATGCTCTTAACTCTACTTTGTCAAAATAATGTCTAAATGATAACTCTATTTCTAATACTCCTCATATTACAAAAGAACATAATTCATGCAATCCATTCAAGGATAACATAGATGCACATAGCATTCCAATTTTACATGACAATTTATTTCATATTAGAAAAGAATTAACATCTTCTCTTACCTCTCTCCCTAGTGATAATGGAAGTGATAATGAGTATGATAGTGAACATGCAAATGAATATGAAAATGAGAGTGAATATGAACAAAAATATGATTATGATAATGCATGGAATAATGATGACTATTATGCATACAGTGAAGAAGAAAATACATCTCATGTTCTAACTCTTCTCTCACTCTTCTCAAACCTAATGCATTACAAAATGTTGCTTCTACTTCTATGCATGATTCTATTTCAAATGATGCACATGTCAATGATAACACCACATCTTTTATTCAATTAGAATGTGATTCACTAAATACTAAAGATATCAATGAATCTCCCAAGCCACCCCTACTACAAGAGAACCTATTTCTCACTCTTCACCCAAAGAGAATGGTAGCCCACATCCCTCTACCAAAGTTCAATTTACTATTCTTCCAAAGGTTCAAGTGAGCACACCACCTCTCTATGATCCAATTGCTAAATTCAACATTCCCATGGCTAAAATAAATGATCAAATTTAACATTTAAATAAACCACTTCAAGATACTAATATACCATCCCAAGAGATTTTTTTTAATACATGTAGTTGGTGAATTACAACATCAAGTACACCTCCTTACTTTGAAAATTAAGGCTTATAAGTCTTGGATTGATGCCAATGACTTGTATGATAACCTTATTTTGAAGGAATTTGTCAATGCTTCATTACCTAAGCATTTCTAGATACCATCATTGCCTCAATTTGATAGAACTAGAAATCCATTCGTACACCTTCAGACCTTTTGGAAAGATTTGCCACCTCATGTGATTCCTTTGATTCTACTTAACTTATTCCAGTAGACATTAGTGGGTAATGCACAAAAATAGTTCTTTCATCTCCTCCCTGTTGGTTCCTTGCATACATATGATGACTTGGAGGAGGCATTTCTAAGATATTACATAGCAAACATGGGCCCTCATGTTACATATGAGAAACTTGCTATATTACATCAAAAAAATTAGAGTTAGTTAGCAATTATATCTTACGATTCAAGACTCACATGTTACAATTGATCTATAAACCAACAGATCTAGAGATTCAACATATATTTATTAAAGGCGTTCACCAACCCCTCATAGAGAATATATTATACTAGATAGAGCCCTCTTTCAGACACTTATGTTATACATTTATAGCCTTACAAAATAAATTGGAATTGATTGAGGTAGATTCAGTGGATTGGCTTACTCTAGATTTTACAACATTGCCTCCATCTATAGCTCATAACACATAGTATCCACTATATCCTAAACAAGATAGAAGACCATAACCATAAAAGCAACTAGTTAAGAATAGAGAGCTAGTCTCTAGGGCACCACCTACAATATGCACTATAGAGAAAAATAACAAAGCACCACTATAGTTTGATTTAGAACATGACAACCCATATGTCATATTATCAGCACTAATAAACAAAAGGTTAATCACATTGCCTTCTAATTATCAGTGAGATCCACATCTCTTACATAGATAGCCACATCAACCCTTTTGTAACTATCATCATATCCATGGACATAAAGATAATGTATGTTATGGACTCAAGGACTGTATTGATAGATGTGTTGTTAATGATATCATACCAATCACACTGGGGGCATTGATATCTCTTCTATCATGGATCCATAGACCTCATTCCTCCATGACTGAGTCATCTTAGGACATTTCTTCCTAGGAATCATTAGTTACTCATCATGAGAGTAATGCAATTTTTAGGATAGAGCCTCATAGGAGATCTCCTATCCCACCTACTTAGAATGTTTGGAGACCAATACAGTGAGAGCAACCTACATATAGCAATGTAGTCTATGGATTATATAGTGCAGTTCCATATGCATATCCAACACAATCACAGGCACCACAATAGAGTTTTTAGGGTCTTATCTCATGTAGCAAGTCATTATGGTTAAGATTAGATGAACCCACATCATAAAGTACTGATCCAGATAGATATTCACTACAATCAAGATTTTAGGGTCCTATCTTATGTAGCAACCTACTATGGTTAAGATTAGATGAACCCATATCAAAAAGTACTTCTCTAGATAGATATTCACTATAAATGATTTTTTAGTTTCCTATCTCACGTAGCAACCCACTATGGTCAAGATTAGATAAACCCACATCACAAAGTACTGCTCTAGATAAATATTCACTACATCTAAGTTTTTAGGGTCCTATCTCACATATCAACCCACTACATTTAAGATTAGATGAACCCATATTGCATCATACCACTTTAGATAGATATTCACTATACCTAAGTTTTTAGGAACCTATTTCACATACCAACCCTCTAATATTGAGATTAGATGAGCCACCATCATAGGTTACATTTCCATATTGATATATTGATCAATCAAATGCATCAAAATAGAGGCACGTGGTGTTATTTCATGTAGAAATCCATTACGATTGCAAATAGATGAGCCTCTTTCACAACAAATAATTTTAATTACACATTTATTGAGGTTGCATCTTATAGAGTCTCCATGTATAGCTACAGCTAGTGTACCACAAACAACATTAGAGACAAGGCATGTTCCTACATAACATGAATAGTATGGCCACTTGTTCAGTTGGCCATCAAGATTTAGATAGTGATATAATGGCCATGGGGATGATATGCACATAGTGATATCTTACATCCCCTTCTACTAACATTCCTAGTTCCAACTTTAGTGTTCACACCCCAGATTCATAGGCTCAGACCTTCCATTATGCTTCATGATCACACATGATACCTCTCCTTGATATAGGACACCATGATAGGGAGTCTCTTATGAGACTCATTAGTTAGTATCATTTCTTCTCAGCTTACTTGTATATAATTTCTCATATTTCTTGTACATAGCTTCTTTTCAATCTCATGTACATAGATTTATTATGATTTCTTATGCATAACTTATTCCAAAATACCAAAAATAATACAAAATTTTAAAATACAAAAATAATATAACTCAAAATACCAAAAATATTTAAATAATTCAAAACACAAAAACATTTCAATTGTATGCATTATCCATGCTTTACATTTCTACTGCCATGCTAGACTTATCTTTTTCTATTCCATGTTATTGTATGTTGATTTATCTACATTAATATGTTTTACTTGATCTTCTTTGAGTGTGTGCAGTGACACCCAAATCCTTGATTGATTCACTCTACCCATTAAGGGGGCATCTTACTTATACATTCAAGACATACATCGATATATCTACCCACTAGAGGCATATTCTACATAACTACACCATCCAAGTTATGTCATTCCTACACCATACACTCTACTTATCATGTTGATGTACATTACTTAATAGCTTACATAGATTAATCTATCAACATTCACTAGTATATAACACTTATATATTTCTTAGCATATACCTAGTCTTGTACTTCATGTCTTGTATATTTTCACTTCTTGAATTGATTAGTTAGATGCAATTGTATTTCCAACATTTACATGCTTTCATTTCTTGCTTTGTGTAACTAGATATTATTGCATTTCTTAGTTCCTATTTTATCTCTTATATGTGTTTTAGGACATTTATCAATGTATTTTGCTTTTACTCTTCAATATAATTGTGGCCCTTGTGCCAACTTTGCTTAAACTCTTTTTTGTGCTTATGGACTTCATACCAACCGTGCTTGTTTTCAATTATATGTGTATGTGGGAATTTGAACATGTCTTGTATACTTTATTTCCAATTTGAGTCACATGTGCCCATGTCCCTTTTTTACTTGGCCCCTTGACCACTCTTGTACGTTTCTTGATACTTACTTTGTGTGCGTGTTACTTATTTGCTTCTCATTGTTTGCAATGTCATGATCCACATCATTTATTATCTCACTTTCTTGGATGCCATGATGGACATCATGCTCCATCCCTCCTTGAAAATTAACAACTAACCAAACTTTTCAATTTTAGTTTAATACATTACACATGTTATTACATTGTTACATCTATCTAGATATACCCTTATGGATCTAAAAATCTTCAAAACAAACTATGCTATATATTGAGACTTATTTTTTATTATCATTATTATATCATGTATTTATTAACATAACACACTTACAAGTCTATTTATTCTAAGGGAAGTCATTATAGGGTCTTCATTCCTACCCTTAGAAGAGGGGGCAGTAATCAAGGGTTTTGTCATTAAGATCAGAGCCTTATACTAGTCAAAAATCAATTTTTAAAACACTCAAAGTAGCAACTAAAACCTAAACTAGGTAGAACAGACTATAAAAATAGTGATAAACACATAATAGTCATTAGAAAAAACAAAGGACAAGAGAGCTAGACTTAGAATACAACCCCAGACACTAAGGTGTCTTATTTTTGGCAAATCTATCCAAACAACAAAAAACCCAGATTTTCTAGAAACAAAGATAAAGGTAAGTTTAGTTACATTTTTGTCACCTATAGTTTAGATTAGATTCAATAGTTTAAGTATAGTTTTCCTTAGAGAATACAAATATAGGGGCATCATGCGTGATATGATGACTCTCGCTTCCAGTTTTAGATAGGGTAGCTGGTATAACTTCTAGATCATAATCCATGTTATAGAAACTAGTGATTGGGGGCAATGTACACAACATATTTGACTTCTTTTCTTTTTGAATTCAGTATATTATCTAGGTATTCTCAGTAGTTGTGTGCTTTATTCCATCTGTAGGTGGTTGGCATCTTTTTTGAGTGGTTTCCACATAAGCCTAGTTCCCAATTTCAGAGTGGATTTCATACAATCCTAATCTCCATCTCTCAAAGTGGCTAAGATTGGCTTAGTTTTTAGTACACATTTGGCTATCCATGCCACATTATCATATTTCAGAGTATTCATGGGATTTGGGATCCATCTCATATGATGCACATCCATATTGGTATCAGTTCATAGCTTTAATTAGTAGGAAATGATGGAGCCAAAAGACTAATTAGCCTTTGTATTCTTGATCCACCTACTCAGATGGATTGAACACATAGTAAAAACATCAATCAACAATGTAGGATCACATTTCTTCACTTAGTGGGGAATGATGGAGCCAAAGGGTTAATTTTTTCATTCTTGAGCCACTCTTAGAGAATTGAGCACTTAGATCCATTTATGATATTACTCTTGGTATAATACATACCTAGCACATACTAAACACATACCAAACATCATTTATCTCCATGGGCTTCACCCTTGCAAGTAAGTTTAGGTACGCTTTCTATGTTTTCCTTTATCCTAGTATTTTGCTTTACTGCATCACTAGAATAAAAGGGGCCAAATGTAGTCATATAAAATATCCAAATTGGTAGTTTGAATGTGGTTTGTGACATCCTAGCCATAGATCCTCTTTACATGCTATTATGACCCTCTTAGGCACCTTTTTAATTATTTCTATTCATCTGTAGCCTTCCAAATGATCATTCCAGCTCAACCAATCTCTTTTTTAGGCTAATTCTATCCCCCTAGTCCAGAGCTTATAACACAAGAGTGACATACCAGACTATAGCATTAGATATTAAGGTGTCCCATTTTTAGCACTCTTATCCAATCACATTTCATGCCCAAATGATCATTTCCATCCAATTTTTATCCTTCATCATGTTGACCTAGCACAAATACATCTAACCCATGATCAATAGTTCCCTATAAAATTCCATCCAAAGGTCATTTACAAAGGGAGGTGAAAAATCTTACAAAGAAATCAAGAATACAAGCAAACTACCAAGGCAAATTTCTCTATTCTCTACATACAATCACTTAACACAATTGTATACACATTTAAACTCTCATATCAGTCCCTAGCCACCTCAAACACTCTCAATTTGGCATTTTTGCATCTACATAACACTATTTCACAAAGCACATTTAGGTGGGAGAACTACATATGGCTTGATCCCTCTTCGAAGTATTATTATATACGTAGTGTGCCTAAACAAGGGGTGTGGATCACAAGTTCAGTGCATCTTACACATAGTAACCCCTCCTCCCATTTCTCAAGTTTTATTCAAGCATAATGAAGGTCTAGGGTTTGAAGATTAAATCAGCTCTACAAGGATCTCCATTGGCATTCAATACTTAAGATTTCACAGGTAGACTCATCAGGGACAAAGAACAAAATCCAAAAAGTTTAGATCTTTGTGATAAATTTAGATAATAGTGACAAGACTGGAATATAGATTCAGACCTTGAAGTGTCTTATTTTTGGTGCTCCTATCCTTTCACCAAATGAAATTTAGATTTTAATTTGTGACACTTTCTTAGTCCTGCACAACCAGTTTTAGCCTCTGTCTTTGTTGTCTCAATCCAATTTCAAAATAAGTTGTATTTCTTCTTATTTCTTTTTGTTTCTAAAAATATTTAAAAGACACAATAAATTATAAAAATCATTGTTGTAATTATTACAATATTATTTACTAATTTATTATTCCAAACCCTTAGCTTAAATTAAGAATAAGACTCTATTATTCCCAAAATAATTAAATCAGATTCCAAATTCATTCATATGACTACATGACCTTTATAAGGCATGAGAGATCCTTCATGTTAGAGTATAGGGTTGATGAGAAATATTACTTTGTAGAGAATGGATTGGGTTGGTCATTTTTGGTCTAATTTCCTCTTACGCCTATCCATAATGCATTGCAAGAGCTCAAGATCCTTTTTAATTTGCTTATATTTGTATGGATGATTTTCATGATGCTTTAATCACTTAGGGTTAGTTTAGGAGCGTCATAAACTCAAAATTTGTGAAATTAGTTTGAGGTTGAATGGCTAACCTTTATAAATCATCACTAGGAACCAAAATGTCCTAAAACCCTTGTATGAAATTGATGAGGAAGATATGAGTAATTATGAATTTAGGAGGAGTAAAATGGCCTTGAAAGTGTTTTATACCTTCTTGAAACTCTCCTAGGATCATCACCACCTAACTATTCTATATTATCACTTGTACGAACAAGCCTAATATTGTGTTTTCTTATAGGATTTGAGTTGTTTCATAGGTCCATAAGGGAATAGGTGAATGAAATAAATTAAGATAGGTCTATAGGGATCTTTTATAACTCCTCATATACCATTATCACCTTATTTAAGCATGGAAACCCCTATGCTAGACTATTCATTGTAGGCAGTTTGAATAAGACAGTAAGAATGAGGGTGATTACCTAGTTGGAAGATGAGAAGTGTTGTTTGGAGTTATTTTGATATATACATGATGGAATATAAAATAAATAGGTGTATTACACCTTCAAAATGTGTCTCTTTGAATATCTAAAGGTCACTTAATTGACAATTGTGAAGGTCCTGACCTAGAAGGGCTAATGAGCAGTTACAAAGGAGTGAGTAACAAGTGGTGCAGAGAAGTTCATCAGTTTAGGGGCATATAAGGGATATAATAATATTTTTCCATATTTCCAATTCAAGAAATATGTGTAAACAATTTCAAAAGGTATTTTTAGACTGTCAAGTGACTCTTCATTGATGAAAGCAATTTCATGAAGAATATGAAAGGTCTTTATGCCAACTTTAGGAAAATGATGTAATTCTGACGGACACTTGTCCATTAAAACTTCATGCCCCATTTTACAACTCATTATCATGAATTTTAATTTATTTCCAAGTCTTGACACTTGGCCTTGTGACTATCTAACTTCACTTCTTCTCTTTCTCCTCATATATGCAAGCCATTTTGGCATTGTAAAGAATCCATAATTGGTATGGTGAAGCCCTACTAGTTTGACATCTTGATTTGTCTTGGAATAAAGTTATGAAGTTGATTTTATCTATAAAATTTATTATCAAATTATCTCAAGTGGTATATGTGGTTGATAAGTGATGAATGTCTTCTCCTTTCTTCCATTCTGCTCTTGCATGTTTTTTGTGAGTGATATCTTTTCTAATAGGTCTCATGAAGTATACATGTTTTTTAAGTATGTTTTGAAGTGTGAGAGGGATTATTAGTGTCTAGGATCAGACCTAATTTTCATCTACTTCTAGTATTCATATCAATCTACCTCCATTGAGAAACACTTATGCTAGAAGATCATTGAGTTGAGGTCAGTTTTAGCAGTCTTCTTCGTAGTGCAAATACAAGTATGTTTTGTGGACTTATCTTTGGTGTATCACTTTAATTAGTTTAGATTTATTTATGGTTCCTCCTTCCCTTTCACTCCTAATAGTGGTTATCCTATTGAAGTGTGTGAGCATAAAATATAGATCAAGGGAGTTACCCCTTTAAAATATAGAGATCTATTTCTTGTAGTAGCTTGTCTATAGGTAAATATAGTTCCATGTTATCTCAAATTTGAGAAGGTTTATTTAAATTATTTAGGGTGAAACTTTAGGCTATAACAATTTTGGCATGCCCGATGAGACATGAGGTCTAAGAAGGTTGTTCAAGGTGGATGTTGGCTTTGATAACAAGGAATTGTAATACTCCACTTGTAGTATTTAACAACTCCAACATTTCAATCTTGATTGTATACTAGTGCAATATTTCATGCTTAAGGTAAACACAATGTATCTTACTAAAGACATCCATTTTTAATTCCAAGAGCTTCCTCATTATTCATACAAGGTAAATATATTCTAACACCCATCCTTACCCAAAGATGTCATAGCTTGCTCACAAGCCTATAAGAAAGTTCTTGATTGGACCATTCTTACAAAGTCCTAAAGCCACCATGGCAAAAACCTTTGCTTTTATTGCCTTTAATGGATATAGTCCTCTAATACTTGACCATTATGATGATATTCCCATATTTACCCTCAAAAGTGTTCCGTCATACACTGGTGAGACTACCATTACTCCTATTTAGCATATTAAAAAATATTTCTAACTTCTTCAATATCCATCACACCATTGAGGATAACATAATAATTAGATTGTTGGTTGTCTCTTTCAAAGTAAAAAATCTTGATTGGTATGGAACATTGTCACATAAATCAATCACCATGTGGGATGAGTTAGGAGAAGCATTAAGGAGAAGATTTGAGGACAAGAGTGACAACTTATCACTAATTGAGCATCTAACTAGCATAAGGAGATCACCTCAATAAGTCATTCAAGACTTCAACACAAGATTTTTGAAGACATGGGATAGGATCCCAATCTTGGTAAAACCCACATCTTGCCATGCTTTCCTTTACTATCTTGAAGCTTTTGATAGTGACATTTTAATGATGATACAATCTACGGGAGGTAAAACTTTTCCCAATGCCTATGAAGTGCCCATTAGGGTAGAGAATTATTTGATTTATGCTAGGAAGATTTCCCCAACACCTCACATGCCTCTATTCCCTAATTTTTAAACCCCTACACCTATTATTACTACCATTCTTGTACCGAAAGATAAGCCTGTTTCCCCTAGACAACTAAGAAAATCCAATGAGGCATATAAAATTAGAGATATGGAGCAAGATATCTTAGGTCTAAAGAGGATTATCTAATAGTAGTAAGTGAAGCCTTTCTAAATCCACTATCAACCTAATTAGTGTTACCCTCACTATCAAGGCAATAGACCACCTTTCCAAGGTCATTCTCAACGTCAAGAATAATTTGTTCAAACCAAGTCATATAATGGATATACTCTAATGCTCCTTCCACTTCAAGGGCATTAGTGCCTACTAAAAATAACCTTGTGCAAGGGCATGATGATCAAACTTCATGCGATCAACTTCATGATCCATCTTCCTATGCCAATGAATCCTTTAGTCAAGCCTTCATGGCAAGTTTGGGAACTATACTAGATATGACTCAAGATGAGGTACCAAATGGAAGAGAGACTAATGGGAAGAGTGCTCAAGTGGGATGACTCATGTGATGTGAATTACTAAGGGTATTCAAGCAAAGATGCAAATCCTATAGCTACAAACATAAGGAGCAAGATGAAGGCAATTAAAGAGGTTTGAGGGGCTACTAATGTTAGGTATGTCTGAAATAGTTCTAAATACACAAGTTGAGTAAAGAAATAAAAATGCTAGTAGTGCTTTCATACCTCAAAATTCTTAAGGCATAGGCAACATGATTCTTACTAATGAACAAGCTAAGTTCAGTGGATCTTTCACTAACATTGTAGAGAAAATGAACAGGTCTCATGTGAATGTATCAATGTGAATACATTAGTAATACCTGCACGAGCAAACCTACTTCAAGAAGAACTATCCAAACTTAGTTTGAAAACTAAACAACCAAGTGAGCATGAGGTAGTCTTGAAAAACACATTGAGGCCTAATGAAGGACAGTCAAATAAATTTGAAAAGGTAGACAAACCTCCTCCTTTCTATCCATCATCATTGGAGATGTTTTGGTTCACAATTGCCTTATTTATAGTGGATCTAGTACTTGTGTCATGTCCAAACAAGTAGTTGATAAATTGAAATTAAAGTATGAACCTCATTCCAAAGGAGTGCTATAATTGGATGAGTTAGCTACCAAGAATATTAGCATAATCAAAGGTTTAAAAAAAATTATCCATGATTATCTTACTTTCACCATTTCTCAAGATGTTGTGGTTATAGATGTACCTCCCCATTTTGCACTTTGTTTATCAAGAGAGTTCACTAATAATATTAGAGGTTATCTAATTTTAAACTAGTTATATATGGTATTTAAGACCAGGTATGATGAGAAAATGATAATCAAATCATAACCTCTCTCTAGTTTTCATGTAGATCCATATGTACCTTATAACATGAACTACAATGTCATTGAGGAAGATGATCACCCTAGTGATCAAGAACCTCTAACTCTTTTTGATGGCATATTTGATTTGTACCTTGATGAATGGGGAGATAATAAATATGGATGTGAAGAAACTGGTCAGGTACATACATTCTCCATGAAGATTGTGATGGAGCTCTTGAGGAAAATTATGATGACATTCTGGAGCAAGTTGTATGGGGCAACTACCTTGTACACATGGATGATGATGTGAGTATCCCAGCGATGACAACACAAGACAGTCCTAGTGAGCAGTCAATTTTTTTTCCAAGGAAGAGAACAATCTTGAGAATGAGCATCATGAAGAAGTGGGTGAGATGTGGCAAAAATTTAATTCCATTATGCATCAATTTGAGGGTTGATCAGGCTTGTAACTTTTCAAAAAGAGTACAAATCTAATGACAAGGTCAATCATGCACTAAATGAGCACAAAGAGGAGCTTAAGGTCTTTAACAAGTAATAAACAACCTTGGAAGATCATGAAGTGTTTGATGAGCACAAAAAATATGGTTTTGATTACTTATAACAACAAGCATGTCATGTTTCAAAGGCACTTGAAGTTGAGAAGGTTGTGATGATTCTCAATGGGAGGATTAAAGATTACCAAGTAGACATAAAAAAGTCCAAGGAAGCTGCAATCCCAAACAAGCCTCATAAAGAGATAGATGGAGTGTTCATGAGAGCTCCAAGTGACACACCTACAATCAACAAAAGATCCAACCATGTTAATTCATTTGACTATCTCCACAAGCAAGTCTTCATTGACAAATATGCCTCATATTATGGATTATTTTCATGGATCAATAGTGATGCGAGAAGCATTTTATTTGACCTAGGTTGAAGCAATGAACAAGATATATTTCACCTCAAGTGTTTTGAGGTATTTTACATATTAGGATAGGTGTGTTTATTTCCTAAGTGTTCATGAGAGAACAAGTTTATGTTTTAGTGTTTTTCTTTGTGTGTTTGTTTCATATTTTCTATTTGGTGTGGTTTGTGGTTCTTTTAGAGGCTTATTAGTGTCAATTTTAGTGTATAGGTGACTCCATCGTCTAAGAATAAGATAAGGCAATTGGTCCTTAGCATAGTAGGCATGCTACCCCTAGGTAGTCACCAAAATGTTGATTAAATTTAATCCTAGGTCAAATTTGGTCAAACTAGCTTACATGTTCAAATCGATCATGAGGTTTTCTAAGTTTGAACATGGTCAACATGGTCTTAAGATAGGTCTAGTCACATTTTTAAGTTTTGACCATTTTTGGTCCTATAGGCCAAAGATTGGTCTCCCTTTTCTTTCCTTGCTATCCCAGTCTTTGATGTTTTCACCTTGATACAATTGTCATTTTCCCCTTTATCGAAGCCCTGTTCTACAAAAGAGCTAAGTTATTTGAATCCTATAGGTTTTGGGTTGATCTAAGGTTTATTTCACTTTAAAAAATTACCTTAGGCATGCCTTTTATTGCAAAGGAATGGGCCAATTTTAAACAAATGCAAGGCTTTTATAAACACTCCAAAGGGCAACTACCCTTGCAGAGGGCAAGAAGGTGCCAAATGGGGATGTTAAACTAGGTTCTAAAGGGTAATTTGGGGCCTAAATGCCCTTTCAGAGGGTAGGAAATTCTTGCAAAGGGACCAAAGAAGAGAGCTGAAAGGTAAGGTTTTTTTCAGAGAAAAGACTAAGGCAAAAGGAAGGATTTCCTTCAGACTTTTGTCAATCTAAAGGAAACCTAATAGAAGTCAACATGAATTCTTTTAGACAAAGTGCTTGAAGGAATTCCTTTAGACATTGTGCCTAAATAAATTCACAAGGAAAGGAGCCAAATAGAAAATTACCCTTCGAAAAGAAATTTGTGGCAAAATGGCAAAGGCAAATTCCTTCAGATAGAAGCTCGAAGGAATTCCTTCAAAATTTTATCCAAAGAAAAGGACCAACTGAAAGAAAGACAAGCCAAGACTTTGAAGGAAATAATTCCTTAAGGAAAAATGTATGAAGGAATTCCTTCAGACATTTTGTCTGAAGGAATTGAGAAGCCAGGGCAGCTCGAGGGGCAAGTGCCCTTGCAGGGGACTCTCGACTACCAAGAAAGGGACCTTTTCCAAGATCTGAAGGGACACCTTCCCTTCAGGAGGGTTAAATTGAAAAATGTCAAATGAATACAAAAGGTCAAGGAAATTACCAAAGGGATGACATGCCTGAAGATGTCAATCTTAACGAAGTAAACTAGCCATTAGAGGTTCAAACATCTGGTGGCGTCCTTGCAGATGTCAAATTTAGGGCAATGGAATAGCTGTTGATTCTCAAATATATAAAGATGGGCCCGTGCATGGAAATGAGTTAGAAGAGATGCCAAAATAATTCATAAGCATGAACTTGAAGGAATTTAAAGGCCTTAAGGCCAAAAGGAAGAGACTGTTGAGAAAGGAGCCCAAAGGGCCAAGAAATGATGGAAAATATCCCCGAGGGCTAAAGAGCCAGAAAAGGAAAAAAACCAAGTGCAAAAGTAGACAAAATAGTCCAGGTGGAAAAAGGTGTCAGCACAAGGAGTTATTGTTGCATATAAAATAGTCTCCACCAAGTGGTCATTAAAGAGCACGAACATTCAAGAGGGCAGCCTATTTTTTCTTTGTTTGGCATTAATAGGCAGACATCTATATGAACTTTCATGGAAGGATGGCTTTGTTGGTTATGGAGATCAGTGACCCATACTTTTATAGGAGTGTTTAATATGCCTAGGCAAAAAAGTCAAAACTGGAAACTGTGACAACATGGTTCCTTCAGTGACTTCCTCTTCCCAATGTATTCAACGCAGCATGGGCCACTTGTGAAAAAGGGTGCCATTGCTTTCTCTCCTCTATATATTGTAAACTCTCATTTTGAGAAAGATATCTCTTAGCTTGTATGGTGAAGCCCTGTAGGATTTTACATTGAATCAAGACATAGCATTTTTACCTCAATTTTGAGTTTGCACTTTTGCATATGTCTATGGTTTTGTCTTGTGTTAAGTCATTTTCTTTCATGCTTTCATAGAATTATTCCATCATGTCTAGTGTATTGTGAGTTCTTTTTTAGGTCAGCTAGAAGTGTCCACAATAGAGTATAGGTGTATGTGAATAGGCTGCCATAGTGTGTCTTAGAACACCTCTGGTAGTTCTTCCTCCCTGTATCTGTAGAGGACCCTTAGCTCATTGATGCATAAGAGTTTATTGTATCAAATGAAGTGTATATCAGCTTATTCTTGGTGTAAAGTGTATTTCAAAGCTAAGTAGATCAACCATTTTTGTGTATCACTACTTTAGTTTAGGTTTTATTTTCAGTAATCCTTCTCTCTTTTCATCCCCCCCATTGTTAACAGTGGAAAATCCAAGACCACAGAGATGCATCAAAGGGAGCTAGCCCTTATCTAGAGATTCTCCCCCCAGTTTTGATAGACCCACAGGCAAGAGGGGAGTCTCCATTATACCATGTGGAAGAGAGGAGCCGAGCCTCCTCTCAAGGGTGTAATCCACAACATCAATAGTTTTTGGCATGACAGGTGGGACCCATTTTAATGCTCAAAAAAGTTATAGGATTGGTGTTGGTCCTGTTACAACAAGAATGAACCACTAATCCAGCATCTGACTTTTAATCAGGGGATTTTGGGATAGTTTGTGTAAGGATTTGAAGGATTTTTTGGTGTGTTCTTTAACCAATCATCCTTTATAGGCATTTCAACCAACACTAATGGTGACTCTGAGTTGAATCAACTGGTTAAGCAGTCCTGGTGCCATTAATAAATCACATTTTTGGTATGTATAATTCCATTGCTCACCAGCATGGACCTTGTTTTCCTTCATATAACTTTGATGAATCTTAGGTTGTTCATGGCATCACCTCAAATAGCTCTCTTGGTTACCCTTCACCTAGTGTAAAGGAAGTAACGCTAGAATTTGAGAAGAAAGTGATGGAGGTAAATAAATTGGAGGAGTAGAATAGATATCAGCAAGAGCTTATGTACAAAGAGGAGTGCTTGCTTAGGTAAGCCCATGCCTTGAAATCCATGAAGGAAGAAGTAGCAAATGGGAGAGTCCATTCATTCAAGGCAATCAGCCTTGTGTGCCTTCTCCCATTCCAAAGTAGCCCCCTCCTATTCTTAAAAAAAAACCCCTCTTGTGCACCAAATCCTTTCTACCAAATAGCACTTGCTCACTCTAGCTCATCTGATGCAGTAATCACTCTTGTTATTAATCCCTTACACCTAGACTTCCAACATCAAAGGGCATTAGATCAACCTCTCATAGAGACTAACCTTCTCAATTCTTTAGAATGTGGACCCTCTTTTGATGGGAATCACCCTATATCTTTTGGAGAGCAAAAAATCTCTCTTGAAGTAGCCCTTCCTATGCAAGAGCAGACCCTTGCCAGTCTCCCTCAACCTCCTTAAATCTTTCAGCATAAGAGTGCCTATCATAAACCAGCTCAGGACCTTGAAGAGCATAAAGTTGCTGCCTATTCACAAGGGAAAAGTTCTAATCCCAAGGTCATGAGTTGGAAGCAAACAATGGAATCATGTGGTAGGAAAAAAGAGGAGGAAAGGCCTATTCATTTTGATAGAAGCCTTGAAGGAGATGAATTTTCTCCTACTCATCATGATGATGCTTGTTGCCTCTAAGAAAGGCTCTTCAAAGAGAATATAGCCAAGTAAATTGCAGAATTGGAGTCCAGAATGAGGTTCCTCAACCAAGGTGTGATCGACAGTTTAGATCAAGCAGAAGATCCTACATTTGAACACACCCCAATCTGCACCCCTCTAAGAGATATATCAAGCCACATCTAATGTGGAAGAAATGTTGGCCAAATGGAAGGAAGAGAATCATTTGATTCTAGCTTGGGGTTTGCCTCCTCTTCCACATGAGTTTAACCATCAAATTTCCACTTATCCCTTCTCAAGGAGGTACCTTTTTTTAAAGAGGCAAGTGAAGAAGAGAGAATCCAATTTGTAGCTACCCAAGAGGATATCATGAGTGACAATTAGGATGAGATCATCATGGATGCTCCTTTTGAATACATCATCAACAATGGAGAAGACACAAGTCATGCATACATGCGCATGTTCCAGTAATATGAAGAGGAAAGTAAGCATGGTGAGCTCTCTCTTCCCTTATTTGATGAACTTCCTTGTTGATTTGATGAGGAGGATGACCATGCCATGGAACCCAAGTTGGAGGAGAATTAGGAGGATGTCTTTGAAAAACTAGAAACTCTAGTTTTTTAGCAAGAAAAGGAGAGCCATGTCCATCTTGAGGAAAGCTTTGAAGAAGAGAGTCTTGAAAAAGAAGGTGATGTTCTATGGGATGAGAAATCAGTCTGTGATCTCATTTTAGACATCACAAAATTCACCCTTCTTCAAGAAAGCCAAGAGGAAGCAAAAGATAAGTTTGATAGTCTCTTCAATGAGGTAGAAGGGAACAAGTCAATCCATGATGCATATCAAGGGGGTTATGAGCTAGATGATCCCTATGATGATGAACTAATAGCCATTAATTTCTTGATGAAACACACCAACATGAAGGACCAGCATTAGACAAGATTCCAAGAGCAAGGTGAATACATATATGTTGGAAGCATGTTTGGCCCTGATCCACTCAGATACAAGCCAATCAAGGTGGCAGACAGGAAGAGCAAGTCACCAAGTATCCTTTCCATTCAGCCACTTGTCTGCCACCATAAGCTTTCTTTCCATGAAGGAGACTTAAGAATTTTTCCCTTTGATCTAGGAGGGAGG
This sequence comes from Torreya grandis, assembly GCA_037957365.1. Lineage (NCBI taxonomy): Eukaryota > Viridiplantae > Streptophyta > Pinopsida > Cupressales > Taxaceae > Torreya > Torreya grandis. The sequence goes on from JARHVA010001583.1 coordinate 1,573,348, forward strand.
CAAATATACCTGGTTAGATATACATATTAGTTTTCTTTTAGTTTTTCTTTCCCTATTTTCCCTAAGTGTTGTTTGCACAGGTGTAGTTTTTATTTTTTTAGCCTTTATTGTGTGTTTTTTTCCTTTGTGTTTGAGGTAAAGCTTTGTTGGTTCATAGGTCTTTCAAAGGTTGTCGCTAACCTTTTCAAGCTACGTTTTGAATCCGTGCCCAATGGACTTTGAGGCTACCAGTCTTCTTTAGCATAGTAGACATGCTTCCCCTAAGAATCACCAAATTGTTGACCATTTTTGGTCTCGTAGGCCAAAAATTGGTCTCCCTTTTCTTTCCTTGTTGTCCCAGTCTTTAATGTTTTCACCTTGCTACAATTGTCATTTTTCCCTTTATCAAAGCCATGTTCTATGAAAGATCTGAGTGATTTGAATCCTGTAGGTTTCAGGTTGATCTAAGGTTTATTTCACTTCAGAAATATTATAAAGGAATGGGCCAATTTTAAAGAAATGCAAGGCTTTTATAAACACTTCGAAGGAAAAGTGCCCTTGTGGAGGGTAGGAAGGTGCTAAATGGGGTTGTTCAATTAGGTTTAGAAGGGTAACTTTGGGCCTAAATTCCCTTATGGAGGGCAGGAAATGCTTACAGAGGGACCAAAGAAGAGAGTTGAAAGGTAAGGTTTTTTTTCAGAGAAAAGACTTAGGCAAAAGGAAGGATTTGTTTTGAACTTTTGTTTGAGGAATAAATTTGAAGGAAACCTAATGGAAGTCAACGTGAATTCTTTTGGTTAAAGTGCCTGAAGGAATTCCTTCAGACATTTTGTCTGAATAAATTCACAAGGCAAGGAGCCAAATGGAAAATTACCCTTCAGAAAGAAATCCATGGCAAAATGGCAAAGGAAAATTCCTTCAAATAAAAGCCTAAAGGAATTCTTTTGGACTTTTATCGAAAGAAAATGATTGACTGAAAGAAATAAAAGCCGAGACTTTGAAGGAAAGGCTTCCTTTGAGCAAAATGTCTGAAGGAATTGAGAAGCCAAGGTAACTCCAAGGAGCCTGAAGGGCAAGTGCCCTTGTGGGGGACTCTCAGATGCCAAAAAAGGGACCTTTTCCAAGCTCTGAAGGGACACCTTCCATTTGGGAGGGTTAAATTGTAAAAGGCCAAAGGAATATAAAAGGTCAAGGAAATTACCAAAGGGATGACAGGCTCAAAGACGTCAATCTTAACAAAGTGAACTAGCCATTGGAGGTTTAAATATCTGGTGACATCCCTGCAGATGTCAAATTCAGGGAAATGGAATAGCTATTGATTCTCAAATATTTAAAGACGGGAGTATGCATGGAAATGAGTTAGAAGAGATGCTAAAAGAATTCATAAGCGCAAACCTGAAGGAATTTAAAGGCCTTAAGGCCAAAAGGAAGAGACCACCAAGAAAGGAGCCCAAAGGGCCAAGAAATGACAAAAAATAGCCCTGAGGGCCAAAGAGCTAGAAAAGGACAAAAGCCAAGTGTAGAAGTAGAAAAAATAGTCCAGGCGGACAAAAGAAGGTGTCAGCACAAGGAGTTATTGTTGCAGATGAAATAGTCTCCACCAAGTGGTCATCAAAGAGCATGAACATTCAAGAGGGCAGTCCATTTTTTCTTTGTTTGGAATTAATAGGCAAACAACTGTGCAAACTTTCATGGAAGGATGGATTTGTTAGTTATGGAGAGCAATAACCCATACTTTTGCAAGAGTGTTTAATATCCCCAAGTAGCAAAGTCAAGACTGGCAACTGCCACAACATGGTTCCTTCAATGACTTCCTCTTCCCAATGTATTCAACATAACATGGGCCACTTGTGAAAAAGGGCACCATTGCTTTCTCTCCTCTATATATTGTAAAATCTCATTATGAGAAAGATATCTCTCAGCTTGTATGGTGAAGCCCTACAAGATTTTACCTTGAATCAATACATAGCATTTTTACCTAAATTTTGAGTTTTCACTTTTGCATATGTCTATGGTTTTGTCTTGTGTTAAGTCATTTTATTTCATGCTTTCACAAAATGATTCCAGCATCTCTAGTGTATTGTGAGTTCTTATTTTGCAGGTTAGCTAGAAGTGTCCACAACAGAGTATAGGTGTATGTAGCCATGCTACCATAGTCTGTCTTAGAACACCTATGGTAGTTCTTCCTCCCTATATCTCCAGAGGACCCCTAGCTCACTGATGCAGAAGAGTTTCTTATATCAAATGAAGTGTATATCAACTTATTCTTGGTGTAAAGTGTATTCAAAGCTAAGTAGATCAACCAATTTGGTGTATCACTACTTTAGTTTAGGTTCTATTTTCAGTAATCCTTCTCTCTTTTCATCCCCCCCATTGTTAGTAGTAGAAAATCCAGGACCACAGAGATGCATCAAAGGGAGCTATCCCTTATCTAGAGATTCTCCCCCCAATTTTTCCAAACCCATAGGCAAGAGGGGAGTCTCTATTGTGCCACGTGGAAGAGAGGATCTGAGCCTCCTCTCAAGGGTGCAATCCACAGTGTCAACATTAAGGTCACATAATATGTTCTAACTTTATCACATTTGTTATTTTTCTAAATGTCATTTTAGGCAACCTTTTGGATCATTTTTATGAAATGTATAGTTTCTAATCAAAATATAATTGTGTCAAGGAGATATATAACATATGACACATTATACAATGTTAGGAGACAATTTTAAATCTGAAAATGTGACATGTTCAACATACAAGAAATGATATCAACTGTAAACAAGGTAGTTTCAAATAGTTGTAAGGATTGAATGACACATTTGGAATGTGGGAGGCTTTAGGAAGGTATTTTAAGATTCTTACAAGTATTTTTAAAGTTTAAATAGCTTTGACAGATTAAAAAATGGAAAAAATAAATCTCTCTCTGTCTCTCATCACTCTCTTGGGTAGGTCAACAAGGTCAAACAATTTGCACTTGGTACGGATAAGAGAAGAAAAATTGGACTGAGTGCACTTGATGGATAATATTAGTCCTTGTGAGCTTCCAATTCATGGTCATAGTCTCAAGTTTGATGATCCATATTGTATGAACAATAACTAAGATTTTTAGTGACTCTAAGCTATCTGTGCTTCCCCAACACCTCAATTTTCTCACCTATTTGCATTATTTTGTGTGAGCCAAGTGTTGTATGTGTACTTGTAAAATATGATCATCCTTTTCAAGTGGTTTTAAAACTAGTTTTCATGTGTGGTAATGGAGGGTAAGCAAGATCACCCTCATTGTGATAGAAATGAGCACTATTGGTCTACAGGATAATATTTTCATCAGTTACAGAGTTTGTCTTATGTGAGTGATTTCAAATCAAGGTAGTACACATGTGTTCACTTCCTCAAAGAATGGATTTTTCATATTATCTATTGAAATACTTAAAAGTTGATGAAGATGGGGTTCTAATACACTAAGTAAAGACTAATTAGAGCTTTAATGTATACAATCATCTACAATCACTTGTAGGTATGTACATAGAATGCAATATCTATCCAAAACCCAAGACATAGGTTGTATTCAATTGCATGACTTGAATGGAGTTATCAAGTCATTCAAGGTTCATAGTGTTGATCCTAGAGCCATTACATAACTTGCAATCAGTTAGAGTAGAGAAAAGTTGCAAAGTGAGAATATTTACCTTAATCTATCTAAAATGGGACTTTGTTAACACAAAATGTCATCTATTGGTACATGTATATGAGGTATGGATAAACTTGATAGTTATTTTACTGTAGCCTAGACCTAGATGTCACATCTTAACACAAGAAGGAGGTTTATAAGTTAGGAAAAAATGATGCTAGATTAGAGTTTTACTCAGTTAGGTTTCCACTTGAAACACTCAATAAACTATAGTATTAAGAAGTCACTTAAACCTATAACATGTAATAGTGACCTATACTGCATTATTGGTAAGAGATGAGAGAATGGTCTCAAGGTAGGAGTGAGTCCATTTAATTGTGTGATGTGGTTCCAATGACCTCAGAGGAAACCAAAGGGGTGAAACATAGTGTTCAACCATGAAATCAACACCTACAAGAACCAAATGGTTTCTCCTAAATGCACATCTATGGTTTACAATAGTCATAGACTAGTCTAAGCTAATAGAAGATGTAAGTTGGTTAATGAACAAAGATATAAGAGTAAATGGTCCTAGTGAATTTAATATAGAACCGAAAGGAGAGAATTAATATAGTCAGACACATACTACCACCTACAAGAACCTATTGGTTTCTCCTAAATGCACACCTATGGTTTACCATAGTCATAGTCATAATAGGCAGTTTTTGGAATTTGAGGTGTTGAAGGCTCTTGGAGCATGACAAGTTATGAAACTTGGTATAAATGGTCTTAATGACTTAAAATATGCTCCCATGGTCTCAGTTGGTCCAGACAGATAGGGGAAGTTCCATATGTTTTGTCTCAGATAGACGACACTCTACAGTCAACACAATCTATAGGTTTAGTATATGAATGAGGAAATAATGAGATTCATAGTCTTAAATCACTATATAATGATGTCTAAGGTTTGATGGAATGTGAACAGAGATGGAAAAGTCCCTATAGTCATTAGAACCACTTAGTAGTGGTTATACACTTAGAAACCTAGTTAATGCCTATAAGGCTTAAAACTGAACATGAGGCCTCAAGGATTCAAAATTAATATGACTACATGACATTTACACAGGAATGAGAGAGCCTTCATGGGAGAGTATATGATTGATGAGAATCATTAGTTTGCAGAGAGTAGCTTAAGTTGGTCATTTTTGGCCTAATTTCCTCTCAGGCCTATCCAAAATGCATTACAAGAGCTTGAGAGTCATTTTGTTTTGCTTATATTTATACAGATGAGTTACATGGTGCCTCAAGAACTTATGTGTAGTTGAGGAGGGTCCTAAACTCAAAACTTGTAGAATTAGCTTGAGGGTTGAACACCCAACCTTTATGAATCATTACTAGGAACCAAAATGTCCTAAAACCCTTGTATGAACTCAATGAGGAAGACATGAAGAGTAATGAATCTATGAGGATTCAAATGTCCTTTAAGGTTTTTTATACATGCTTGGCACTCTCCTAGGCTCCTCACCACCTAGCTATTATGTACTATCACTTGTATGGACAAGCCTAATACTATGTTTTCTTGCAGGATTTGAGTTGTTTCATAGGTCCAAAAGGGAATAGGTGAATCAAATCCATTGAGGGAGGTGTTTAGGGATGTTTTATAACTCATAATATACCATTATCACCTCATTTAAGCATGGAAATCCCTCTGCTAGACTATTCATTATAGGCAGTCTAAATAGGACAATGAGAATGAGGGTGATTGCCTAGTTGGAAGATGAAAAGTTTTGTTTATCATTATTTTGAGATATACCTGATGGAATATAAGGCAAATAGGTCTTGAATAGGTGTCTAAAACCTCTAAAATGACTCTCTTTGAATATTTTTAGGTCATCTAAGTGACAAGTGTGAAGGTCCAGGCCTAGAAGGGCTAGTGAGCAGTTACAAGGGAGTGAATGACAAGTGGTGTAGAGAAATTAATCATTTAAGGGGTGTATAAGGGCTATCACAAAAAAAATTCCAAATTCCCAAGTCAGGAAACATGTGTCAACAACTTGAAAAGGTAGTTCTAGACTGTCAAGTGACTCTTCATTGAGAAACGTAGTTTCATGAAGGATATGAAAGGTCTCTATGCTAGCTTAAAATGATGCAGTTCTGATGGAAAATTATTCATGAAAATTTCATGACCTCTTTTTCAAATCATTTTATTGAATTATAACTTATTTCCAAGTCTTGACACTTGAAATTTTGATTGTCCAATGTCACTTCTTCTCTCTCTTCTCCTATGCTCTATATATACAAGCCATTTTGGCATTGTAAAAAATCCACAACTTGTATGGTGAAGCCTTGCTAGTTTGACATCTTGATTTGTATTTGAATAAAGTTATGAAGTTAATTTTACCTCTATAATTTATTTCCTAAGTATGTCAGGTGGTATATGTGGTTAACAAGTGATGAATGTCTTCTCCTTACTTCCATTATGATCTTACATGTTTTGTGTGAGTATATCTCTTCTAATAGATCTCATGAAGTGTATATGTTTATTAAGTATGTTTTGAAGTGTGAAAGAGATTATTAGTTTTTATGATCAAACCTCCTTTTCACCCACCTCTATATATGCATAGTAATCTACCTCCATTGAGAAACACTTATGCTAGAAGAACATTGAGTTAAGTTCAATTTTAACAGTCTTATTTCTTAGTGGAAATGCAAGTGTGTTTTTTGGACTTATATTTAGTGTATCACCTTCATTAGTTTAGGTTGCTTTATTTTTCCTTCTTCCCTTTTCACCCCCAATAGTGATTATCTTAGTGTAGTGTGTGATCCTAAAAGATAGATCAAGGGAGATAGCCCTTTAAAATCTAGATATCTATCTCTTGTAATAGCTTTTTTATAGGTAGAGATAGTTCCATGTTATCCCAAATTTGAGAAGGTTTCCTTAGCTTCTCTAGGGTTCAAATTTGGGCTATAATAGTTACCTTTGATCTCCACATCAACTAAGATATCTCCAATGAAGAAGTTGTTCAGGTCAGACATGCTTTCTATAAAAATTATTAGCCCTCCCTTCTTCCCCAAAGATAGTAGAGTGTTGAAAGCCCTTGCTACAAGCTAGTTCTAATGCTTGCAAGTTTTTTGAAAGGCTAAATAGTTTTCCCATAATTTTCTCTTGGAATTTTTTGAATTGGGGGCATAAATATTAGAAAAAATCCATTCCTCATTACTATATCTTTGAAAAGGATGGAAACCTATTCATTATTTTTTATTAGCATTTCACCTTCCAAAATATTCAACTTTCAAAATACCACTAGGCCTCCCAAGGCACCATTGGAACTAGAAGCTGAAAAACTAGCCCGTTTCCATATCTTATAAAAACACATCCATAAGGATTCTTTATAAATTTTAGTTTCTTGAATTAGGATAATGATGGGATCACTCCTTTTCCTAAGATTCTTGAGGATCTTATGCTTCCTAGGGTTATTTAACCCCTTGACATTCCACATGAGGAACTTAATTTCTTAACTTTGGTAAGGTGACTTTTAAAGGTTTGTTGAGAACCCTTGGCTATTTCCTTGGATATTTCATTTTTTTGAGCAACCATACTGGGGGATCTACCTTGAGGTTAAGGGATTACACCTACATCCATTTTATTTCTTATTTTCCTAGTCTTGGACTAAGTTCTGAACCCTTCCTCTTGATTTACCTCTAGATAGGGTGAATTTTTAGTAGAACATGGGCCCTTATCTTTACATAGTGACATGGGAGAATTAGAGGAGTCCAACAACCCTTACACTAAGTTAGACTGATCCATTTATTGGGTTAAATACATAAAGTTCAAGATTTTATTACATATAGTATTGTTCAGTTGCCCAGATCAGAATAATTGAGTTTACAATTTTGTATCAAAATCTACTTTGTAACCCATAGATTAAAAATAATCTAAACATGTACTTGTAAGTTAAACAAATAAATATAGAATAGTAAATACATGCAAAAAATAGAGAAATAAGAGATGCTAAAAAATAACATATAAAAACACTGACACAATATTTAATGTGGTTCACCCAAATGTTGGGCTACGTCCACCAAGAAATTCAAAAATTCTTCTATTCAAACTTTCAAAGGAATTTATACAATTGCCTAGAACTTTTTGCCCCTCAATCTCTATATCAAAAAACTCTGGCAACACCTTTGTCTGAAGATATTTTTTTCTTTCTGTCAATTACTACGTAGTTACATACATATTTTATCTACAATTCACTTCTACATAATTGCTCTGCCTCTTTTCCCACTTTTCAAGGGATGATCACTAAAAATAAGGAAGTACAAAATATGTTCTAACTTCATATAGTTACAATCTATTATAACTTCCTTGTAGAATAAGGAAGTACAGATCTGTTACAACTTCTTTCTATTATAATTTGTTACAACTTCCTTGTATAATAAAGAAGTAAAACTATGTTACAACTTCATGTGGTTATAATCTTTTACAAATATTAAAAACAAACTAATTTAAATATACATACAACTATGACAGTGTGATCCAAAACTTAGAAGCTTTGGTTGAAAGATAATTCAAGAAACAATAATACCATAATTGTAATAATGTTATCTCTAAGAAGAGATGTTTTATTGCTCAAAATTGTAGATGCAACAACATATGCCTATCTTTGGGAAGAGATGTCTCATTTAAATTTTGGGTTACCTCTTCATTTATACACATTTTTAAGGTAGGAAAATGATGTGGAAGGTCACCAATCTTGAGGGATATTAAGTGGTTCGATTTCTATGATTTACAACAATACATAATTTAAGGAATTACTATTTGTAGAAACTTACTATTTTTAGACTGCACTAATAGAATTGAAATTTAGGGTACTTCCATTTGGTTTTATAGAGTTAAAACCCAATGAGTAGAGGTCTTTTTCATCTCATGATGTTCCCCTCATTCTTAAATTTTTAATGGTTCAAATGGGGAGTCAAACTGAGCTATGATGCAAAAGTTATGGTTCCTGAAAGTTCTACCACCAATTGGGGTAGAACCGTCACCTGAATTGTCACCTAAAATATTTCTCAAATCAGAGTGATGCAAACATTGTTGAAAAATCATCATCTGACCATTCTCATATTTCTCCTACATATAATCAATGCCTACAAAAGCATCATTAACACCAGAGCTTCACAGTCCTACCAACACAAATCCACGACCAATGTAACTATGACCACATAATACTTATATCGATCCACAATATTAGGATTAAAATTTGACATTAATCTATTCATGTCAATTTATAAAAACACTTATATATAGAAGCTCGTAGCACCAATCAAGTTGCAGGGTTTCTATTTTTAGGTTACCCATAGAAACTATAGTCTTCACCTACAGGTTGCGCACAACAATTATAGGTTTTCACCTACAGGTTGCCCACAGCCACTATAGGATTCACCTACATGTTGCCTGTAGAAATTGTATGTTTATTCTATAGGTTGTGTATAGCCACTGTAGGATTCATCTATAGGTTGCCCATAGTAACTGCAGGTTTCTTTTACATGTTACTCATAGCAACTATAGGTTTTTTCTATAGGCTACCCATAGCAACTATAGGTTTTAAGGTTTTCCATTAAAATAAAATGAGGCATTCTATTTTCACATCTCCAACAATTTCCCACTTAGAGACATAAGACCACAACACCAACTACTGCAACCTCCCAATTAAACTCAGAACTATTGATTTCTTCTTCTTTAAGCTCATGCTTGAAGTCCCACAAAAATTGAGTGTGCCCTCAACTTCACAGTTGTAATTACATTAGTAAGAATATCTACAAGATTATTCTCTGAGTGAATCTTCTCGAGCTTGAACTACCCACTTTTCAAAACTATACATATGAAGTGGTAACGAAGCTCTATATGTTTTGTTTTGCTATGAAAAATAGATTTTTTAGCTAGGTGAATAGCACTTTGGCTATCTGAATATTGAGTGTACCCATATTTCTTCACTCCCAAATCCTCTATAAATATTCTTAACCATAACAAATCTTTACTTGCTTCAGTGCAAACAATGTATTTAGCCTCAATGGTAGAAAGTGCAACAACTTTCTATAGTTTAAAAACCCATGAGACTACAATTCCTCCAACTATGAAAATATATCTATTGGTAGACCTTCTACCATCCAAATCACCTACCATGTCACTGTCCACAAAAAATTTCAAGTCACTATTAGAACCTTCAAAACATAAACACATACTAGAAGTTCCACAAAAATATTTTAAAATCCATTAAACTGTTAACCCGTGTTGCTTACCAGGGTTACTCATGAACCTACTCACTACTCCCAATGCTTGGGATATGTCTGGATGAGTGAAAATCATATCATACATTAAAATTCACACATTTTAAGAATATGGCACCTTTTCCATATAATATTTCACCTCTTGTGACTTAGGAGATTGTGTCTTACTCAACTTGAAGTGGTCAGCTAAAGGTGTAGAAATAGATTTACAATTTTTCATACCAAATCTTAACAACATTTTTTCCATATATTCAGATTGAATTAAAGTTAGTTTCTTACCCAATCTATCTCTATCAATTCTTATTCTAATAATTCTTTTGGCTGGTCCAAGATCCTTCATGGCAAACTCTAAAAAAAGCAATTTCTTCAATTCACTTATTCTCTGCATGTTAGCTCCACACAACAACATGTCATCAACATAAAGTAGAAAAATAATAAATTCACCATTTTCAAAAATTTTATTGTAAACACAATGATCACTATGAGTATGAGCATATCCATGCTCCAACATGAAAGTATCAAACCTTAGGTACCATTGCCTAGGTGCCTTTTTCAAACCATATAAACTTTTTAGTAATTTACAAACCTTTCTTTCTTTCCCCTTTACCTCAAAACCTTGTGGTTGATTCATGTAGATTTCCTCTTCTAAATCTCCATGTAAAAATGTTATCTTCAAATCCATATGTTCTAAGTGAAGATCATTAAAAGCAACAATACTTAATACAATTTTTATTAAGTTAATTTTGACAACATCAAAAAATACCTTCGAGTAATCAATTCCAGCCTTTTATGCAAAGCCTTTAACAACAAGACTTGATTTGTATGTTTTCTACCCACTCTCATCTTATTTTAAATGAAAAACCCATTTATTTTGTAGTGCTTTCTTATCAGGTGGAAAATCCACCAATTCCCATGTTTTATTGTGTTTCAAGGCATCCAATTCTACTTTCATGCCCTTTTCCCATTGTACACAATCTTTGTCCTACTTAGCTTCTACTAATGATTTAGGTTCCCCACTGTTAGTTACTACAAAATAAAATAAAGATGGAGAATATATAATAGGAGGTTTACTTGCTCTTTTTGACCTCCTTACCATAGGTGTGACTGGTTCACTTTGAGCTTCTCTTGGCCCAATATTCTCAGAAGACTCTATTGGGTCATTAGTGACCCTATTCCCATTCTCTGATTCTATAAAGGTAAATGAAGTATTCTATAAGTTATATTTTCTTTCTCCAAATACACTTGGAGGTATGATAAGATTTTATTTACCAAGTGGAATTTCCACTTTCTTTTCTGCAAGTTGGTCCCTATACATCACACTTTCATTAAAGATCACATCACATGATCTCACAATATTTCTTTCATCTAAACACCAGAAATGATAACCAAATGAGTTATCACCATATCTAATGAAAGTTCATCTCATCGATTTAGCATCCAACTTATCTCTATTTTCTTTATCAATGTTCACAAATGCTTCACAACCAAAAACTTTTAAATAAGAGTAGGAAACACTTTTACCTATCCAAACTTTCTCAAGAATCTCACCATATAAATCACTAGACATTCCTCTAATAATCAAATAAATAGTAGTATGAACTGCATCTACCTAAAAAGTAGGGGCAAAATAGCATGGAGTATCATGCTTCTAGCTCTCCATAATTGTTCGGTTCATTAGCTCACTTACCCCATTTTGTTAAGGAGTTCGAGGCACTATTACCTCTTTTCAGATTCCTTCTTGTGCATAGTAGTTCCAAAATTATTTTGAGGTGTATTCACCTCCATTATCAGATCTTAAGCATTTCAGCTTCATGCTTGACTCATTTTCTACATGGGCTCTCCAAATTTTAAAGGTTCTAAATACATCAAACTTATTTTGGATACAATAAACCCACAACTTATGAGTTGCACCATCCACAAATGTAATGTAATACTTTGAGCCTCCCAATGATTATACAGGGGATGGTCCCCAAACATCAAAATTTACTAATTCTAATTTATTTTGTTTTATTTCTGGCCCCACCTTCAAAAAAGAAACTTTATTTGTTTACCAAAAATGCAATTTTTACATAAATCTAAATTAATAGACTTTAAGTTTGATAACTTCCCTTTCTTATGTAAAATTCTCATACATTTCTGACTCATATGACCCAATCTTGAATGCCATAAATTAGTTTCTAGATCAAAAGTAGAAACTAATGCAGTATTAGAATCAATAATGTAATTACTCATCTACAATGTGCCTTCCTTTTTCCCTCTGGCTAAAACAAGATTACCTTTTGTTAACTTCTAGGATTCTACATTGAAAGTAACAATACATCCATCTTCTACCAATTGACCTATAGAAATAAGTTTTTTGGTAAGACTTGGCACATTTCTTACTTCTTTGAGTATCCATTCATTTTCATTTTGTAGCTTGATCTTTACTAGCCCTTTGCCAACAATATCACAGGTTTCATTGTCTCCCAAGAAAACATGGCCAAAATTGCCACTTACATAGGTTGTAAAATACTTGGAATTGAAAGTAGCATGAAAAGATGCCCTTGAGTCAATCACCCATGACTCAACCTTTGTATCACATGACAAAACTAAAGCATCTTGATACATAGTAGTAGTATCACTTGAGGTAATATTTGCCTCCTAGTTATTATCATTATTTTGTTGCTCCTTGTGATTCTTTTTAGGATCCCAAGACTACTTTATCATATGGCTAGACTTTCCATAGTTACAGCATACAACACTTCTTTTTGACTTAGATCTATGTTTGGAAGATAAAGATCTTCCCTTATATCCATGGCTCTTGCTCCTCTATCTATTCTTTTGTCTCCCTCTGGATTCAACATTTAGTGCATTGCTTATTAAAGTCTCACTAGATGTCTTCCTTCTCATTTCTTTATAGATTATGACACTAATAACATCCTCCATTTTAATAGTATTACTCCCGGATACGTTGTTACTCAAAACCATCATAATATTATTCCACGATTCAAGTAGGGAACATAGTAACAACAAGACCTTGACTTCTTCATCTAGTTTCACTTTCAAAGAAGTCAACTGATTTGTAATAGTATTTTAATCATTCAAATTTTTAGCTACACTTGAATTCTCATTCATTTTTAAGTTAAATAACCTCTTTATCAGATACACATTGTTTGCTGCTAAAGGCATCTCATACAACTTGCATAAGGTGATCATAAGTTATTTTGTAGTTTTTTATTTAGATATATTGGAGGCAACACTTCCTCCCAAGTAGAGCCTTATGGCTCCAAAAGCTTTTCTATCCAAGACATTCCATTCCTCATATGTTCTTTTTCCCTATCCTTTTGCCTTTCCTTCAAGTGGTATATAGAGGTCATTTTAATATAAATAGTCAATCATCTACATCTTCCACAAAATAAAATTCTATCCATTAAACTTATCAGCCACTCTTCTTCCATCATATTATATTGTTCAATATCTCCCACTTGAGAAGATATTACTCTAAGTCTAAGATCCTGTAGAGATTTATAACTTGCAAAATAGTACACAAAACCACACAAAGATGGCTTTGATACCACTTGTTGGATTAAATATATAAAGTTTTGATATTTTATTACATATAGTATTACTCAATTGCTCAGATCAAAATAATTGAGTTTACAAATCTATATCAAAATCTACTTTTTAACCCATAGATTAAAAATAATCTAAACGTATACTTGCAAGTTAAACAAATAAATATGGAATAATAAATACATGCAGAAAATAGAGATGCTAAAAAACAACATACAAAAATACTGACACAATATTTAACATGGTTCACCCAAATGTTGGGCTACGTCTACCAAGAAATTCAACAATTCTTCTATTCAAACTTCCAAAGGAATTTATACAAGTGCCTAACACTTTTTGTCCCTCAGTCTCTATATCAAAGCACTCTAACAACACCTTCATATAAAGATAATTTTCTCTTTCTATCAATTACTATGCAGCTACATACATCTTTCATATACAATTCACTTCTACATAATTGTTCTACCTCTTTTCCCACTTTTAAATGGATGATCACTAAAAATAAAGAAGTACAAAATCTGTTCTAACTTACTAAAATTACAATCTGTTACAACTTCTTTGTAGAATAAAGAAGTATAGATCTATTACAATTTCCTTCTATTATAATTTGTTACAACTTCCTTGCATAATAAGGAAGTACAAATATATTAAAACTTCATGTAGTTATAATCTTTTACAATTATTAAAAACAAACTACTTTAAATAGTCATACAGCTATGACAATGATGCACAGGCTATTGACAAATCATCATCTGACCATCCTCAGGTTTCTTTTATATATAATCAATGCCTACAAGAGCATCATTAATAATAAACCTTCATGACCCTACCAACACAGATCCATGACCAATGTAACCATGACCACATAGTGATTATATCGATCCACAACATTAGGACTAAAATTTGATATTAACCTATTCCTGTCAATTTATAACAACACTTATATATAGAATCTTGTAGCATCAGTCAAGTTATAGGCTTTCTATTTTCAAGTTGCTCATAATAACTACAATCTTCACCTACAGGTTGCTTGTAACAACTATAGGTTTTCACCTATAGGTTTCCTGTAACTACTACAGGATTCACCTACAAATTACCCATAACAACTACAAGTTTATTCTACAGGCTGCCCATAGCTACTGCAAGTTTCATCTACCAACTTCTCATAGCAACTGTAGGTTTCTTCTATAAGCTACTTATAGCAATTATAGTTTTCTTCTACAACCTGCTCATAGCAACTATAGGTTTTAAGATTTTCTATTAAAATAAAATGAGGCATTATGTTTCCACATCTCCAACACCATCCTAGTGCATGATTTAGTAAATAAAAGACTTCTATGAACCAGGGCTTGAGTCAAGCCAAATATGTTAGCCTAGCTGGGATTCTAACTAGAACTCTTCAAATTCACCTCCTTGAGGGGTTATTCATAAAGACTAACCTACACTAGGATGGTTTGGCCAGCATTGGACTCTTCAATTACACCACTAGAACCCTTTATGAGGCTTGAGAGAGGGAGAGCTTTATCGAGGAGAGTATTCAAATTTTTACTTGATGTGGATCTTTTAGGAGGAGTGATAGCCACCACCTTAAGATCAATATGAGGAGAGTGTAGGGAGGGGATCCCAAGTTGAGTTATTAGGGGATTATCCTGAGGAGTTCCTTTTGTAAGTAAAGGTTCTCCATTTAGTGGGGGAGCTGTGTCAAACTAGGGTAGAGTGTTGTGCCCTACCTTGTCATTTATAGCAACAACTTTCTCATTATTTAATTTATCTTTAGAGATACCTAAAGAGGACTCACCTAGTGCATCATATTTTTTTAAGAGGCCATCCATTTTACCATGTTGTTTTTGTGCTCTAATCGAGGAGTCATTTTCTATATCCAAGCTTGCTTAGGAGTGATGCAAACTTGAATTTTCTTAGGGTAGTATTTCTATGAATGACTAAAGATGTTATATTTGGGTAATAAGACAACCTAATTATCATACTCGATGCACTGCACCCATTCACCATACTTGGATTTAATCTTAATAAAATGAAGTAGAGTTTTATCAGTGGGCAAGAATCCATGAAACCTAGTAGCCACCATCCTCCTTCTAGAGAGAGTGATCAGATCAATAGCGATAGGCTGACCCAATGCCCTAGTGATATATTATAAAATTAATAAAAAAATATTCTCAATAATCTTCAAAATCTCACCTATACATATATGAAGTTTCATACAAAAATCCATTCATTTACTCAAAAAATGTGTGTTCATATACATACAATCTCCTTATCTTTTCATGAAAATGACCAACCTATTGTCATAAATTTATTTGTTTCATACACTTTTATCATCTAGGTATTGAAAAAAATTATATATTCAAAAACTACATTCAAAATTCCATAATTTATGTTCTTATATCTTTATGAAATTCTTTTTTGAAGTATCTCTAACATTTTCTCTAAGTTTAACTATTATTATTTTAATAAAAAAGTGTCACTTTAAGCCCCCCATTTGCCCCCCTTTATCCTAGATTTACCCAAATAAAGTGTTGAACCAAAAATCATATAGTTGACATATGACCTCCAATGGGGTCTAAAATAACTCAATCAAACCCCATGAAGAAGGAACAACCCATCTACACCACCGAATTTGATCAGTCTCAATTGTCAGATCAGGGCATATTGTAAAAACATAAGAATCCTTGTGGGGTCCCATAAAGGTTGATAACCCCTCATTTCATGTTTAAACTAAAATTTTGAAAAGGAGGAGGAAGTGTTGGAGAATTACTTGTCCATAGTCATTCATCTCCACTTTCCTCACTCTCCTAGATGGCCAGCATAAATAGGGTCTCCAAGTTTTTAACACAATTAATATTATTCTAAATTTGAAATTATTACATGAGATAAATATGCATGGTATTGATTTATAGTTACCAATATCTATGGATAGTGTCACAAAGTCCACTTAAACATAATGGACACATGAAAGGTTAAAAATGCTCATGCAATATATGAACATACAAGTTACTTATGAGTTTAGATGAACTCAAGGTCATTGTTGATCTAGGCATAAGGACAAGCCCCTGTTGAATATTATTTTAAGTCTATTTACATGAAATGGGATTTCATACATACCCTTTACAATATTGGATCAGGGTCTAATGTAGTTTTATGGAATAATAATATTTAATAAATCAATAAAATCCATCTCTTGCACTTCGTATCAAGTGCTTCAACAAATTTGACTTGAATACATCAAGTATTCACTCACGTGAGCACTTGGTACATTTTTATCAACTTTGACAAGTCATTTGATACATAGTGAAAGTTAAAAATCCTCGTACACTTTATGTGAGTTCAAACTACTTTTCAATTTACATTTACTTCTCTAATAAATCAATGAAAAAAAATTAATTGTCTAAGTATCCGTAGATATAATAAATCTTCATTGCAAAGATAAATTTACTATAATAGTCTAAATAATTTAGACTACATCCAAAAAATTCAAGAAATTCATATAATTCATTATGAAGTTCATAACACTTATAAACAAAGAACATCTCCATTCTAACATTTAACTCCATCATTGTCATTTCCATAGAAATCAAGGATATGACCAAATGCATGCTTATAAATGATTACATTTTTAGGAATGTACTAACCCATCCATAAAACACATGTTTTTAATGCAATAATTCATTATAAATCATGTATTAAAATAACAAAAAATGGAGAAGATTGAACAGGTTGACATTACACTTGCCCACCTCAATAATGCATTTATACTTCCTTTATCATAGAAATCATCTAGTTAAACCACCATGGATAATTCCATTTTGATTTTCCATGTCAAGGATTAATCAATTGTCTCAGGAATACCAAAATAAGATAGGAAAATAGCCAATGTAATTCAATCTTTTTCTTTTTACTTATGAAGGTAAATGCCATGCTCGAAAACTGAAATGATTGTAAACACACATACAAATAAACCCTTTTTTTACGAATGTATAATGTGCATTATACATAAATGCATTACCCATTATCTAATCATATTTATGGCATGAGATGTAAAATGCACCCAAACAAACTCGCATTACTAAATTACATGGATGAAAATGAGTAAGTGTTCGCATGGTCACTACGCAACTATGTCGGCCCCACTTACTCTAATCGACCTTCCAGCTATAAAATAGGCCTAAAACTCTTTAAGAAAACTTAGAAAAACCTAGGGCTTGAAGGTCCAAAAAGGATACTATACTAAGGTCAGGTGGGTTCAAGCAAGCACTGGCATAAATAATTCTAAATAACTCTTTATGGTGCTCAAATATGTTTTTGGGCGATTCTGACCAATTGGAGGGCTTGGTTCACACTTAAGTCATAATTAAAATCTATTATGGAATTAAATCAAAGTCATGGAATGTGCTAAAAAAAAATACTATATTCCCCATATGACTTTCAAATGGGTCTAAAATATCTTAATTGTCACATCCTAAATTTTCACTACACTAATTTTCTTGATTATCCATGGATTATTATGGTTGTTAAATTGATTAGTAATTTTTTAACTAAGTTATAAGTCATATGTTGTTATGGGACAGTTGTATGTTACTTTGATTACATGATTACATTGCTATGAGTTAGCTTTATTGTATATTTTATTACATTATGATCATGTTGATTTGTTGTTACAATAATTTTTTATGATATATATTATGGTGTTATGGGTTAACTACCTTCTTTTTGTAAGTTGGATGCAAGAGAGTTTCAATCCTCAGATCATGATGAAAGCAGAGCATCATCAGAGAGGATAACGTAGATGGAGGTGTTAGGGGATGACATAGGAATGACTAGAACCCATGCACACACCATGTTAGATAGTACACATCATATGCATTGGGTAGATTATTAGCGGTAGTACATTTTTAAAGTTATCTATATTTAGATAATTAATTATGCATGTTAGTTGTGTGTTAGTTTAGTTTAATGCTTATATAGAATTAATATTGTGTGATTGTATTATGGATATTATAAGTAGATTTAATATATAATGTTGTTGTATGGTTATGTCATGCTATTGTATTCATTATTTTTAATGCATATTAGAATGTAAAATATGCATGAATAACATCTGGTTACAATTATATATAGACTAACCTTAATGTCTTTACAATGTTTTAAAACATTAGCTTGTTATCATATTGTATTCATAAAATATCATTATATGGATTATTCTTTAATATATGAAGATAAAAAAAGACATATATAGTTTATATAATGTAGTAAAAACATAATGATTATGTTGTTATAATACTATTATGATTTGGTATAATAATTGTCTGATCTACCATTTTGGATAAAAGAATATAATATACTTTGCATTAGTCTCATTATTATAAAAAGTCATGATGTTGTTATCTTTACTAAGTTATTAAAAAACATTTCATTATATCCTAAAAACTATCCTATGATCTAAACCTAGTCTTTGTTAGTTGCATAGATTATGGCTAAGTTTAAAGTGTTAGTTATCATTGTTAATAATGTTAAAAGTGGACATTAGTGTGGAGATCTACATACAAGTAATGTAGGTATACCATGAAGGAGTTAAAATAATAAAATAATGAAGGGATTAGGTTAAGGTTCGAGACAAATTAAGAATTTTTTGGTTTAGTCAAAAGGAGTTAACTTTGAATTAGTTAGAGTTTAAACAGATAATAGGTATTATACATGGATAATTGTGAGATGAGAGGTAAAAGTTGCATGTAGTATTGAATGGAAAAGATAAATAGAAAAATTTATGATAATAAGAGAGGGGGAGAAGAGAAGAGAATGGACATAAGATAAAAAGAGAAATATCATAGTGAAGGACAAAGATTCTAGTTCATTCAGTTGCAAATTGGAAGCAATAAAGAGGTTGGTGATGTTATTATTATTCTATTGCTTAAAGAATTATATGATAGTTTTGGATTCTTAGGGTATATAAAATTATTTTTATTTTAATAGGGATAGAGGCTTAGCCCTGTGGATGGATTGGCCATCCACAAAACTAAGCTAATATACTCTAAATCCTTAGGTCTGCAAACTAGATTTGTTTGTGTGTTAAACTATAGGGTTAAATGAAGTTATTCTTTGTAACGACATAATGCCCTAGTTTAGAAAATTTAAAATCTAGGAAACTGGATTAATATTTAAAAATATTGAGTTTTTGTTAATTCAAAATGTATCACACACACACACACACACACTCAGTCAAAATGGTTATCGAAATACTGAGTATATAGATATAATACCCAGGTCTTGTATATATTTTAAATAAAAATTATGTCTGAGTCCAATAGATACTTGAATGGGTTTGAAATGAAATAATTTATATTATCGATTTGGTTAGAATATATATATATATATATATATGAATACTATCGATTTTGGTTATTAAGCTATCGATTTGGTTAGTAGGTATATATGTTGACTATGTGTTTTTTACTGTTAAAATAATGAAATGAAATATGTAAGAACTGAGGTTATTTCTTATACAAATACATGAATACACACACACACACACACACACACACACACATATATATATATATATATATTTGTATATATGTATGTATATATGTATGTATGTATATATATATGTATGTATGTATGTATGTATATATATATACACACACATACATACATATATATACATACATATATACATACATATATACAATATATATATATATATACATACATACATACACATATACATATACATACATATACATATATATATACATATATATATATATATATGTATATATATATATATACACATATATATACACACACACATATATATATATGTATGTATATATATATATATATACATATATATATATATACATATATATATATATATACATACATATATATACATATATATATGAAGTAAATTCATATATTTTAAACACTTCAAACTTATACATAAATGAACTGTGCACTTTTGTTTTACAAACTATGAGAATATATGTGTTTGGACAGGGTGTGTATTCATAACACAAAATGTGAGGATATATGAATTGTATGTTTATTTGACATTCAACAAAAAGGATATATAAATTATGTGTATATTCATCTTTCAAAATAGTGAATATATGTATGAGGATTGTATACACATATAAGCTTTAATGTAAAAAGATATGGGTTCAAGTTCCATTACGAAACCTATAGTGCATTTGGAGTATTTAAAGCTTACAAGTATTATTTATAAATAAGTTGATAGTGTCAAGCTTACAAGGATAAATGTGAATAGTTTACATTATTTAAACACGTATACAACTATGTCAAGGTCTGTTAGTATATGAATCTCAATGATTTTGTATTAGATGTCGATATGATTTTATAGATACATATAGAAACTCAAAAAGAGTATAAACCTCTAATAGATAAATAAAGAAAAAGTATAGGTCTGTATGGTCTATTTTTTATTATACTTTGTTTTCAATAATTAGTACACAATTGAAGGACTTAACTTGGGGGAAAATAGGGTAATTGATTTGGAATAGATTTGATCATAATTGAATTATATATTTTATGCTGAAATAAGTGAATCAAAATAAGGGTTTTAGGAAATGTTGATACCCTATTTATATCTTAATGCTTTTTCATGAAAAGTTAAACAATTTTTATAATCACATAAGTTTCTATAATAAAAATGAAAGTTATTGTTAGTATGAAGAATGGTATTTGTTTATTATAAAATATAAATTATGTGGTATATATTATGCAAGATGCATAAATATACAAAATATATCTATATGAGAAACTTAGATACTCTTACACACACACACACACACATTGGGACACGTGCCTATAATTATAGATTTTGACTAGTAAATTAAGTCACAAAATCTTGAGAGAAAGGACACTATAATTATATGCATAAAACATCCTAAAAGTATAATAGGTTACATAAATGAAAGATTATGTTTTTGTTTATGAGTTAATTGATCTTTGAAATAATTATGACTTATGTTTGTAATTAAGTAATATGTACAATATGCTATGATATTGTTGGTTGTACTAAATTTAAATTTACTTAATAAAATTAGAAGATTGAAATCTAAGTATATATTATACCCATTTGGTATAAACTATACTGGTTATACTTATTATCTATGTGGTAAATAATATAGTGGATATTCATTCATACATTTGATGGATTGAATGCATGTAGTTTGATTGTTCATGTGTTTAGTATGAGTTTTTTTGGAAGAAAAATGACTTCTAGGGGGTGGGGGGAGTGAATCACTATTCAAAACCTTTCTATCAATTACACTTAAGCAATCATGAACCATTCAAACAAACATATATATCTAACAAGCATAAGCAATTATCCACATAAACATGAGACACTATAACACATCATATATGTAGGAAACTCTCAAGCGAAGAAAAAATCAATGATATTTGAAAATAGAATACAGTCCTATAAGAAAAAAATCAAATTTTATTGAAACACCAACTCCACATGGAGCACCAACCCCAACTATCCAAGCACCTATTTGACTAGGCTTTAGCAAGCATCCACTTACAAGGAGGAACCAACCCCCCAGAGACTTAGCACCAACTCAACCACCTGATTTTTTTGATTACCTTCATAAAAATATTTTTATCAACAAATATATGATGACCACCTTTTTAGTTCTTCACACTCTTATCCCTCTTAAACTACCTTCTAGGCCTCTTCATTTAACTAGGTCTCTTCAAGACCAATTAAGTCACATGACCTTGATTTTAATATGCACAATACCTATTTTTCAATCATTAAATTAATATATACTCTCTTATTAGGTTTTAAACCATGTTACCCAACATCCTTAGGCTCATTTATTTCTCAATTCATTTACATACTCTCATCTTCCTCAAATAGGTATAAAACTACCTTGTATTATAGTATTCCTTGTTCAAATATGACTTAGTTGGAAACACATACTTAACCTCTTATTTAGGACATAAAATAGGTCTTATAAAATCTTTTTACATGACTAAAACTAGCTTTGAGTCCCTTTTATTCTGTCATGATTTAATTAGGCCTCATTTCTCTTTTAGCTCTCATGGAGACCTAATTGCATTAGGTCTATCTCTTAATGCCAAAACTTGATTCTATTAGACCTAGATGGATTTTAAAAACAATTTAAAACCATTAAAAATATTATAAATATGTCTATACTAACCTCCTCCATGCTTTGTTAGATCCATGTTTTTCGTTCATTCCATGAAACCCCTTTTAGGACAAATTGTCTTATTAGGCTTGTGTGCTCAAAAGTCTGTCTTATAATAGTGAAGCTCAAACATACTTAAGCCACTAAAATATGATAAAATAAGTATATAAATATATTATAAATTACCTATGGGTCATCATGAAATTAATTATATACTTTCACTTATAAGATAAGGCTTCAAGAACATCTTTGCAACTCACTCACTCAGAACTGCTAGATTATCTCAAAAAACAATCATGGTGACTTGAACCTGCAACAACTGTATAGAAATTTTAAATGAATTTTTATGCATTTAAATAATTTTATGAGATCATTATAACATTATTAGATATAAGTATCATATATTTTAATGATAAATATTGGTCTTGCAAACCAATCTCGTGACTTTGTATCTCACTGTCTTATCTGAACCAAATAGGTCAACTTGTGAGAAACCTTTCACCATATTCACTAACCTCAAAAAATTATTTCAATCATAAAAATGAATTATATGTCTTTAAAAACATCTAAATTCACTTTGTTTCATCATTTTATCATGAAAACACATTCTAATTCATCTTTTTACTGCTACTTGGGTTTTTCACTATTTGAACCATTAAGCTTATTAGTGATTGGCTAATTTGGATGAAAAATTTAGCAAATTTGAGGAATTAAACCTTCCATAAAACTTTATGGACATGAAAAATTAGTCTCTACCTTATTCATCCATCCATTTACTTACTATGTTCAATTCAACTTTTGACTTCTATAACAACTTTAGAAACAAACCTATAACTCAAAATTTTCTCTCTCCTCTCTCTAACCTATACCACTTGGAGGTACCTGGGAGAGTCAAATACAAGATAAAATATCTTACCTAAGTAATTAAATCTATCCTAAGAAATTTTGAGAAATATATTTAACATCGAGTTTTTATTAGGGTTGTAAGAGGGTTTAAACTAGTTTCCACTCTTAACAATCATTCATAAAGCATATCCCCTCAATCCAAAAAATAATGAATATTATTTTGATCTATAAACCTTACCCATCTAACATGATCTAATTATGTTCCATTTCAAATGTTTTATGAGCTAATGAGCAAAAAGAAATCTTTCTTGGGTTGAGAACCCTTCGTTCTAAGCACCTGAGAGACCTCCAAACAAATTTTCACATCTTGTCCTTTACACTATGACCTCAAAATGCATGAAAAAACTTGAAAAAAAATACCTCACATTTGAAAATTCTTACATGAGATAAATACCTTTAAATATGAACATGACCCTTCATTAGGCCACACTCTCTCTTTACTTTCTAGACCTTGACCTACAAACCATATTATGCCTTAAAATTGACCTTCATGCATCTTTCCATGAACTCTCCACCTAACTGACATGCTTAACATACCACTCTCATGTCATACAACCTCTCTCATGCTTAAACACTACCATACATCATTCACATGCCTTGACAACAGATCATGATACTTTATTAGGCTAGGTAGGGTCTACAAGAGGTCTAGATACAGACCTATAATGAAGGTCCTATCCCTATAGGCTCACCCTAAAAATCTCATGAGTGTTCCAATACCTCACATACATGGTAAAATATCCTTTAAAACCTCTCACATGCTTTAAATCACTCACCTAATCATGCCACCAACTCATACCTTTACCATGTCATGACTAGACTCAAACTTCCAATGCAATTGATGCCTTGACTTGTTCCTTCTATGTTATGACCTCAAAAAAAATTAACCAAATAGAAATAAGACATTTCACCACACTCATATCACTCATTATTCTATTTATAATGATAAAAATCTTCTATAGCCTTATACATACCTAAAACCACATGACCTGGCTTTATATAACTTGAAAAATCTCTTCCATGTACCTAAATATCTTTAGCATCATTCTTGACATCAACTTTGACTTTCATGAAACTAAAATACATTAGTTTCCTTTAAATTCTCTTCTTCCTTCAAATTCTCTCTTATCACATGGCTCACCTTGAACCTCTTCATGCCATGACATCAATGACTTATACAAACCTCTTCATACACTATGCTTCTTATGCAGACATTAATTGTCTTCAAACACTCTTCTATGACTATATTCTTCTCTCTAATGGTGGCACTCATGGAAACACCCTTTTCTCTCATGAATGACCGTACACATGAAAAATCTCATGACCACACTCTTCTCAATTCACCTTATCAAAATAGACATTTGACATCAATGACCATTTTGTATTTAAATGATGCACCCTTTTGACATCAATGATAATAACATGTCAAAAAAATCACCCTTTGTCATTGATAGCAAACACATTGATGGAAAACACACTACACAAATTAAATCACTTCAAAAAGATACTTTTCCCATTTGCTCATTCTCCCCCTTTTGATATAAATGATAAAGGGTCTTCTATGAACTACCATCTGATCCTTGAACCCGAATTTCAATGAACAACACATAGATACAAATCTCCCCCTAATGCCATACTTTCTTCATGAGTCATAAGATGGAAGCCACTCTATGAAACATCTCTAAATAGGTTACTTATCCCTTTCTTAGTAACATGATCATAGAATTTATGAAGCATTATCCAAACATGTTCCCCCTTTGTCCTCACAGCTTGTGCTCATCATATGAGTTATCATAACTCATAAAACTTTCTCAACATCCTTCAATAATATCTCAAATACCAATCAAATACACATGATTTCATCAAACTTTCAACTCTGTGAACAACTTTCAACTTGTCTCTATGGTCATATTAGTTTTGCAGACTAATCCATATTCCATATGTCTCTAAACACAATCTTATATTGAGAATTGCATTCCATATCATGACTCATTATGAAATAATCTCCAAAATGAATTCCAAAACTTTTTTCACCTTGTAATATACATACAAGCTAAAAAAAAAACAACTTATCTCTTATAACATAGATAACTTAAAATTCTTTCAAGATGAGTCCTTTGACTACAACTTCATGCTTTTATAGATATAAGAGTGTCTCTATGATGCCTAATAGAGTTAACCCTTTCCATAGGGCTCTCAAAATGACATAAACTTAGGAGATTCCTAGATCTCCAAACCACTGTCTTTAGATACCTTACAATAATGAGACTAATAGTCCCTCCTTAAAATCCACTTAGGCTAGACTAAAGCATTTGGCTCATCCATCTTGTCATCATTCTTCTTCTCTTTGAATACCTTGTCAATACATGCAGATAACAAGTGTAATTGGCATTCGTTCACTTTTGATCCTTTCTCTATCTTAACAAATAATTCGTCTTGACTATTTGGCTCAATATGATCAGTCTTGACTTTCTTTGGATTCCATACCAATGTTTGACTCTTCTTGTGCACTCTAGGAGTTCCATATACCTTGTTAAATCTTGAGGTCCTTCTAACTCCATTAGGACAAAAATTTTCAATGTGTCCCATATTGTGACAATTGTAACAAATAACATTTATGTACATACCTCTTGATTGATCACTCCGCCCATGTTCCCATGATAACTCATTTTTTGAGACCATTCTACAATCACTTACTCTATGACCAAAGTTATGACAAGAAAAATAATAACCATTGAAAGAATCAAAATACCTCATTGCATTAGGATGCTTGATTGATCTCTTCATATTTAATTTCATGTTGGTATTATTGACTTGTTGATGATCACTATGAGTCTCAGATTTAGGAGTTTCTACATAGGTATTTGAGGTTTGACTCTGCTTATTGTCCTTTTGGTCTTATTTGAACCTAAAACCTATCTTATAATATATAGACCTTTGAATACTCAAAATATCACCAAAAACTTCAATTCTCTTCTTAAATCTTTGATGTGTCTTTAACTTGACTAATGCCTGATCCAGTTCTGCCTTCAAGGATTCCATTTCTATTCTAAACTTGATGCATTCTTTTTTCATTGGTTTTAAGATTTGTAGTGATAATTTCAATATGAGTTTCTAGTTGTTTGATGATATCCTCATGTTCACTAGTGTTGATGCTTAGTCTCTCTTCAAATAAATTTATTTGATCCTCATAACTCTTAACTAATTATCTTAGTTTCTGATTCTTCTTTTTTGGGAATTTCAACTCCTTTAAAGCACTCACTAATTATACCTTAAGGTTCGCTTAAACCTCTTCTTCATCTGATTCTTCATCAACCATAAGGCCTTTCCATTTTGAGAAACCTTCATTGTCTATTTATATATCCATGAATAAGGTTTCATTATGATCATGTTCATTACTATCATCATCACTATCAGATATACTTGTGTCACTTACATCAGATGAGTTATTATCTTCTTTGGTATAGAAACTTCTCTTGTTCTTGAATGACTCTTTCTTGCCATCATACTTCTTGAAATCTTTCTTGATTTTGTTGGGATTATAAACCTTATTATCATCACCATCATGTTCTTCATCATGCTCAGTCTTATCTTTGTTAGGACACTTATATGTAAAGTGACCAATCTTTCCATAGTTAAAATTTTTGAAAGGAAACTTACCCTTGTACCTACTAGATCCAATCTTTAATTTCCTAGCAAACATGGATATCAATTCATCATCATCAATATTTGAACATACCTCATCATTGAACTTATTGGATTTTGAATTCTTCTAATCCTTGAATGTTTCTTCATTCTTTGGAGGTCTTTCTTTATTTTTTTATCATCTCATAGGAAGTCAAGATGACATGATGCCCATCCATCTAAAGTGTATCTAGATATTTTATTTATTCTACTGCAGACACCTTTGAATCAAATTTAAAAGTTAGGGGTCGTAATACCTTTTAAACAACTGTAGACTCTTTTACTTCTTCTTCAAGACCTCTAATTACATTGATAACTTCATCAACCCTTAATAGGTAGAATGCAATATTTTCATACTCCTTTATTCTTAGAATTTCAAATTTCCTATGGTGAGTCTAAATTTTTTATAACTTTACTTTGGTGTCTCCTTCATAAATTATCTGCAACTTTTTCCAAATACCTTTGGTTGTATCACAATGCATGAACTTTACAAACTCTATCTCTAGAAGAACACACATAATGACATTCATTACCTTAGATTTGTTCTCATTTAACTTCTTACCTACTGCATCAGTTGGTGGTGAAGAAGGTGGATTGAAATAATCAATAATAGATTGACATATGTCATAACATAAAGATATTAGATAGGTCTTCATTCTGAAGCTCCAAAATGTATGGTTAGTCCTATTAAAGAGAGGAGACTTATTGGTTAAGAAACCTCCTTGTACTTGTTGACTAGACATGCTTGTGCTTTAAGAATATCCTTCAAGCTATTAGGCCTAATTCAAAATACCAAGCTCTGATACCAATTATTTAAAGCATAATGACTAAGAGGGGGGGTTGAATCAGTCTCTAAAACCTTTCTATCAGTTATACCTAAGAAATCATGAATAATTTGAATAAACATATAGATCTAGAAAGCATAAGAAATTATCCACATAAACATGATATAATAAAACATATCATATATGTGAAAAAATCTCAAGAAGAAAAAAACTCACTAATATTTGCAAATGAACTGTAGTCCTATAAGATAAAAATCAAATTTTAGTGAAGCACCAACTCTATATGGAGCACCAACCCTAACTAGCCAAGCACCCACTTACAAGGAGGCCCCAACTTAACCACCTAATTATTTTGATCACCATTATAACACTATATTAATCGACCAAAATATGATGACCACTTCTTCAATTCTTCACACTCTTATCCCTCTCAAACTACCTTTTGGGCCTCTTCACTCAACTAGGTCTCTTTAAGATTGATTAGGTCAAATGACCTTGATTTTCATATGCAAAATACATGTGTGATCATGATGAAACGTCTCTATTCTATCTTCTAAGGTTTACACCATGTTACCCAACCTCTTTAGGGTCATTGAATTCTCAATTCATTCACATACTCTTAATTTACTCAAATAGGCTTAAAACTACCTTGTATATATACCATTCCTTGTTCAAATACCACTTAGTTAGACACACATTCTTAACCTCTATAAGTCAGACATAGAATAGATCTTAGGATATCTCATGGATATGAATCAAATGAGCTTTGAGGCACTTTTGGTCTATCATGACTTAATTAGGCCTCATTTCTCTTTTAGGTCTCATGGAGACCTAATTGCATTAGGTTTATCTCTTAACACCAAAACATGAATCTCTTGGAACTAAATGGATTTATCCAACACTTGAAAACTATTCAAATTCTTATCAATAGGCATCTGCTAACATTCTCCATGCTTGGTTAGACTTGTGTCTTTTTTCATTACATGAATATTCTTTTAGGACAAACTGTCCTATTAGGCTTGTGTGATCAAAAGTTTATCTTGCAAAAGTCAATCTCAAACATATTTAAGAAACTCAAATATGATCAAAAAAGTATATAGATAGAGTATATGTGGCCTAATGGTCATCACCAAATTCATCAGACACTTCCACTTACAATATAAAGCTTCAAAAACACCTCTGTAACTCTCTCACTCAGAATTATCAGATTACCTCAAAACACAGTCATGGTGACCTAGACTTCCAAAACCTATATATAAATTTTTAATGATTTATGATGCATGTAGATGATCTTATGAGATAATTAAACCATTTTTAGATATAAGTATCATATGGTCAAATGGAAAATATTGGTCTTACAGACCAATCTCATGACCTTATATCTCACTATCTTATTTAAACCAGATAGGTCAACTTGTGAGCAACCTTTCTCTATATTCAATGACCTAGAAAACTTAATAAAATAATAGACATGAATTAAAAGTTATAAATAGCACATCCATGCACTTTGTTTCATCATTCTATCATGAAAATACATTCCAATTCATCTTCTCACTGTTTCCTGGGTTTTTTCAATCTTTACACCATTAGACCTGTTAGCAACTGGCTAACTTGGATGATCAATTTATCACACTTTAATACTATAACCTATCCATAAAACTTAATAAATATGAAACATGAGTCTATACTTTCTTCCTCCATCCATTTTCTTACAATTTTTAATGCAACTTTTGACTTCTACAACTTTTTCAGAAACAAGCTTGTAACTTGACATTTTCTCTCTCCTCTCTCTAATCAATACCACTTAGAGGTACCTAGGAGTGTCCATTACAAAATTCAATATCTTACTTGATCAATTAAATCCATCTTATTCAATTTTGAGCAACATCTTCAACATTAGGTCTTTATTAGGGTTTAAACCAGTTTTCACTCTTAATGATCATTCATAAAGCATTGCCCCTCAATCCAAAAGTTAATCCCTATAATTTTTATTTAAGACCCTTCCCCATCTACCATGAACTACTTATATTTCCATGAATTTTTTTGACAAGCTAATGAACAAAAGAAAATCCTTCTTGAGTTGAGAACCCTTCATTCTGAGCATTAGAGAGACCTCCAAACAACTTTTCATGCCTTGTCCTTCACACCATGACCTAAAAATAAATGAACAAATTTGAAAAAACATACCTCATTTCTGACAATGCTTACATGAATTGAAAAACCTTGAAATCTAAACATGGCCCATCATTAGGCCACACACTTTTTCTTTGCTTTCTAGACCTTGACCTACAAACTACATTATGACTTAAAATTGACCTTCATGCCTCTTTCCATGCACTTTACACCTCACTGTCATGATCAACATCTCACTCTCATGCCATACATCCTTCACATGCCTTGACAACAGATCATGATACCTTATTAGGCTAGGCAAGGTCTAAGAGAGGTTTAGATTTAGACTTAGACTAAAGTAACTATCCCCTTAAGCTCATCCTAAAACTCTCATGAGTGTTCCAATTCCTCATATGCATGATTAAATAGCCTTTACAACCTATCACATGCCTAATGTCACTCACCTTATCATGACATCAATGCATACCTCTACCATGCCATGATTAGACTCAAGTTTTCAATGCTCTTTATGCCTTTACCTATTCCTTCCATGTCATGACCTCAAAAAAAATTCACCAAGTAGATATAAGATATTACACCACACTCATATCACTGTACCATTCTTTTTTTGATGACAATATTTTTTCAAAGCCTTATACAAACCTAAAACCACATGACTAGGCTTTATATGACTTGACAACTCTATTCCATGTAATTAAACATATTTGAAATCATTATTGACATCAAATTTAACTTTCATGCAGCCAAAATATATTAGTTGTCTTCAAATTCTCTCTTACCTTCAAATTATCTCTTGTCACATGGCTCACCTTAAAACTCTTCATGTCATGACATCAATGACTTATACAGACCTCTTCATACACTACACTTCTTATGCAGAATTTAGTTGTCTTCAAACATTCTTCCATGACCATACTCTTATCTCTCATGGAAACACCCATTTATCTCATGAATGACCTTACACATGATAATTCTCATGACCACACTCTTCTCAATGCACCTTGTCAAAATAAACTTTTGATATTAGTGACCATTATGAATTTACATGATGTACCTTTTTGACATTAATGACAACATGCCAGTAGATTTATACATGTTAATAGGATACAATATGTATGACTCTATTTGTTAAAATTATATTAACTAAATCTTGCATTACTGTATTAACTAAGCAGTGAGACAGACTTCACTAACTTACTTAGCATCACTAATGTTAGATGAAGGTAATCCAATCAAGTGATATGTATGAATTTGATTGATCTTATAGATCAATAACTATTTGAAAACTTTGACCAAATTAATGTTTAGTTAGAAATTTTAATTTAATATGTATTATTATATGTTTTTGTGATATCATGTTAGAACATATTTTTTTATGGTACACATTATGTAGTATAAATCTCATAACACATGGGTACTAGCTTGTCTCTTTGAATTTATGTATCATCACTATCTACCCATCCATGAAGGGAGGGTCATTCCCTAATTAAAATATTATGTGGAGGATTGATGGTCTATGGTTGGTGTGAAAAAGTGCTCAGATGATGCTCTCCCTCCTCACAATAGTATTTATTTGAAGACTACACTTGATATTATCAGATATACTAGAGTTCATGAGACTCATGCTCTATGGAGCCTTGTATCTTATATTATTTTTATTATTGAAATATTATGCCAGATAGATATGTAATTAATTATATATTATACATTGATATCAATGATTGTATTATTGTACTAGTTGTGGATGGATTATATATAATTACTTTTTATATGCAATTATGTTTTGTTTCATGTGATGATATTGATCATTAACTATTAGATGTTACATGTTTAATTTATGTTCAACATACTTAGTATGTGTACTAAAGTCACTAATTAAATTATTTTGGTGTAATCTAATGAAATAATATGTGGAATATAATTAAAATAAATCATTACGTTATTTTAGTAAATCCTAGTGAGGATGCTACATTGTGGTATCAAAGTTGTGGCTCAAACTCTAGGATTTAATAAGCTCACTAACATTTTTTAATTCTTATATTATCAAAAATAATAATGGTGTGATTAAAATCATCTGAAGAGGGTCCTTCAAATGTCAATGACAATAACCTTTCATTTAATCCTAACCAATTTGCCATTGATCAAGTAGTAAAGTTGGATTAGATTCTTATAGCCATGAATGAGATAAGAGACTGAATTGTAGCCCTAGAACAAAAAATTCATAGATATGAAGAGAAATTCTATCAGGATGTGCTTGAAGAGCATCCTTATGAGCAAGAAATTATATGAGAGTAAAGACAAAAGGGAGTGCCTCAGGATGCAAGAGCACGTATAGGTACATAATTGGTTAGGGATATGAAAAAGGTGAATCCACCTAAGTTTGAATGAACCATTATGGGAGATGGAGTTGAAGCATGGTTGAATGAGATGTATAATTATTTTGAGATTCAAAACTAATCTAAGATCACCAAGGTAGTTTGGAGAGCTTACTAATTGGCTAGAGAAGCAACTACGTGGTGGGCCAACAAGAAGTTAGAAATGAATCATAACTTAACAAACACTACTTGGGAGCAGTTAGTGACATAATTCAGATCATGGTGGATTTCAAAGTTATACTTTGATCAAAATATTATATATTTTTAGAATCTAAAATAAGGAGACCTATCAGTGAATGAGTACTGAAAATAGTTCACCAAGATTCTAAAATATAAACTTCAATATCAGGGAGATGAGAGGTTTAAGATTAGGAAGTTCATCATGGGATTTAAACCCTAGATAGGTAGAGAGATGGATGTTTATGTACCATCTACCATGGACCAAGTCTTCGAGAAGAAAGTCAAGCATGAACAAAATTTAAAATCTCTTGCTTAGGTTAGAGATAAATTTAAGTGGTTCAGGGAACAATAAACTAGGTAATATTTTCAAAGGTAATTTCAAGGGAAACCAATAGTCTAACAAGAAGGGGACATCTGGAGGTTACTTTATTTATGGAGGTGACCATTTTATGTGTGAGTGTACCTAGGATAAGTTAAGCAAAAAATATTTTGATTCTCAGCAAAGAATGTTTCAAAAAATATATTCATACAATAGTTGATAATCGGCAAGTTGAATTCTAAGCTTCACTTATAGAATTATCAGGTATTTTGTTTGAACATCCTATTTCTATTTTGATAGATATAGGGGCTACAAAATATTTTATAGTTGATATAATTTTAAATAATTTATCTATAAAATTTGGAGCAATGGCAAATGCATGGTCGGTACAATACAAGAATGATTCAAAAGTCAAAGTTGATAAGTGTTTAGTTGAAGTAGAGATTAAGTTGTCCAAATTCACAACAATAGTGAATCTATATGTAAGACCACTAGGGTCATATGATGTGATCCCATAGGTCAACTGACTTGTGAACCATAAGGCCAAAGTTGACTAATATCTAAAAAAGGTTTGAGTGTTTGGATGATTTTGAAATTTAGACACTAATTCAGGGTGAGAAAAGGGAGTTAAGGCTTAGGCAGATTTCTATAATGCAACTTAAGAAGGATCAAGGAAAATAATTCCAAGTATTTATCATTAAGATACATGAAATGGAGAAATCCAAGTAACCATCAATTGAATATTACCCCTTTTCATAGGAATTTTCATGATGTATTTCCAAAGAAATTTTTAAGATTGGATCCTAAACGAGAGTTTTATTTCTTTATTGATATCATACCTAGATAGAAACCTTAGTCTAAAGCATCATATAAAATGACAACCACCGAATTGATTGAATTAAAGGCACAACTCCAAGATTTGTTCAAAGGGTTGATCAGACCAAGTGTTTCACCATGGGGTACACTAGTTATCTTTATTAAGAATAAGGATGACACTTTTTAAATTTGCATTGATTATAGAATAGTGAATAAAATGACTATAAAAAATAAGCATTTGTTACCTCAGATAGATTATATTTTTGATCAGATGTGAGGAGCAGTGATATTTTCTAAGATTGATCTTAGAGAAATATATCATTAGTTAAAGATAAAATATGAGGATATTATAAATACAACATTTATAACTTGATATAGGCACTATGAGTTTACAGTGTTACCATTTGAGTTGATGAATGCTCCTATAGTATTCATGAATCTCATGAACAATGTGTTCAGAGATTATCTACATCATTTTATTTTGGTATTTTTAGATGACATTTTTATATATTCTAAGGTTGAAGAAGAGCATATTCAACATTTAAAATTGGTTTTGAAATTTTTGTAGAAACATAAGATATACGAAAAGTTATCCAAGTATGCATCCAAAAAATAGTGCAATATATGGGACATATTATCTATATAAAAAGTATTTTAGTTGATCTGACAAAGATAAGAGCCATTATGAAGTGGTCATCACCAAATAATATCCATGAGATAAAGAATTTCATGGGATTAGTGGGCTATTACAAGAAATTCATTCCAAATTTTTCTAAGATAGCTAATCCAATTACCTCTCTGTAATATAAGAATCAAAGTTTTATCTAGTTAAATAAGTGTGAAATAGCTTTTCAAGAATTGAAAATAAGGCTTACTTCATCACTAGTGTTAAGAGTTATTGATCTCAATGGTCAGTTTTTAGTGATCATATATGCATCAAGAGATGGATTAGGAGTCCTTATGCAGGATGGTGTAATGGTAACCTATGAGTCAAAGAATCTAAAGCCTTATGAGGTGAACTATGGCTCTCATGAGCTTGAACTTGTAGCAATTATTCATGCTTTGTAAATTTAGAGGAATTATTTGTTGAAAAAATCACTTTATTTCAAGACTAATAACTTGGGACTCAATTACATCTTCACCCAACGAAATTTGAATGCTCATTAGAGATAATGGTTAGAGTTTTATATGATTATGACTTCAATATTAATTATATCAAAGGAAAGGAAAGTAGAGTAGTTGATCCCTTAAGTCATAGGAGGTGCATAACAATTATGGCTACTATTAGGAGTACTTTCAAGGATCAAGTGTTCAAATTATCACTAGGATATGAGTTTTATGATTAGATCAGGAAAACAATATTTGAAAATACTCATAATCCTAGGTATAAAGGATACATAATAGAGAATGATGGTGTTATATGATATAATAGAAGGATGTATATACCAGATAAAGAGAATATAATGAGCACAATGCTAAAATAACTGCATAATTTCCCATATTTAGGACATCCAAGAGTAACCAATCTTATGGAAAAGCTTAAACCATTTTATTTTTGAAAGGGAATAAAGAAAGATATAGTAGATATTGTGTCATATTATCTAGAATATCAGTATGTGAAAGTTGAACATGTGCATCTAGATTGATTGTTGTATCCACATGACATACAAGAATAGAAGTGGTAGGTGATTAGTATGGAATTTATCCAAGGTTTACCATTATCACTAAATAAGCATGACATGATCTTGGTTTTAGTTGACAAACTAATGAAGGTAGCACATTTTATACTAGATAATTTGATAGATGATGCACCTACTCTTATAAAGAGATTCGTAAAAGAAGTGTATTGATTGCATGGATTTACAAAGAATATCATTTTATATTAGGATTTGAGGATGACATCTAGATTTTGAATAACTCTATATTCATATTTGGACATGCAACTAAACTTCAATACTGCATATCACCCACAGACTGACAGTCAGACTGAGTGATTTAATCAGGTGTTAGAGGATATTTTTTATATGTATTGTATGGATCATTAATATAAGTGGGAGGAATACTTTATATTGGTTAATTTTGATTATAATAACTCATACCAATTTTCTTTGAAGATGACACTATTTGAAGCATTGTATGAGAAAAGGTGTAGGATACCAATCAATTGTGACAGGTTGAAAGATAAGGTAATCTTTGGACCTGAGATGATTTTAGAAATAAAAGAGAAAGATTAATCAGGCAAATATTGATTGAGGCCAATGATAGTCAGAAGAATTATATTGATCTAAAAGTAATAACTAGGTATTTTTTAGTAGGTGATAAAGTATTCTTACGGGTAAATCTACAAAAAAACTCAATTAAATTCAGAAAGTTAGTAAAACATTCATCGAGATATATGGGACCCTTAAAATTTTTAAAAGTGGTCAATCATGTAGCATATAGGCTTACATTGTCACCAATCCTAACTCTTTTTCATAATGTCTTTCATGTATCTTATCATAAAAAGTATATGACTGATCCTTTACATGTGTTGGATTGGAATGTTTTATAGGTTTTGGATCTCGAGGTGGTCATGATAAAAATAATTATAGTAATTGACACTCGCAAACTTTGTTTATGTAATAGAAAAGTGTCATAGTGCAAGATCTTATGGGACCAATACTCTGAGAATAGTGCAACTTAAGAGGACTATGATGAGTTCTACAAGTTATTTTTATATTTGTTTGCTTGATTTGATGCTTCATACTATGTTATTTGTCTGCTAAATAATCTTTTTTATTCAGAACTATTTTTTGAATAAGTGCCATCGGGATGATGACCAAATTTGATTTCTCACTAAGCTAATTTACCTGATTATCTATAGATTATTATGGTTGTTAAATTGATTAATTACTTTTTAACTAAGTTGTAAGTCATATATTATTATACAAAAGTTGTATATTGCTTTAATTACATGATTACATTGCTATGAGTTAGTTGTATTATATATTATTTACATTATGATCATGTTGATTTGTTATTAAAATAATATTTTATGATATATATTATGTGTTATGGGCTAACTACCTTCTTGTTGTGAGTTGGATGCAAGAGAATTTCATCTCTCAGAGTATGATAGAGGGAGAGAATCATTAGAAAGGATGACATAGATAGAAGTGTTAGGACATGATAGTGGAATGGATAGAACCCATAAACACACCATGTTAGATAATACATATCATATGCATTGTGTGAATTATCAGTGTTAGCATATTTTTGAAGTTATCTGTGTTTAGATAATTGATCATGTATGTTAGTTATGTGTTAGCTTAGTTTAATACTTATATGAAATTAATATTATGTGATTGTGATTGCATTATGACTATTATATGTAGATTTAATATATAATATTATTGTATGATTATGTCATGTTATTGTATTCATGATGGTTAATGCATATGATAAAGTAAAATATGTATGAATAATATTTGGTTACTATTATATATAGACTAACCATAATGTCTTTGCAATGTTTTAAAATATTAGATTATTATCATATGATATTCAATAAATATCATTATATGGCTTATGCCTTAATATATGAAGATAACAAAAGACATAGTTTATATAACATAGTAAAAACACAATGATTATGTTGTTATAATACTATTATGATTTGGTATAATAATTGTTTGATATACTATTTTGGATAAAAGAATATAATATACTTTATATTAGTCTCATTATTATAAAAATTCATGATGTTGTTATCTTTACTAAGTTATTGAAAAAGATTGTATTATATCCTTGAAACTATCCTATGATCTAAACCTAGTCTTTGTTAGCATGCATGGACTATGGCTAAGTTTGAAGTGTTAGTTATCATTGTTAATAATGTTAAAAGTGGACTTTAGTGTGAAGATTTATGGGCATGTAACATAGGTAGACCATGTAGGAGGTAAAATAATAAAATAATTATTAATGGATTAGGAGAAGGTTCAAGAGAAATTAGGTATTTTTTGGTTTAGTCAAATGGAGTTAACTGCGAATTAGTTTGAGTTTGAATGGATAATAGGGATAATGCATGGATAACTTTGGGCTGAGAGCTAACAGTTGCATGCAATATTGAATGAAAAAGATAGATGGGAAAATTTATGATAAGAAGAGTAGGGGAGAAGAGAAGGGAATGGATGGAAGAGGAGAAGAGAAAGAGCATAGTGAAGGACAAATATTATAGTTCATATAGTTGCAAATTGGAAGAAATAAAGAGGTTGGTGATATCATTATTCTATTGCTTAAATAATTATGTGTATAATTGTGGATTCTTAAGTTTTAGAAAATGATTTGTATTTTAATAGGGATACATGATTAGCCTTGTGAATGGCTCGGTCATCCACAAAATTAAGCCAATATCCTCTAAATCCTTAAGAATGCAAACTAGATTTGTTTATGTGTTAAACTGTAGGGTTAAATGAAGTTATTATTTATAACATAATACCCTAGCTTATAAAATTTAAAATTTGGGCATTTGGTTTGATATTTACAAAGATCAAGTTTTTGTTAATTAAAAATGTATCATATATATATATATATACTCAGTCAGAATGGTTATCA
This sequence comes from Torreya grandis, assembly GCA_037957365.1. NCBI lineage: Eukaryota > Viridiplantae > Streptophyta > Pinopsida > Cupressales > Taxaceae > Torreya > Torreya grandis. The sequence continues at coordinate 1,611,750 of JARHVA010001583.1, forward strand.
AAATACTGAGTATATAGATATAATACCTAGGTCTTGCATATATTTTAAATAAAAATGATGTCTGAGTCAAATATATACTTGAACACGTTTAAAATAAAATTTTATATACTATCGATTTGGTTAGAATATATATATGAAAATTGTCGATTTCTATTAGCATATATATATATATATGAAGACTATCAATTTAGTTAGCAGGTATATATGTTGACTGGTGTTTTTTACAGTTAAAACAATGAGAGAAAATATGTAGTAACTGAGGTTATTTATTATACAAATTTTTGAATACATATATATGAATAAACTAAATACATATGCTTTAAGCACTACAAACTTATACATAAACAAATTGTGCACTTTCATTTTACAAATTGTAAGAATATATGTGTTTGGACAAAGTATATATTCGTAACACAAAAATTGAGGATATATGTACTATATGTTTATTTGACATTCAAAATAAAGGATATATAAATTATGTGTATATTCATCTTTCAAAATAGTGAATATATGTATAAGGACTGTATACACATATAAGTTTTAATGTAAAAATATATGGGTTCAAGTTCCATTATGAAACATGTAGCGAATTTTGATTATTGAAAGCTTATAAGTATTATTTATAAAGAATTTGACAATGGCAATATTGGGATAAATGTGAACAGTTTGCATTCTTTGAACATGTATACAACTGTGTCAAGGTCTGTTAGTATATGGTTCTCAATGATTTTGTTTTAGATGTCAATTTTATTTTATAGATACATATAGAAACTTAGAAAGAATATAAACCTCCAATAGATAAACAAAGTCAAAGTATAGGTTTGTATGGTCTATTGTTTATTATACTCTATTTTTAGTAGTTCGTACACATTCTAAGGACTTAAATTGGGGTTAAACAACTAATTAATTTGGAATGGATATGATAATAATTGAATTATATCTTTTATGCTGAAATAAGTGAATTAAAATAAAGGTTTTAGGAAATGTTGAGATACTATTTAGATCTTAATGTTTTTTCATGAAAAGTTAAACAAATATTAGAATCACATAAGTTTCTATAAGAAAAATGAAAGTTATTATTAGTATGAAGAACACTATTTGTGTATTAGAACATATAAATTATGTGTTATATATTATGTAAGATGTATAAATATATGAAATATATCTATATGAGAAACTTAGGTACTCATAAACATATAAAGCTTATATTTATACATTGGGATGCATGACTATAATTATAGCTTTTGACTAGTAAATTAAGACACAAAATCCTAAGGGAAAGGCACTATAATTATATGCAGACAACATCTTAAAATTATAATAGATTACATAAATGAAATATTATGTTTTTGTGTATGAGTTAATTGATCTTTGAAATAATTATGACTGTTGTTTGTAATTAAGTAATATGTATAATATACTATGATATTTTTGGTTGTACTATATTTGAATTTACTTAAGAAAATTAGAAGCATGCAGTCTAAGTATATATTGTATCCATTTGGTATAAATTGTATTTGTTATTCTTAATTTTTATGTAGTAAATAATATAATGAAGATTCATTCATACATTTGGCGGTCTAAATGTATGTATTTTGATTATTCATGTGTTTAACATGATTTATGCCTGCTAATACAAAGTAATTTTTATAAATCTATTGGTTAAATTTATATTGACCAAATCTCACATTGTTGGTACTAACTAAATAGTGAGATAGATATCACTAACTTACTTAGCATCAACAATGCCAAATAAAAGTAATTTGATGAAGTGGTGTGTATGAATTTGATTGATCTTATAGATCAATAACTATTTAAAAACTTTAACCAAAGTAATGTTTAGTTAGATATTGTGATTTTATATGTATGATTTACATGTTTCTGTGATATCATGTTAAAATATATTTTATTTATGGTGCACATCACGTAGTATAAATCTTACAACACACGGATACTAGCTTGTCTCTTTGAATTCCTGCACCATCACTATCTACCCATCCATGAGAGGAGGGCCAATCCCTAATTGGTATATTGTGTAAGGGATCAATGGTCTATGGTTGGTTTAGAAAAGTGTTTAAATGATGCTATCCCTCTCCACATCAGTACTTATTTAGACACTACACTTGAGATTATCAAAGACACTAGAGTTCGTGAGATTCATGCTCTATGGAGCCTTGTATCTTGTATTATATTTATTATTGAAACATTATGGTAGATGGATATGTAATTAATTAGACATTGTACATTGATAACAATGGTTGTATTATTATACCCGTCGTGGCTGGATTATATGTAATTACTTTGTACAAGTAGTTATATTTTATTTTATGTGATGATAGTGATTAGTAACTATTAGATGTTACATGTTTACTTTATGTTTAACATACTTAGTATGTATACTAAGATCACTAATTAGATTCTCATGGTGTAATGTAATGAAATAATACATGAAATATAATTTTAAAAATATATTACGTTATTCTAGTAAATCTCAGTGGGGATGTTACATCAAATAAGTCTCATGAAGATGGAGCAACCCATCTCAACCATCAGATATGATCAATCCCAATGATCAGATCAAGACAAGGTATAAAAACCTTAGGTATCTTTATGGGGTCCAGAATGATAAACTCTCATTTCATGTTTAAATTCAGATTTGGCAAGGGGAGTAAGTGGTAGTGAATGATTTATCCATCATCCCTCTCCACCTTCTTCACCCTAGGATGATCACTATTAATGGGGTCTCTAAGATTTTAACACAATTCTAGTTATTTATTTTTTGACATTCTAACGTGAGACAAAGGTACATGAACTCAACTTCTAGGTACCTAAATCGATGGAAAGTGTCTAGGTAGTCTTAAACTCTTGTGATTGTTGAAACAATGATTTAGGAGCTTGAAGCTCCTCTACACCCATTAATAAATGCCAAGCCAAATTTAAGGTAAAATTATCAGCGAAACTTAATTTAAAGTTAAAAATATTATTTCATATGATAGAAGACATAAGTTTAATAGGGGTCCATTTTAGGGTCAACCTATTTCATTGCTTTTAAGATGCCCATAAATGTCAAAAAAGTCTAAACTGATCTCTCTGGGACAAAAGTATCATATCTAGAAAATAGTGCTACTTTGTTTCTTAAAACTTATTTCATGATGAAGAGCACAAAAAATGAGGGGGCATTCCTTTTGAGTTCCCATGCCTCCAAGTCTATAAGTAACTACAAATGATTTCATAATCATGGATAGTTTTAAGACAAAGTTTTAATTTTAAAAATTAATTCTGCAAGCATTAGAGTTTAGGAAATGTGTAAGTTTTAATAAAATAATATTTAAATTTAAAAGAATTCAATTATTTAACCTAATTATAATAGTTTTTTTTTGGTTAACTTCCCCTAAGTAAAGAATGAATATTAGGGTCACCACATGACCTAATCCACATGATTTCCCCCACCCAAACTACCAAAACCACTAAATCATGGTGTAATTGCTATGCAAACAAAACCGCAATGGTTACCACTTTCTAAACCACACAGCCCCCTAGGGGATCTCAACCTTTGCCACGTGATCATGTGGGTTACTTCCAACAAAAATTCTAGATGCCCTACAACAACGGGTTAGTGCCCTTTAAAAGGTCTTATGTAATCAAGAACTTCCCTGAACACAATTGATTTTCAAAAAGTCATAAGGAAAAAATGTAGGCCCAAAAATTATGAAACTAGTAGTTTTGGGTCCTAAAATTTGTATATTTTATTATAAAATTATTTTGGACTCAATTTTATGTCTTTATGCATGCCCAAAATTTTATTAAGATGGCCTATTTTCTTAAGGATTTTGAGGTAGAACTAAGAGTTCTAAATTCTAAATTTTGTATCCTTCTTTCCGCGACTCCAAAAATTAATTTGCAAATTTATACGGATTCATGGTAGAGTCTATTTTATGAATAAATTACTTTTTGTATATTTAGTGGCTTAAGTTATTTATAAAATTATAAAACTAGAATGACCTCTTTAAGGCTTTAATATAAATAAGAGGTTTTACAAACTTTCGAAGCAAATTACAAATTAGTACTATGTTATACATAAAAAACATGTAATTTAAGATATTACAAACATAAGTACACTTTAATTTTCAGAATTAAATTCATTCTTTTCATTCATAATCTAAAAAAATTTGTTTTTCAAAGAGTGCAAGAGAAAGAACGTCTTCACACTTAATTTCAATGCCTATTATAACTTTTGTTATGCTTTACACATAATTACAACTGAATATTACATTATAATGGCTTTCAAAACGACCATTTTTTTTTTTTTTTAAATCATTACAAAAGCATTAAAATAACATGTATTCATGTATGATTCACATACAATTTGTAAGTTTAACTTAATGAAGGGCTCCCCTCTCATCCATTTGCCATCATAAGGTGATTGTCATAGGCACCCCTAAGTCTAGGACTTCCATCTCTGAGCATAGTGAACATCAATGGTATGAAGTATGTCATGACTAGTAAGACAAGATTAGGTTGATGGCTAGAAAACTCATCTAGGCTACTCAACTAGAAGGATAACTAGCACATCTTCCACTAGATACTTCCATAGCCCAAATAAAATAATTTAAGAACATCAAACACACCATTTCAAAAAAATAGTATTAAAGGCAACCATAATAATTTTCCAACATAATAAGGCTCGCTAAGGGAAAAGGATAACATGGGGATGGATCCCTATTGTCCCACCACTTCTCTTGGCCATGGGAGGACCTTAGCCCAGTCAACCATATTAAAGAACCACGTAGGAGGGCATGAGAACTTGGTTCCCTAGCCAATTCCACTATGTAAATAAGAACCACATAAGAGGGCATAGGAACCTATTTCCATATCCAATACCATTATGCGAAAAAAATACACATAGGAGGGTATGGGAACTTGGTTCCCTAGCCACTATCACTTCACCAAAAATATCAAAAATAATAAAAGTAATTTAAACATAAATGGCTAGCCTAATGGTGTTTAAATGAGTCAATAAATGGATTTTAAAAACAACCAATCAAAATAGGAAGGATGGTGCATTTCCAAATCCCAAGTGGGCAATAAAATATACATGGTGGCCATAGGTATAACCATGCAAAGCAAAGGTGTAAAGAGGGTAAGCTAAGTGGCCCTACACCTCTTGAAAACAAGAAAACAAAAGGGAAAAGCTTCATTTTCAAAGTAATAACATAAATAAAATACAATAAAAAAATATGTAAGCCTACCTTGGGTTATTTACTTAGTTCAACACAATAGAATTCCTCTTCAAATATGGGTTGGTTAACCTCCTCACAAGATAATATGTCTTCATTCTTCTCATAGCTTCTCCTTGTCTCCTCTAGCTATCCTCACACTTTTAAAATTGAAAATGACCAAAAAAGGTCCTTTGAAGGAAGGATTTCATTCCTCATAAAGGCAAAGCACTTACATCCATTGGCCAATGTGAAGGTGAAATGTGTCCCTTCCCATTCCATTTCTTTTGGTTGAAAATTCCACACAAACATTAAGTCTTCTTACAAGTTCATGTGGGCAAGTAAGGTGAGTCCAAGCCTCTTCAATACTCCATTATCCCATGCCATAAATGGGCACCTAGGCTTTCACATGGATTTAACCATACTTCAAATAATTTCTACTCCAACCTATAATCAATTGGGGTCTCAAATACACAAATGTATACCTAGAAATCACTTTATAGCCACTTTCAAACTTGGTTGAAAGTTTCCATCCGAGTTTTTCAAGTGATGACAACAAGTTATCTCTCTATTCAACCTTATGACCTTCTATATGTTTTTAAAAATATCTAAGGTATGGGTAAAGAGGGAAAGCATAGTATTAAGGGATGAATAGTGTTGGGTGGGGAAATGAGGTTCACAACTTACAACTAGCTCCACATACAACACTAGAATTGAGTTTAGATTTAGGAAGTCAAGTAGTCATTACACCACTATACCAATGATGCACTCATGCTCACCGTAGTCTTAGTTCCCTCATTGGCTTCCATTATCATTTGCACATCAATTCACACATAAAATGCACTACCCTAGATGGTTGAAGCAACAAAATGTAAACAAAAAAAGTAATATTAATCCATACAAAATGCATACAGACATATCCAAGCCATAACATCTCAATGGTAAAATACTCATTTCAATCATCTAAACATCTATATAATCAATGACATGCTTAAGAAATATTAGCTCTACTAGTACTAAAATATAATAAGCATCACAATGGATAATGAAAATAATGTAATTAAACTAATTTGAAGTAGAGGAGTAGAGATTCCAAGAGTCAGTTCAAGAGTTAGAATACTAGATTCAATAGTTGTTCAGGTAACAATAAACCAAGTAATGGTTTCAAAGGCAATTTCAAGGGAAACCAATAGTCTAATAGGAAGGGACCATCTGGAGGTTGCTTTATTTATGGAGGTGACCATTTTACGTGTGAGTGTACCTAGGATAAGTTAAAGAACAAAGTTTTTACTTCTCAGGAAGGAACGTTTCAACAACATATCCATACGGTAGTTGATAATTGACAAGTTGAATTCCAAGCTTCACCCATAGAATTGTCAGGTATTTTGTTTGAACATCCAATTTCTATTTTGATAGATATAGGGGCTACAAAATGTTTTATTGTTCATATAATTCTAAATAAGTTATCTATAAACCCTGAAGTCATGGTAAATGCATGGTCGGTACAATACGAGAATGATTCAAAAGTCAAAGTTGACAAATGTTTAGTTGAAGTAGAGATTAAGTTGCCCAAATTCAAAACAATAGTGGATCTATATGTAACACCACTAGGGTCATATGATGTGATCCTATGGGTCAACTAGCTTGCAAAGCATAAGGCCAAAGTTGACTACTATCTAAAAAATGTTTAAGTGTTTGGATGATTTTGGAAATCAGACACTAATTCAGGGTGAGAAAAGGGAGTTAAGGCTTATGCAGATTTATGTAATGCAACTTAGGAGGGATCAAGGAAAATGATGCCAAGAATTTATCATTAATATAAATGAAATAGAAGAATCCAAGGAACCATCAATTGAAGTTACCCCTTTTCTTAGTAATTTTCATGATGTGTTTTCATAGAAATTTTAAGGATTACCTCCTAAACAAGAGTTTGATTTCTTTATTGATATCATACCTAGATAAAAACCTCAGTCTAAGGCACCATATAGAATGATAACCACCGAATTGGTTGAATTAAATGCACAACTTCAAGATTTGTTGTTCAAAGGGTTGATCAGACCAAGTGTTTCACCATGGCGTGCACTAGTTATCTTCATCAAGATGAAGGATGGTACTTTTCAACTTTGCATGATTATAGACTATTGAATAAAGTGACTATCAAAAATAGGCATCTGCTACTTCAGATAGATTATATTTTTGATCAGATGCGAGGAGCAATGATCTTTTCTAAGATTGATCTTAGAGTATGATATCATTAGTTAAGGATAAAAGATGAGGATATTCTAAATACAATGTTTAGAACTTGATATGGGCACTACAAGTTTATAGTGTTACCATTTGAGTTGATGAATGCTCCTATGGTATTCATAAATCTCATGAACAATGTGTTCAGAGATTATTTAGATCATTTTATTTTGATATTTTTAGATGACATTCTTATGTATTCTAAGGTTGAAGAAGAGCATCTTCAACATTTGGAACTGGTTTTACAATGTTTGTAGAAACATAAGTTTATGAAAAGTTGTCCATGTGTGTAATTTTATAAAAAATAATGCAATATCTTGGATATATTATCTATATAAAAGGTATATCAGTTGATCTGGCAAAGATAAGAGCCATTATGGAGTGGTCAACACCAAAAATTTCCATGAGGTTAGGAGTTTCATGGAATTAGTGAGCTATTACAAGAAATTCATTCCAAATTTTTCTTAGATAGCTAATCCAATTACCTCTCTGCAGTGTAAAAATCAAAGTTTTATCTAGTCAGAATGTGAAATAGCTTTTCAAGAATTGAAAATAAGGCTTACTTCATCACTAGTGTTAAGAGTTCCTAATCTCAATGGTCAATTTTTAATGATCACATATGCATCAAGAGATGGATTAGGAGGATTCCTTATGGAGGATGGTGCAGTGGTAGCCTATGAGTCAAGAAAGATGAAGCCTTATGAGGTGAACTATGCCCCTCAGAACCTTGAACTTGCAGTAATTGTTCATTCTTTACAAGTTTAGAGGCATTATTTGTTAGAAAAATCATTTGATTTCAAGAATGATAACTTGGAACTCAAGTACATATTCACCCAACCAAATTTGAATGCTCATTAGAGACACTGGTTAGAGTTTTTATCTGATTATGAATTCAATATTAATTATTTCAAAGGCAAGGAAAGTAGAGTAGCTGATGCCTTAAGTCGTAGGAGGTACATAACAGTTGTGGCTACTATTAGGAGTACTTTCAAGGATCGAGTGATCAAATTCTCACCAAGATATGAATTTTATGATTAGATAAAGAAATCATTCTCTAAAAATTCTCATATCTTAGGTATAAAGGATACAAAATAAAGAATGATGGTCTTTTATGATACAATAGAAGGATATATGTACTAGATAAGGAGAATCTAAGGAGCACAATGTAAAAAGAACTATATAATTCCCCATATTTAGGACATCTAGGAGTAACCAATCTTATGGAAAGGCTTAGACCACTTTATTTTTGGAAGGAAATCAAGAAATATGTAACAGACATTGTGTCACATTATCTGGAATGTCAGTATGTGAAAGCTGAACATGTGCATCTGACTAGATTGTTGTATCCACATGACATACCAAAATGAAAGTGGTAGGTGATTAGTATGGACTTTGTCCAAGGATTACCATTGTCATTAAATGAGCATCACATGATCTTGGTTATAGTTTACAAACTAACCAAAGCAACACATTTTATACCAGGCATTTTGATAGATGATGCACCTATTCTTGTGAAGAGGTTATTAAAAGAAGTGTATTGATTGCATGGATTTATAGAGAAAATTATTTCAGATCATGATCTGAGAATGACTTCTAGATTTTTATTAACTTTAAATTCATATTTGGGCATGCAACTAAACTTTAGTAATGCATATCACCCACAGACTGAATGTCAAATTGAGTGAGTTAATCAGGTGTTAGAGGATCTTCTTTATATGTATTATATGGATTATTAATATAATTGGAAGGAATATTTTCTATTAGTTGAGTTTGATTATAATATTTCATACTAATTTTCTTTGAAGATGACACCATTTGAAGCATTGTATGGGAGAAGGTGTAGGATACCAATCAATTGAGAGAGGTTGGAAGATAGGGTAATCTTTGGACTTGAGATGATTTCAGAAATAGAAGATAAAGTTAGATCAATTAGGTAGAGATTGGTTGAGGTCAATGATATTCAAAAGAGTTATGCTACTCTGAAGAGAATAGCTAAGTATTTTTTAGTAGGTGATAATGTATTTTTATGAGTAAATCCACAGAAGAGCTCAATTAAATTCGAGAAATTAGCAAAACTTTCAAAAAGATATATGGGACCCTTCAAAGTTTTATAAGTGGTCAATCATGTAGTGTATAGGCTTACATTGTCACCAATCCTAGCTCTTTTGCAAAATATCTTTCATGTATCTTATCTTAAAAATTATATGGATGATCCTTTACATGTGTTGGATTGAAATGCTTTGTAGGTTTTGGATCTCAGAGTGGTCATGATAAAAACAATTATAGTAATTGACACTCGTAAACTTCATTTATGTAATAGATGTCATAGTGCAAGGTCTTATGAAACTAATACACTGAGGATAATGCAACTTGGGAGGACTATGATGAATTCGACAAGCTATTTTAATATTTATCTTCTTTATTTGATGCTTCATACTAGGTTATTTGTCTACTAAATAATATTTTTTAATTTAAAAATATTATTTGAATAAGTGTCATCGGGACGATGACCAGATTTAAAGGGAAGGATGTCACATCCTAATTTCTCACTAAGCTAATTTACTTGATTATCTATGAATTATTATGATTGTTAAATTAATTAATTAATTTTTAACTAAGTTTTAAGTCATATGTTATTATAGGACAGTTGTATGTTACTTTAATTATATGATTACATTGCTATGAGTTAGCTATATTGTATTTTTTTACATTATGATCATGTTGGTTTGTTATTACAACAATGTTTTATGATATATATTATGTGTTATGGGCTAACTACCTTCTTGTTGTGAGTTGGATGCATGAGAGTTTCATCCCTCAGAGCATAATTGAGGGAGAAAATCATTGGAGAGGATGGCGTAGATGAAGGTGTTAGGGTATGATAGAGGAATGACTAGAACCCATGCACACACCACCTTAGATAATACACATCATATACATTGTGTGGATTATCAGTGTTAACATATTTTTGAAGTTATCTGCATTTAGATAATTGATTATGCGTGTTAGTTATGTGTTAGATTAGTTTAATACTTATATGAAATTAATCTTATGTGATTGCATTATGGCTGTTATACGTAGATTTAATAAATAATATTATTGTATGATTATGCCATATTATTGTATTCATGATGGTTAATGCATACGATAACGTAAAATATGCATGAATAATATTTGGTTACTATTATATATAGACTAACCATAATGTCTTTGCAATGTTTTAAAACATTAGCTTATTATCATATGATATTCGAGAAAAATCATTATATGGACTATGTCTTAATATATAAAGATAACAAAATACATAGATAGTTTATATAACATAGTAAAAGCACAACGATTATGTTGTTATAATACTATTATGATTGGGTATAATAATTGTTTGATCTACTATTTTGGATAAAAGAATATAATAGACTTTATATTAGTCTCATTATTATAAAAAGTCATGATGTTGTTTTCTTTACTAAGTTATTGAAAAATATTGCATTATATCTTAAAAACTATCCTATGATCTAAACCTAGTCTTTGTTAGTGTGCATAGACTATGGCTAAGTTTGAAGTGTTAGTTATCATTGTTAATAATGTTAAAAGTGGACTTTAGTGTGGAGATTTATGGGCATGTAACATAGGTAGACCATGTAGGAGGTAAAAGAATAAAATAATGATTAATGGATCAGGGAAAGATTCAAGAGAAATTAGGTATTTTCTAGTTTAGTCAAAAGGAGTTAAGTATGAATTAGTTTGAGTTTGAACGGATAATAGGGATTATGCATGGAGAATTATGAGCTGAGAGCTAATAGTTGCATGCAATATTGAATGGAAAAGATAGATGAGAAAATTTTAGTTTAATCAAAAGGAGTTAACTATGAATTAGTTTGAGTTTGAACGGATAATAGGGATTATGCATGGAGAACTATGAGCTGAGAGCTAATAGTTGCATGCAATCTTGAATGGAAAAGATAGACGAGAAAATTTATGATAAGAAGAGTGGGGGAGAAGAGAAGGGAATGGATGGAAGAGGAAAAGAGAAAGATCATAGCGAAGGACAAAGATTATGGTTCATATAGTTACAAATTGGAATTAATAAAGAGGTTGGTGATGTTATTACTATCTTATTGCTTAAAGAATTATGTGTATAGTTTTGGATTCCTAGGTTTTAGAAAAGGATTTGTATTTTAATAGGGATATAGGATTAGCCCTATGGATGGCTTGGCCATCCACAAAATTAAGCTAATATCCTCTAAATCCCTAAGATTGCAAACTTGATTTGTTTGTGTGTTAAATCGTAGGGTTAAATGAAGTTATTAAATATAAAAACATAATTCCCTAGCTTATAAAATTTAAAATTTGGGCAATTGGTTTGATATTTACAAATACTGAGTTCTTATTAATTGAAAATGAATCATCTATATATACTCAGTCACAATGGTTATCAAAATACTGAGTATATAGATATAATACCTAGGTCTTGTATATATTTTAAATAAAAATGATGTCTGAGTCAAATAGATACTTGAACGGGTTTTAAATGAAATTTTATATACTATCAATTTGGTTAGCATATATATATATATAAACTATCCATTTTTGTTAGCATATATATGCAAACTATCGATTTGGTTAGCAGGTATATATGTTGATTGTGTATTTTTGACAGTTAAAACAATGAAGCAAAATATGTATTAACTGAGGTTATGTATTATACAAATATGTGAATACATATATATGAATGAACTAAATTCATATGTTTTAAACATTGAAAACTTATACATAAACAAATTGTGCACTTTCATTTTAAAAAATGCGAGAATATATGTGTTTGGATAGAGTATGTATTACTAACACAAAAATTGAGGATATATGAACTGTATGTTTATTTGACATTCAACATAAAGGATATATAAATTATGTGTATTTTCATCTTTTAAAATAGTGAATATATGTATAAGGACTATATACACATATGAGTTTTAATGTAAAAATGCATGGGTTCAAGTTCCATTATGAAACATGTAGTGAATTTGGATTCCTTAAAGCTTATAAGTATTAGTTATAAAGAAGTCAACAATGGCAATCTTGAAAGCATAATTGTGAAAAATTTGCATTGTTTGAACACATATACAACTGTGTCAAGGTCTGTTAGTAAATGGTTCTCAATAATTTATTTATTAGATGTCATTTCAATTTTATAGATGTATATATAATCTTAGAAAGAGTATAAACCTCCAATAGATAAACAAAGTCAAAGTATAGGTTTGTATGGTCTATTGTTTATTATACTCTATTTTAAATCATTTATACATAGTCTAAGGACTTAAATTGGGGTTAAACAAGGTAATTAATTTGGAATGGATTAGATCATAATTGAACTATATCTTTTATGCTGAAATAAGTGAATTAATATAAGGGTTTTAGGAAATGTTGAGACACTATTTAGATCTTAATGTTTTTTCATGAAAAGTTAAACAAATATTAGAATCACATAAGTTTCTATAAGAAAAATGAAAGGTATTATTAGTATGAAGAACACTATTTGTATATTAGAACATATAAATTATCTGTTATATATTTTGCAAGATGCATAAATATACGAAATATATCTATATGAGAAATTTAGGTATATATATATATATATATATATATATATATATATATATATATAGAGAGAGAGAGAGAGAGAGAGAGACATTGGGATGCATGACTATATTTATAGCTTTTGACTAGTAAATTAAGTCACAAAATCCTGAGGGAAAGGATACTATAATTATATGCATACAACCTCTTAAAATTATAATAGGTTACATAAATGAAATATTATGTTTTTGTTTATGAGTTAATTGATCTTTGAAATAATTATGTCTGTTGTTTGTAATTAAGTAATATGTACAATATACTATGATATTTTTGGTTGTACTACATTTGAATTTACTTAAGAAAATTAGAAGCATGCAGTCTAAGTATATGTTGTATCCATTTGGTATAAATTATACTAGTTATTCTTAATTTTTATGTGTTAAATAATATAATGAAGATTCATTCATACATTTGGCGGTCTAAATGTATGCATTTTGATTATTCCTATGTTTAACATGATTTATGCCTATTAATAGAAAGTAATTTTTATGAATCTATTAGTTAAAATTATATTAACCAAATCTCACATTGTTGGTACTAACTAAGTAGTGAGATGAATATCACTAACTTACTTAGCATCACCAATGCCAAATAAAGGTAATTTGATCAAGTAGTGTGTATGAATTTGATTGATCTAATAGATCAATAACTATTTAAAGTTTTTGACCAAAGTAATCTTTGGTTAGACATTGTAATTTTATAGATATGATTTACATGTTTCTATGATATCATGATAGAACGTATTTTATTTATGGTACACATCATGTAGTATAAATCTTAAAACACACGAATACTAGCTTGTCTCTCTAGATTCCTGCACCATCACTATCTACCCATCTGTGAGAATATGCTCATTCCCTGATTAGGAGATTGTGAAAGGGATCGATGGTCTGTGGTTAGTGTGAAAAAGCACTCAAATGATGTTCTCCCTCCCCACATCAGTACTTATTTAAAGACTACACTTGAGATTATCAAAGATACTAGAGTTCATGAGATTCATGCTCCATGGAGCCTTGTATCTTGTATTATATTTATTATTGAAACATTATGATAGAACATTGATAGGAGTGGTTCTATTATTATACCAACCGTTACTAGATTATATGTAATTATGTTTTATTTCATGTGATGATAGTGATTAGTAACTATTATATGTTACATGTTTACTTTATGTTTAACATACTTAATATGTATACTAAGATCATTAATTAGATTCTCATGGTGTAATATAATGAAATAATACATAGAATATCATTCAAAAAAAAAATATTCTAGTAAATCCTTGTGGGGATGTTATATCAATTAAATCTCAAAAGGATGGAGTAACCCATCTCAGCCATCAGATCTGACCAATCCCAATGGTCAGATCAAGATAAGATATAAACACCCTAGGAATCCTTATGGGATCTAAAAAGATTTTTAAACTTTGATTTCATGTTTATATTCAGATTTGGTGAGGGGGGGCGGGGGGGAGTAAGTGGTAGTGAATGATTTGTCCATAGTCATCCCTCTCCACCTTCCTAACCCCAGGATGATCACTATTAATGGGGTCTCCAAGATTTTAACACAATTCTAATTATTTATTTTTTATCATTCTAACATGAGACAAAGGGACATGGACTTAACTTATAGGTACCTAAATTGATGGAAAGTCTCTAGGTAGTCTTAAACTCCTGCGATTATTGAAACAATGATTTAGGAGCTTCAAGCTCCTCTACGGCCATCAATGGATGCCAAGCCAAGTTTAAGGTAAAATTATTAGCAAAACTTAGTTTAAAGTTAAAAATATTGTTTCATACGATAAAGGACATAATTTTAATAGAGGTCCATTTTGGGGTTAACCTATTCCATTGTTTTTAAGATGTCCATAAATGCCAAAAAAGTCTAAATTGATCTCTCTGGGACAAAATTAGCATATTTAGAAATTAGTGACACTTTATTTTCTAAAACTTATTTCATGATGAAGAGCATACAAATTTGAGGGGGCATCCCTTTTGGGTTCCCTTGCCTCTGAGTCTATAAGTAACTGCAAATGGTTTCATAATTAGGAATAGTTCTAAGGCAAAGTTTTAGTTTTTAAAATTAATTGTGCAATATCGAACTTTAGTAAATGTGTAGGTTTTGATAAAATAATATTTAAATTTAAAATAATTTAATTATTTACCCTAATTGTAATAGTTATTTTTTTAACTATCCCTAGGTAAATAATAAATAGTAGGGTCACCACATGACCTAATCCACACGATTTTCCCCACCCAAACTGCCAAAACAACTAAATCATGGTGTAAATGCTATGCAAACAAAACCACAGTGGTTACCACTTTCTAAACCACACACCAACCCCCTAGGGGATCTCAATGTTTTCCATGTGATCATGTGGGTGACTGCCAAATGAAATTACATATTCCCTACAACAATGGGTTAGTTCCCTTTAAAAGGTCTTGTGTAATCAAGAACTGCCCTGCACACAATTGATTTTCAAAAAGTCATAACAGAAAAAATGTAGGCCCAAAAATTATGAAACTAGTAGTTTTGGGTCCTAAAATTTGTATATTTTATTATAAAATTATTTTGGACTCAATTTGATGTCTTTATGCATGCCCAAAATTTATTTTAAGATGGTCTATTTTCTTAAGGATTTTGGGGTAGAACTAAGAGTTCTAAATTCTAAATTTTGTATCCTTCTTTTTGTGACTCCAAAAATTAATCTGCAAATTTATACAGATTCATGGTAGAGTCTATTTTATGAATAAATTACTTTTTGTATATTTATGTGACATTAGCTATGTATAAAATTTATAAAACTAGAATAACATCTTTAAGGTCTTAATCTAGATAAGAGGTTTTACAAGATTTTCAAGCAAATTACGAACTAGTATTATGTTATACATAAGAAACATGTAATTTAAGATATTAAAAACATAAGTACAATTTAATTTTCAGAATTAAATTCATTCTTTTCATTCATAGTCTAATAAAATTTGTTTTGTAGACAGTGCAAGAGAAAGAACGTCTTCACACTTAATTTCAATGCCTATTATAACTTTTCATCCACTTTACACATAATTACAACTGAATATTACATTATAATGGCTTTCAAAACAACCAATATTTTTTTTAGAAATCAATACAAAATCATTAAATTAACATGTATTCATGTATGATTCACATACAATTTGTAAGTTTAACTTAATGAAGGGCTCGCCTCTCATCCATTTACCATCATAAGGTGATTGTCGTAGGCACCCCTAAGTCTAGGACTCCCATCTCTGAGTATAGTGAACATCAATGGTATGAAGTATGTCAAGGTTAGTAAGACAAGATTTGATTGATGGCTAGAAAACTCAACTAGGCTACTCAACTAGAAGGCTAACTAGCACATCTTCCACTAGATACTTCCATAACCCAAACAAAATGATTTAAGAACATCAAACACACCATTTCAAAACATAGTATTAAAGGCAACCATAATAATTTTCCAACATAATAAGGCTCACTAAGGGAGAAGGATAACATGGGGATGGATCCCTATTGTCCCACCACTTCTCTTGGTCATGGGAGCACCTTAGCCCAGTCAACCATATTAAAGAACCATGTACAAGGGCATTAGAACTTGGTTCCCTAACCACTACCACTATGTAAATAAGAACCACATAGGAGGGCATATGAACCTATTTCCATATCCACTACCATTATGCCAAAAAAATCCACGTAGGAGGGTATGGGAACCCGGTTCCCTAGGCACTATCACTTCACCAAAAATAACACAAATACTAAAAGTAATGTAAACATAAATGGCTAGCCTAATGGTCTCAAAATGAGTCAATAAATGGATTTTAAAAACAACCAATCAACATAGGAGGGATGGTGCATTTCCAAATCCCAATTGGGTAGTAAAATCTACATGGTGGCCATAGGTATAACTGTGGAAAGAAAAGGTGTAAAGAGGGTAAGCTAAGTGGCCCTACACCTCTTGAAAACAAGAAAACAAAAGGGAAAAACTTCATTTTCAAAGTAATAACATACATAAAACAATAAAAAAGAGTATGTAAGCCTACCTTGGGTTATTTACTTAGTTCAACACAATATAATTCCTCTTCAAATGTATGGGTTGGTTAACCTCCTCACAAGATAAGATCTCTTCATTCTTCCCATAACTTCTCCTTCTCTCCTCTAGTTATCCTCACACTTCTAAAATTGAAAATGACCAAAAAAGGTCCTTTGAAGGAAGGATTTCCTTCCTCAAAAAGGCAAAGTACTCACATCCATTGGCTAATGTGAAGGTGAAATGTGTCCCTTTCCATTCCATTTCTTTTCGTTGAAAATTCCACATAAGCATTAACTCCTCTTACAAGTCCATGTGGGCAAGTAAGGTGAGTCCAAGCCTCTTCAATACTCCATTATCCCATGCCATAAATGGGCACATGGGATATCACATGGATTTATCCATACTTCAAACAATTCCTACTCCAACCTATAATCAATTGGGGTCTTAAATACACAAATGTATACCTCTAAATCACTTTATAGCCACTTGCAAACTTGGTTGAAAGTTTCCATCCGATTTTTGCAAGTGATGATAACAAGTTAGCTCTCTATTCAACCTTATGACCTTTTATATGTTTCAAAAAATATTTGAGGTATGGGTAAAGAGGGAAAGAATAGTGTTAAGGGGTGAATAGTGTTGAGAGGGGCAATGAGGTTCAAAACTTTCAACTAGGTCCACATACAACACTAGAATTGAGTTTAGATTTAGGAAGTCAAGTAGTCATTACGCCACTATACCAATGATGCACTCATGCTCACCATAGTCTTAGTTACCTCATTAGCCTACTTTGTCATTTGCACATCAATTCACACATAAAATACACTACCCTAGATGGTTGAAGCTATAGAATGTAAACAATAAAAGTAATATTAATCCATACAAAATACATATAGACATATCCATGCCATAACATTTCAATGGTAAAATACTCATTTCAATCATCTAAACATCTATATAATTAATGATATGCTTAAGAAACAGTAACTCTACTAGTATAAAAATATAATAAGTATCATAATGGATAATTAAAATAATGTAAGTAAACTAAAATCATCACACATATAAAATCCATTTTCTCAAATATAAGGTAATAATAAAATATTGTATCCCAATACATATAAAGCACGTCATATTAGGATGTGTGTACAATAAAAAATTGTTTAAAATCAATAACTTTGAAAATAGGGACTCAAAATAAATCACACAATGAAAATGAACTTGCACCATTCATTCATCTTTCCATTTTTTTGACATTTCCAAAAAATGACAAAAATGTATAGTAAGTGAAATTATCCTTTTGAACCCTTTTCAATGCATGCATTTTCCAAAAAAAGTTAAAAGTTTTTATCTTATCATCTTCCTACATACTTCTTGTAGGAAAAAAATAAAGATATGACGCAAAACATAAAATAAACCTTATTTAATTCATCTGCATTTACAAGTTTTTTATCGTCTCATTTACGCACAACATTATAACTGAAATCCAATAACATTCTTTCCTCTCATTTAACATTTAAAAAATACAGGCAAAACTTAAATAAAGTCCCAATCATCTATAAAATATAGACTAATAATTTTCCTAATTTAACATTTCAAAATGCAAGTAGGTGTGAAGGATAAGAATCCACTATCATTTTTTTTCAATAGCATTTTGAAAGTGTTGTTCGAGCCATGAAACTACATATAATATTTTTATTTTATTTTTAAGTTAAATATAACAAACTAAGAAAGAGTTTCAAATAATGAATTTCCTGAGGCAAAAAAAATGGATTTGAGTGGTCACAGTTCAATCCTATAGTCCACACACAACCACACCATTTTTTGCCTCCATTCTTAGATTTCATAAAAAAATAAACACACATTTAAATTTGATTTTTTAATCCCCATCATTAAACTACTAATTTTTTTAAAAAATCAAATAAATAAATACATACAAACCGCAAATTTGGATGAGTAAACACAACCAATACCTCCTACAACCAATCAAAACACCAAAAAAAAGAAAAAAGACCATGTTTTTACCTACCCAATATATTCTCTAGCCATTATACCATTAATCATGCCAAGCAGTTTTTATTTTTTCCATCTACTCATGCATAGGTAGTTCAAGAAATATGATAGGGCTTCGCCTATACCATGTCATCCCTCCCCAAAAAAGATGGCTGCAATGGTCAAATAACCAATTACTTTTCCCAAACCCTATCTACCTAGTTATTTTCTAACTTGGGTCAAGTTTATCTCAAGGAAAAACCCCAACACTACATATCCCAAAATCTTATAAACCATATTGGACAACGATGGGCGAGTTTGAATGCTAATGCCACTAAGACTATAGTTTAGGCCATGTTTTACTCAAAAACCATTGTTGATGCCATGGTGGGGATATGGACTTTTTTTCATTTTTTAACTAGGGTTTATGCCAAGCTTAGTGGCTAGTCCACTTTTAATATAACATAACCACTTTATCATTTCCTTCTTGCAAAAAAATTATGCCTCTAATGAATTTTAAATAGGTTTGTTTTTAAACTATGTTCTTTTCTCAGATTTTTTGTTTAAAGGTGTTCAATCCATAACGAACATGTTAACAATAAAAATGCCATCAGACCCAATAATATACAATTTATAAATAATATTGCATCAACAATTTAGTTTGATTAAACCAATAAATGTTGAATAGCTTTCGATTATATGTATTATCATATTAATCGATAATTTATAAATACCAATCACATTCATATGACTCTGGGTACATAATTTAAATATAAAATAAATTAAGCTTAAAAAATGATTAATACCATTTATACCCATTATAAAGGTTATAAGCTACATGCCATCTAGAGTAAGCTCAAATGACATTTAATATTCCAATCTATATGCTTGAAAACACAAAAACAGTAATAGCATATGTATATTCTAATTTCAAGACATTAATAAAAATAAATTAATAAATAATTAATAATAATAAATAAATTTGGAGTAAAGCAAGATTAAAAAAAATGTCATTCAACAATTACATAATCCAAACGTGGTCCTGCATGAACTAAAACAGGTTTTAACATAAATAAACGTCGTTATTATAATAATACAATAATAATGTTTCTTCCGGCCATAAATGAAAAACATGTAGTGTTCAACAGTCAACACTAAACAACAATATAGGGTTCTCAAAGTAGAGATATGACAATTTCATAAAAAAATAATCCATGTTTTAGGAAATGTTCTTAAATATAAAAGAAATGTTTTATCTTTTTGAATTCGTAACAAATTTTTGAGGTTATTCATCTTAAGAAAGTAACATTGTATCGTGCATCTCGAAAAGGCCAATGAAAATATAAAGTAGCAGTTGTCCTTATGGTGCAAGAAAGCTAGAGGTTAGTTAAAAGTAGTTCAAATGAGATTTATTATAACAATAAAGTACTTTAATTTGTGATTTTTTAAATTAAGTGTTTTCTTTTTATTTGTGGGACAAATGAACTAGCACACTATAAACATTATACATATTTTAGTCTAAGTGGCACCAGTAATACTTGTATGTAGCTCTTAGAATGAGATTTCTAACAAGATAAATGGCATGCCAAACGAATCCCTAGATCAAAATATATGGGCCAAAAACCATATTTGCTTCCTTTAGCCACACGCATTCCTGTACAAAATTAAAATTGTTAGATCTTCATATTTGGCACATTTAATTAATTTCAAAGATATAATTTTTCATTGGCTCAAAGGAAAATTATCACTTGTCATCCCATGATTTCTCTTCCCAATTGATGACTAAGATCATGTTTTATAGATTAATAACTATCATTGATTCTGCACCAAAACATGAATTTAAGCCTTTCATCTACGATTTGGTGATCAATGACCATAATTTGAGCTTGGTAGATCAACGGTTGCCATCAATTTTTTTTATTAATTAATGGATATTTAGTCTCTATTACATGTTACATATTATAATTTATTTCATAATACAGTTAATGTGTATTATTTGAACCTTGCAAAAGTTGAAAATAGGGAAATAATAACCAATAGGAAAAATCACACATATGCAACTTTGAATGGAAGGAAAAAATGCCAAAATATATGTGCGAGTCGAGGCTAACAAAAGATTATTGATATGTGTATGACATTTGTCATGCAGATAGCAATGACAACTATTGTAAAGCATGCCACATAGCTGTAAATAACAAATCATGATTGCTATTTTAGACAAATTAAGGCTTGGGATCTAGTTCAATCGATATTTTTATTATGTTTTGGGTTTGTCATTAATAACTGTAATCTCGATAGATTAGTGGTGAGAAGAGAAACCGTTGTATATCTTATAACACATGACTTTGCCTTCATAAAATTTGTTGAAACCTGCCTTTTAGCATGTCATCCTAGTGTTCAAAGGTTAATTAGCATGTTGACTCATTGTTATTTACTAAACATGAGAATGAGACAATGAATTCATTGATAAATTTGAGACTTTCAATGCCATGCTAGATGTTATTTTAATTTATTGACAATTGGTTGTCAATATTCCCTTCTTAACTGCTTTGTTTTGACTTTAATCCAACCATGGTTAATTTATTAGATTAAGAAATGTGTACAGGTTTAGTAATGACATCGAACACTTATAAGGGAAATCAATAATGTCTTACAAAAAAAAGTAACCACCATCTGTAAAAAGCAAAATATACAAGAATAAATGGCTTTCATTTTACCTTTATTGATCCTAGAAAAGGACGAAACGAAGCGGTGGTGAATATGACAAAACCAAGGTGATTTACCTAGAGACTAAATTGTCAGTGCAGTGGAGGTGGGGGTAAGAGCAAGGGAACACACACACGCACACACGCGCGCACACACACACACACACACACATGCAAAGGGCTGAACATAAAAGTCAGGAGTGCAGCTAATGCTTGTCAAAAAGTGACTCTGTAATTCAGTGTGTACCCATTTCTATTTTGGGTTTCTAGAAGGGATAAAATTAAGCACACAAATAATTGGTCTGTACCCACTTGCATGTTTGATCCTATTTGGCTCTGTAGAAGGTTTGAAATTTGACACACAAATAATTGGGGTGAACCCACCTGTGTGTTTACTACCATTTGGCTCTCTAGAGTGCTAAAGTTCGGCTTACATAAATGGCACAAATGGCTGTCGGTGGGGTTTTTTCTCCTTTAAATACTTTGCAACAGGGAGGAAAAGTCTTTGTTGGGCCTTATTTGTCTTCATCATGTGCTTTTTATGGTGAGAAGTTGAAATTGTCATCGAAGAATGGTGTTTTAGCTAGGAATGGGAATGGGAAGAAGAACATTAATAAAATTGGAGTGGTGTCTATAGTGCTCATCGACATTTCAAAAGAGATCATGGTATAAAAGTCTAAGTGTTTTTGAGTTTCTATAGAGCATGCATTAATGGCTTCCTATGCTTCCCTTAATCATATCTATTTTTTTCTTTAGAGTAAATATTTTTTGTTGTGCGTTATTCGTGGAGAGGTTGTTATTGGGTATTTGTGCATTTTTTTTATGTGGGTGTTGATTAATGGTGAGATTGTTATTGGGGTTTTGTGTAGTAATGTTTATGCTCAGTTCAGGGATGGTCCTCCTTTTCCACCGGGGTCGGGCTCTAGGCTAGGAATGATGAACATGGGTCACCCTTATGCTCCACCTCCAATTCATTGTTGAGGTCCCATGCTATAGCCATGCCCTCCCTTTCCTCATGGGGGGCAACAACAAGCCCCATATTTGGACCTCCTTAACCATGTTATCATTAGGGAATGTATCAGCACCCCCCACTAGATATCCAATGCCAATTGCCTTCACTCGTTTCCATGATTACAAAGGATGTTAAACTCAATAATTTGCACTGCATTTGAATGGTGAAAATAGAATATTCATTTCCCTTGTCATTTGTGAGACGAATATGAGGGCTTCGCCCATCTATAATAAGCCTCTAGCTAATAAAAATAAAAATATATATGTATTCAAAATTTTAGTTTACATGTACATTTGAATTATCAAAATATATTATGGACATCAAATATATCTCCTAAATTTTTATTTTATTTATTACGGTCGTCAAAATATATATCATGTATTGTTAGGGTGCTGGTCTTTTATCACCATAATATGATAACCGACCTTGCCATAACAACTAATGCACATGGATGCTAAACAGTTGTAGTGGGCATGATGAACTGTCTAGGTGGAAAGTTTTGGTCACTGTATAACAACTTGAACATCGAACTGTTTAACAATATGAAATAGTCCTCGTTTAAGCGGTTTGCATTGTCCAAGTTATTTCCTGGTAGTAAAGAACTAGCATCTTCTTATAAGGATAATGTGCACTAGGAGTTGTTACAGCAACAAGTTTTGGCATTTATTTTTTTGTAGCAACAATAGTGACACTTACATGCTTGGTTTGAGCATTCCTTTGAGCGGTCATAATCAATGAGAAATAATCCTCTCAATAGCCCGACAGAGGGGCTTACACGCAGTGTCACTGCTCGATCCAGAGTTTCAAAGAATTCTCTGTTTCAACCACTGTAGCCAATTAATTAGGGTTTGCTTTAAGTATTGTTCATTGTTTTTTTTTTTTTTTGGCTCATTTATTCTTATATTGAGCTAAATTAAGATAAAAGATGATAATATAATTATAATTATGTAGTATAAATTTATAATATAATATAATATAATACTTATTATTATATATTTTATATAATAATGAATATAAATAATATTAAAGTACTATAATATTAGTAATAATATAATAATAGTATGTATATATAAAATTATTTAAATAACATTTATAAATTATTATTAGTATATTATATTATATTATATTTAGTACTCGGGACTTGGGACTCAGGACTCAGAGGTCGAATGGGGCCCACCCAGTCGTCTACGTGTCAATGGGCATGCTGTCAATTTGGATGAGGGGATTTAATATCATCTTCTTACAGAAAGATGAAGTCATCCTTGAGATAAGCCCCTGGCCTTTGGGCGCTTTGTTTCAGTTATCTACGGATTTTGGCAATTTTACGCTTTGTGGGGTGACTGTGTAAGATAATTGGAAACAAGGAGTCAAAAGAGGGGGAAATAATTATCGATTATGCCATCCACAGATTGTCCCTGTGAATCATTTCAACTTGCATGCATCGACATCTCCAATCTAGATCAACAAGAAATTGCTGCACAAATTCACAAGGTAAAAACAACATTACCTATTTTTGAAATTAGTTTTATGCCATGCTTTGGTGTTTGAGTTGGTGCAATAATGATCAGCTATGAAATGTTGAACGTGAATTCGAGCGTGTATCGATTATGGATTTTTTTATAGTCAATCACGGACTCGAGCAAAATCTATTTGACAAAGTATTCAATCAAAGTCGGTGTTTTTTTACGCTTCCACAGGAAGAGAAGATGAAAGTTGTACAAAATGAAAATCATCAAGGTTATACTCTGTATCAGGGTGAGGCACTTGACCCATCCATGTAATCCCAACGCGAGAATTTGTTTTCTAAAAAACTCATCTCAATTCAGTTCCAAGTTTTGCTTACGAGAATATTTTATTTTATTTTGTCTTGTCTATTGATTTTCATAGGAGATTGGAAAGAGAGTCTCTATATTGATCCCGAAATTTTTGAAATGAGTGCCAACCAGAGAAATAAATTCCATGAGCTTAATCAGTGGCCCTGAAACGGTATGACTCCACTAAACGTTACTGCATTTTCCTAGAAATTGTCATCAACAAAATTGTGCAGCATCTTCCATCTCGTGAGGAGAATAATCCAAATTACATACATGTCAATGTTTGATTGGAGGAAACAACATATTCTATTTTTTTTCTCTTGTGAGACGAATCCTGGGGCCTTGCCCCACCGTATAAGCCTTCGGCTTAAAATTAAAAATATTATTGAGATCGACACATTTCCATGAAAATAATAAATTTCTTATTAATGGGAATCTATGTGGATGGGAAAGGTGTACGATCTATTGTCATTGGTAGCATGAGTCATCGAATGGCCAAAATGCGTTGGCATGTTCAAATAAAATGTATAAAGAGGATTTGATTAGTTAAATTTTTAATTTGATAAAAGAGAAGGTACAAATAGAGCATTATTTTTTAATTTTATAAAGTAGATGTTTTATCGAGTGCTACTATAACACTACTCATTTTAAATTTTTATGTTTGATATAATTTCAACTTTGTTTTCGGAGTACACAATAAATGTGGTTCTTAAGATTTGAATTTAAATATATAGATTTTTTTATCATTTATTTTGTTGTTTTGATTTTTTTTTATTGATGGTTATTTATTCAAAATTTATAATTAAAAATATATATCAAAACTAATGTTACATTATAGGTTGTTGATAATAAATTGCTAACTATTCAGAGCCATTGATCTAATATGTGATCTAAAGATGCGGTTAAACATTGAAAACAAAAAATTTTGAGTCATCAATCTAGGTGGCATTCTAAATGTGATTTTGAGTCATTGATCTAGGCACCATAAGTAATATATTCTCAAAAAGGAAGAGGGAAGCATTTACTAAAACTATAGATTCAAGTGGGTATATACTCTATTCAAAAATATGTAAGCAATGCGGAGTTTGGCTTTGTCAATGAAACCTTTATCCTCTTTTTTTTTGGTTACGATCTCATTCGTTTTACAGGAGCTTCATGGCCTAGTCATTGTTCTAAAAAAATAAGTAAGGGTTTGGGACAATTTGTTTGAAAATATTTCCATTGTTGTAAAGTCAATTTTCTTATGCAGATCGAGATAGTGCTCACACGAGATCTATATGTATACTTTGGTACCCCTATCTTCCATTGAATATTATCTAATGACAGGTACCCTTAGAACAACAAACATCTCTGGTACCAATTGTTAGGATCTTGATCCTCAGAAAGAGCACAATATGATTACCAAACTTAAGCAATTAAACATCAGAAATATACCAGAAATACAAGTAACTAGAATTCACCAATAGCACTAAATAGAGAGACAATATACACTCTTATATATTAATACTTGTACAGAAAAAAATACGTGTAATAAAGAGCCGCCACACTCTTCCACCTTACAGAGGCTTCCCACACCTCAAGTGTACAGTAATTCTTCTTCAAAACACTCTCATACCAAAAAACGGTCCCAACAACCAACTCACACACAGAATTGGTGTTCACCTCTCCAACCAGTCAGTAATAACCCTGCTAGTACACCAAGCACTCTATTGTACTTCAAGTTGATCTCCCATGAACCTGCAACCTGCAATTCAACAGACCATACTCACCATGGAAGGATCTTCCTTGCCTTCCTTTCTAGCTCATAATGGAACTAGGAGGAACACACACTTTGTTCTCTTCACTAGCACACACATTACAATACATGCCAATGGGTCTATAAATAGATCCCAGACTTAAACAATAACTTAGACTTCTATTTTACTAATAATAGGCATGCAGTTCAAGACTCGAAATAGCCTTTACATGCAAACACTCCGTTCACTAAACTAACTGTTCATATAATGAACAGTTTTGGAACACACAGGCGACTGACGCCAGTCCCTGCTTGCCTGGTTCTGCCGACGTCGGCCAACTTCTTGCCATCGCCGGTTGCCTTCTGCACTGATTATGACCGACGTTGGTCATGCTGCCGACGCCGGTTCTTCTGGGTCTTCAGCAACCTCCTTTTCTTTGTCTGCAACAAGTTGAAGCTTTTAGCTCCACAACCTAACATCTAACACTTATGGATCTACAAACCATGATTGTGGAGACCCATTTCTTTAAGTCGCAATGAGATGCCACAATTTTCATAACCAACATCTCTTTTATTCATAACTCCTTCCCTATGGGTGTCTATATGCATATATAACATATATGATATAGATAAGGGATCGGTGGATGGAGTGAGGTACCCAATTTAGAGTATAATTGAGTTATTCATACCGAATCCAACCTCGCCTCCCTATCAAGTGGGCCATAGGGTATAGATAGGGGATCGGTAGATGAGATAAGGGTTTGGTGTCCATGTAGTTATCCATAGTGTATCAAACCACCCCTCCCATTTAAGTTATATGTAGGGGTGGATTTGATCAGTGGATATCATTAGGCAGTCACAGCCAATGTATGTTACCCATACCATCTGTAACCCTGCCTCCCTATGGGTAGGGGAACCAACCCATAGGGAGGCAAGGTTGGATGTGTTATTTCCAACTATATAGATATCGGGTTCATAACTCCATCTACCAATATATGGTCGTGACAATTCCAACTCCTAGAGACGTTTCATATCTCAAACGTGGCCATTATGTTTAGGTGGCCTTCTTGAATTTTTAAGTCTAGTGATCTCTTCATCGACCCTTTTGATAGCGTGTTGACTTTGGTTCAATAGATCTAAGAATCTGAAAAAATCTACTCCTCATTTACTTTTTTGGTATGTCAATTTTTGGGTAATGGGAGTCATGTTTAGTGATGGAGGAAGGAAGTAAGTTGTTTGAGGGATTAACTTTCAAAGGAAATAAGTAGCTATTTGTAGTTGAATAAATCTCATCTCCAGTATTGATGAAAATGAGAATGATAGTTGAATAATATTTAAACTATGACGTAAATAATGTTGTGATTATTGTGCCTACTTATTTTAATGATTCACTGAAGAGGGAAACTAAATATGTTGGTGATATCACATGCCTCAATGTCATGTGTATCATCAATTAACCTACAACTATAGCAATAATTAATAGTTTTTGTGCATGCAAGGAAGATTAAAAAAAAGTCCTTATTTCCGGACCTTGGTGGAGGTACTTTCAATGTTTCTATTCTTGTAATTGAGGTGAACATTGTGAGAGGGAAATATTTTGACAACAAAGTATTTACTTTCTTCGTTCAAGAGTTCAAAATAAAGTATAAAATGGATTAGAGCATAAGTCCCAAAGCTCTAATGAGACTTCATTCAGAATTCGAAAGAGCAAAAAGGAGTTTTTCTTTTGTTGTAGAGTTTGAATCTGAGTACAAGTCCCAAAGCTCTCATGAGACTTCATTCAGAATGTGAGAGAGAAAAACAGAGTTAGGCTTTGGCTGTAGAGTTTGCAATTGACATTGATTTTCTTTATAAAGGTCAAGATCTTCATATGAAGTTTAGGAGAACCAAGTTCAAAGATCTCAACTCTGAGTTATTTGACAAGTGCATACAAGTTTCCCAACAATAACTATAAGACGTCAACATGAGTAAGGCCCAGATCAATGATATTGTGTTAGTGGGAAAGCTTGCGAGAGCCTTGTAGAAGTGTTGTATCACTTCCATAGTATTATTCGGGGACTAATGGGAACAATTGGATTGTAATTTTTCTCGATTTAAATAAGGAGGCACAACCCCAAGTTGTTTGAGTTATCCTCAATTAGTTTCTTGTGTAATTTCTCATTTGTTCATTGTTTCTTATTCATTTTATTACACAATTTCATGCTTGTACAATTGATATTTTCAAAATATTTGTACAAATATTTTCAAAATATTTCATCTAGGTTTTCTTCTTAGAAGATTGGCATTCCTTGTCTAAAATAAATTAATATATAATAAAAATCCCCTTTCTATTATGCTATGATGGATTTAAAGATCTAAAATAAAACAACATGACCACCATCATGACATTATCATGTACAGTCTAGCGCAAACCATCAATAAACTGCCATTTCTATGCATGGACTCCCCGTTATTATTTAGACTATATGTGTGACTTCTCATGTAATGTGGAGGCAACAAAGGTGCATACGTGGAGCACAAGACTTTAAAACATCTGAGAAAAACACCATTTTCATTATGTTTTACGGTTTTTTTAAAGTTATCTCATAAAAATCTCCTTTCCATCATGTTGTTTTCTTTTTTTTTTCTTTCTTAGAAATCTAGGTTTGTAATAGTTGAAGATATGTGGTTAAGAATTTACACAGGTTTCTATGTAACACCTCCTTCCTCAATCATATATAAAATACAGGGATGAGTTTTATATTTACTATATCGTTTGCAAAACTTAAATATTGATGGGCCCTTCTCACCTTCTCAACACTTCTCCTTTGACAAAGAAAATGGATCAAAGTGCAGATCGGGCACTCACAGGTGGAGAGATTGAAACCTATAGCTCGTAAGACGCAACAAATCTCACTCATGGGTTAGAAGGAGAGTCTCTTCCATATTCACCATCAAATCCTCAGCGGGTTTCATATTCCCTGTTGATTCAATTATTTCACATCATCTATCTTTATAATGCTCGATTTCGACCACACTTGTCTATTATTTTTTTAGAATTGAAGTTGAGGCAGGTTCAATGACACTCATTCTACCCCTGCCTTGAGGCCAGGCTAAGAAGCACTGCGACATAGGGGCAGATCACAACCATCCACCATTACTTCTGTGTTATTAACCAATCATCCGGGGATGTTCCAAACACATCTTAGAATATGTATTACTTTATTTCAATGTTGGTGGAGACGTAATGTAAGTAGATAGTTGGGTGGGCAGCCATGGCATCCATGGAGTTCTTTTAGTCATGTCGATTCTAGTTCAAATTAAAGGGTTTACCAACACAAATACTTCCACCAATCACTACTATTTGACATGTATTAAATAAATAGTCCCTATTTTAGACATTTATTATATATCTATATTTCAGTTATGTTAATTAAAATTTGGACATTGATTTTTTTTCAAAAAGATTTTACTAATTGCACTTTTAGGATGGCTTCGAACTTTTTAAAAAGTTTTTAGTATATTCGTAGTAGGTATTATCGTAATTGCTTTAAGCAATTAATTTATATAGGACAATGTGCAGCCAATGAAGTCTGAGTGCTTTTTCATTTTGACATTGGGTTTGAAATATTTGTAATTTAATAAATATAAAATAAAATAGTTTATTTTTTTCTATTAGCTAAAGTAGAGTGACATGAATATTTTCTTGGGGAAAATGCTCCATTTTCAATTTAAAAAATAAAGATAATTTCCATTATCCAATAGCATGCCAAAACTAAAATTCAATTATAACTTTAAAATATGAAAAAGACATGGTTTTGGCGATGCGTCGCAGTTTTCAACAATGGTTTTTTAGATGCTAAACATATGTTGATTTAGACAATTGGAAGACAACGACCATTTTGTTTGAAGTAGCATTGAGTTGGAAACTACACAAAACCTTTCTATCGCCACATCCATCAAAGCAAGAGGTTGTTGCTTCCCTAAGGCATCAAACTTTCTCAATTGGCCAAAAACAATAGTAGTGCAATCAATCATAGACACCAACAAAAACAAAACATTTTTAGAAGACAAAGATGTAAAACCACAAATTAAATCAAGAGTATCTAAACAAAAATTGAATCATTTTGGATTGTAGTGTATTACAAAACTTGTCATCACATCCTCCATTGCACACCCATACAACGTGCACACCTGCAATATAAAAAATTAATATATCTATTATAATAAATAGAAAATAAACTAATCTAAGCTAACTCAACCTCAAAATAATGCAAAAACACCTAATCTCTATGATCACATTTTGAACCCTTATTAAAAAATCTAAGATGAATTTATACAAAGAAGAAAACATCTCTTTATAGCTTTAAAAAAATCACTAAATGCGACCAAATATATGTAAATGCACCTCAAAATCATGCAAACAATCCCCAAATGCCTTTCTAATCCAAAAATAGTTAGGTGAACAGGGCGCAACACATAGTGGACCTTAGAATTTCATTTCCTCTCTTCTCCAACCACTTTCTACAGCGCTTACGCCCTAAATAAAGAGCTAAAACATGATTACAAAACATTAGAAATAACCTCCAACTCTAATCACCTACACATTTATAAAATTTATGTCAAAAATCAAATTTTATGATAACCATGTGGACAAAGAAAATAGAAAAAAACATCCATATAATTAAGATATGCTTATATGTAGTTGTAGAGATCAACTAGAATAATTAAATACTTATAACGAACCTGCACACACAGTATCATATTTGAGACATGTAGATGCCCACACCAAATAATGCTCAGAAAAATGGTTAATAGTAAAGGAAACAACAAAATTTTAATTTTTTTTTACCTGAAATAAAATACATTAGGCAAGACAAAAATAAATTTCCCATTTTATCATGCATAAGTTCAAGAATGACTTCATCATATCACCATAGAAATGATAAACTCATTGAGATGATCACATTATTGCAAAAACATTTTCTAAATTTCACTTCACCTTGTCATGAAAAATTATCTCGAATAAAAAAAATGAAACATAGATTGAATAAATAATGATATGTACATAACCACACAAACCTCAGCGTTAAACTTGAGATCTATTGTCACCTACACAACTCTATACAATTCTAAGCATATCCTCTTGCGTCATGTCCAACACGCACATGGCTATACAATGTGCCATGCATACCCACACAAATTTAAGCCACCAAGTATTTACAAGCATCTTTTTCATTTTGTGCAATGCCTAGATCTATGTTACAGAGAGCTAAGGATAAACAAAATGATTGACCAAACAAGAAGATCCTTGTTTCTATGTATGAAATGAAATGGGATTGGATGAATACTGCTTCTCCATCTCCTACCCATGAATAATTCCTGGTATAGTCCCTTATGTGTTATGTTAATGCAATTATGCCACCTGTTATGGTTACTAAGAAAAATCCAGGTCTTGTAGCATGGTTTAAGACCCTTTTTTAATCACATAACATTAAGTAATACACATAGAAGCCAAAAGCAAGCAAATGTTTTCTCTGAGTTTGGGAAAAAATAATGCTTTTTTTTCTTCTTCCAATTGCGCATAAAGGTTGATATAAGCACTGAAAATGTAGGGTATTGTAAACATATTGTTAAGAAGTGCAATTGTGTTTGTAACTTCCCTGTCTCCTAGGTTTTATTTGGCAGAGACTACTCTAGTTTCAACAGGGTTTTCAATAACTCTAGACCTAATTGAGTGGTTTGCTCTTTACCCACTAAATTTAGCTAGATTGCCAAAAAATCACCAGTGGCCGACCATGTGATAGTTAAGCTCCCAATGCATGAAATATGTGGTCACATAAGAGATAGGGCTGGACTTACCATCAATATAGAGTTGCCAGACATAAATTATCACCAAAACCAAAGTTACGCTTATCCTAAACACGGAGTAAAAGAAACATATATAGTTATAAAAACATATATAGTTAGTGAGGTCTTTGGCTCCAGCCATTTTTTTTGCGAGACACGTAAGTAGTAAAAAAAACATATATAACTAAAAAAACATATATAGTTTGTGTGGTCTCTAGTGTGGGTCTCCTACCCCTTTTTTTTGTTAACATCTAAGTAGTTTTACCTATATTATATAGATTAGAATGTCGCCGTAATGATCTATTTATGGAACTCCTTCCCTGTCTTTATTTTCAAATTTGATTATTCTTAAGTATGTTTTATTGTACGTTTTCCATTCAACATTTTATTGCCTTATTACTGCTTATGTTCAGGCTATAATAAATTATAGAGTATTCTTATTGATGTAATGATTTTTAATTTTAATCTTAGTTACTCTCTTTTGATTTTACTCTATTTCCTTATGATTCCAACATGTATGTTCTATTTCATTCAATGTGGCAGATTCTTGTTCATGGAAGTCATTTTTTTAAATTTAATTTTATTAAATTTATTGCTTTTATTAAATTTTATTTAGAGTTAATCATAGCTTTTTTTTAAAAGTAATTATTTAATACATTCACCCCATTGTCACCCCCACATCGGCATGTTAGGGCCTCACATCATAGTATGTACAAGGGGCCGTGCTTTTTTTGTAATGTAATTATTTATTTGTGTTGGAAAATATGTATCTGATGTTATTAATATACTTTTATCTTCTTTTAATTTTAGCGAATAAACATAAAAAAATGAAAATAATCAAGATTTATTTAGTGTTGACGATTTATTAAACATTTACCTTCAAATGTTAGTACAATTTATGGTAGGAGAAAGAAATATTAAAAATAATCTATATATTTATTACAATTCTTCAAAGCTTTTGATGGTGTATTCAAATTTTTACTTGAAGCTCATACACATTTGGTAAAAAAAATGATTTTATTTTAGAGTTGAAAAAAAATATTGTATTTTACAATTAAAAATACAAATATGATCATACAATAATAAATTTTAAACAATCCAAAAACTAAGTAGATGACAATTTTGATTGATTTAACTATAGAAAGCTTAATTAGATGTCTCTAAAATGAACTAGAACAAAAATTAAAATATGTTTCTTCAATGAAAGATGTTCGTATATAATCTAATCGATCGACACAAGATTCCATATATGATTTGATATGGATATATATATTTCCAAATTTTTTCCGTTTTCATTTTCAATAACACTAACAGCAATTACTATATTTGTAATAATAGTGCACATTTCTCTTTATTTGATAATTGGAGAAAAATTAAAATTGAGACCAAAACTATAAATAATACTATTTTTTAATAATATATTAAATTAGGATTTGAATGCTCATCAATTTATGTTTCACCAAATTTTAAAAACAAAAATACTTTCTCCATACAACTTTTAATATTATTCTTAAAAACATATACCAAAACTGCTTCAGAGTTCTTAAATTATTAATTACACTTATAGGACAGATTTGATCGCTATAATGACATGACTCTTGTTGAAAGTGGTTTTTAATAAATAATTTGAAAAAATTAAATTAAAAAATTCGAGGGTGTTAAATTGAAGTACAAATAAATACTTTTAGCGTGATTGTACGGGTAAAAGGGCTCCTGCGAAACCAACTTACCGGTGGCTACGCACTTTGAGCCATCACGTATTTCATAAAAGCGTGCTCAAATACCTGCTGTTTTTTATTTAATTGAAAACCTCCTTCCCGCAATGGTTTCAATACGCAACGCCATTATTCGTAAAGCGAAGCCAGACAATCAAAATTGCCCTAATATTCCTTCTGTTTATTTTCAGAAAACTTGCATTGCTTCCATTATTGTTTTGTTAAATTGGTATTATTTCTCAGTTCAGTTATGAGATTTTTATTTTACACAGAACCCTACGTGCCAAAGCAAAACATGGAAAGGAACACAATTTCAGCCAGAAGATGGAGCCGATATATTCTGTGTCTACTAGTCTACGGGTAGCTTAAGTATTAATTTCGTTAGACACTTATGTTTCTTTTTAATTAATAATTCGATGGTGAGTGACAGTGTGGCACATTTTGGGTTGAGGGTAAAATAACACAACAAATATTTAAGCATATGGTTATGAATAAAATTCACCACAGAATATGTTGAAGAAAATAATGTTGCAGTGTATGGGTACTCTGTAATATTTTGTAAATGTTATTATGTATTTTTTATAGTTGCTTCCATTAAATAAATTATGTAAAATGTGATTCACGTGACCATGCTATCATCCTCGTAATATTTGCTTGGTCTTGTAATGGGTCTTTGTGTGTTGTCTGTTCCCAAGTAATCTTGCTTTTCTCTTCCCATAATCGATCACCGTTGACCTCAAAGAGAAAGAAGTAAGCCTCATACAATGTTGCAGAGAAACTAATTAAAAAAAAAAAAAAAAAAAAAAAAACCAGTTGAACCATTGCAAGGAAATTGGAATTATTATTGCCATTCGCCTCGTGGTGAAGTCAGCAAGGAAGAACAACAATTATTTAAAAAATAAGCTTATTGATCATCATCATTATTTCATTCAAAGATAACCTTCGACATGAGGAGCAGGTGCTGTAGCCTTTGTTGTGATCTGCTTTGTTATTATTATGGTGTAGTGTCATACAGCTAATGAAACGAAGTGCGTTTAAGATTGGAGGCAGGGGTTGAATTGGACGGCTGTATGAACGTATTTAAGCTTTTTAACTGTAAAATATGGTGATTTTTTAAAGACTTTATGAGATGAAATGTGAAATTTTTGGCTGACCATCAAAATTCTATAGTTAGTATACATTGTCTTTCATATTTCCTTATTTAAAGGTGAACAGTCATAGCTTTTGAAGGACAAAGTAATGATATTACAAAAGTCTACCCATTCCCATTAACATGATAGTCATTTTTGAAAACTATCAATTTTTGAAAATTGTCCATTAGAAACTATAATAGGTTAATGAGACCAAGAAAAATATATTTCTAAATAAGAGTTTGTAAGAGTAAAAAAGAGATAAATCATAAAACATAAGTTAAGTTAGAAAGGGAATAAAAGAGAAAAAGGGGATAAGTTAAGTTGTTGAATTTTTTTTCTGATAACTTGTAATTGTTGAGTAGAAAAATGGTTCTTGATTGTTGAGTAGAACAATGGATTTGTTTGCACCTCTGAAATTGAATTGGAAGAAAGTAGTTTGAAGCATAAAATAAAGAGTTGTGTCATAATTTTTAAGGAGACCAACCCCTGTGTTGAGATATCTCTAATGAATGCAGTTACACATATTTGATCTTCCTAATGAATAAGATCTCGTAGAGAGCCTTGATTTATTTTGAAGAGACGGTAAAACCCACCACAAATCTCAAAATATATTGGACATGTAAATACAAAATGATTATATGATTCTAGTTAATTATTGTAAATTTTACACACACACTGATGTTGCAAGATAAAGTGCTTTGACTTCATGCAAAGCTAGTGAGAGCATACCTATAATTGGTTCAAAGGAAATCTCAAACCAAAAGAGAGCTTGGTGTACTTGGAGTAATAATGTGTTCATCTTCTATTTAAAGATAATGTTTCAAGTAATGCATGCATTTTTGTTGACAATGGTTCTGATGGTTATGTACACCATATTTATGCGCACAAGCATGCATGATAAATAATGTCAAACTTTTTATTTTCAAGTAGTAAATATCATATTTTAGTATCTATAAATGTCTTTTTATTTTAGTACTGGAATTGCTAGAGCAAAATTAAATATATACATGTATACAGCACTTTTTCTTTGGTAGGAAGCTTCAATTATGTAGGTCAATATAAAAACATGCAAAAAACATATGTAGTCAATGTCCATAAATTGAAATCTGAAATTTGATAATTAAAGAGCAAGGAAGGAATACACCTATGTATTGGTGAAAACCATGGTGCCATTGTAAATTGTTGGAAATTATGCTTCCTTGTTAAAACATTGGAGAAATGTGCTTTACATTGAAGCACTTGGACATTGGTTCTTTTTGTTGAACCATGGAGAAATTACTCTTCCCTACTAAAGCACACAGATCTCGTTGAGGTGATTGTGCCACAAATATGTGTAATTATGCAAACCCTTAGGTTGTGAAGATATATATCCCAACCCTCATAAATGTGGGGAGAAGTACTTGATGTAATAACCTAAATAACTACTCATAAAAAAATAGGAATCACAAAATGTTCTTATTTAAATTAAAAGCTAAATTATCCACTACAGATGGCTTATAGACTTTATTGTATAGTTTTGTTAAATTTTATTCAATGTATAATAAATGCATGATCGAAAGAGAATTAACAGTGTTATACCCCCATAATGACCACATATTTGATGAGTGTGAAGTGGAATGACAACCATTTGCCATAATATTGTATTATTGTGTATGTGCATGAATTAATATCATGTCTTATGAATCTAAAAGTGTATATATGCGCATAAGCCAATATTATGCCTTTTGAATCTCTATTAACTGATATAGAATTGTATGCATCTATATGTTGATTTTGAGAACTTGTATGTCAAATGTATGTATATGTGAAAACCTATAATTCGTATCCTGTAAACCATGTACATATGCCCATGCATATGCACTAAAGTGTGCATGAATTTGTACTTTGATCTAGTTTTTTGTTCATGGAGGCTTATGTATTTATGACAAGTCCACTACGATGCCCTTGTTTTGAGATTAACTTTATCATGTCATGTATAAATACATCATCATGTATATGTCAATCAAGACACACATGTAACATATGTAATACAAGACATGTAAGTGTCATGTCTAAGTAGATGTATCAATGAAACACACAATATTAGCCATCACTAAAAGATAATTTAATAAGGCTACATGATAAAGGTATATTATATAGTTCATGGACAATTCAATGTCAACAAGCTCAACAAGTTCAACAAACTCAACACACTCAAGAGTTAGTGTCACACATAAGGCCAAGGGCCACATACAAAGGACATGAAGATATCACAAAATACAAGGCCAATGAAAACATGCAAGGTACATAAATATGTCACAAAAAATGTACATTAAAGATGTTGCATCTTACAAGGCCTAAGGTTGCACACAATAGACAAACACAAACTAGCCTACCATGCAACCGAGTAACACCATCAATGAAGCATATAACAAGTAAATATTATTTTACACCATTTTTATGTATCAATATTAAATCATAGTATAATAACATATCCATGTAATACTGTGTAAGATATGAGTAACTAACAAGACACGTGCAAGAAATCTACATAGCTTAACATGGTAGAAGATTATAAAAATATATAACCTAGACTTGTAAACAATTTAAATATTTCAACATGGTATAAGGTTATTAAATGATATGACTTGTAATAGTAAAACTTGTGGAATAAGATGCCCTCAATATCGACATGATGATTGTGTACCAAAAAATCTAACATTTATACGTCTACATGTAATTTATATTCCCTACATCACATTCATATACCATGAAATGCATATGAAAATAATATGTCATCTACCAAACATTTGATAAATAAGATATGTAAATAGTGTAATATAGTAATCATGTCATGTTTAGGTCCTATTTTTGATTTTTTGAATATTTTGAATATTTCTGTATCTTCATGATTTTTTTGTATTTTTAAAATATTAAGAATATTTGAAATTTATGAAGTAAGGCCAAGTGGCAATGGTTTCAAAAATAGAATAATATGAAGGCTTAAAACACTCTAAAAACATGTGTCAAGGCATAGTGTGTGTTAGATGCAATAGCACGACAATGTAGAATAAGTGAAAACAAACAGTATGCCCCCATTGTATACATGTATCACAACAATGTAGCTCAATATCATATGTTGAGATAAGGATTTGCATGCCTCCATTGGGAAAAAAAATGGGTGCTCATTTAATATGTAGATATCAATTTATGTGATCACGTAAGTTCAATGGAATCCTTAATATGTATAAATAGTCAATACACAAAGGTAAGAATTCCACCAAGAATGTGCACTAGAATCATTGTAAGATACGTGTCATGGATGTTTGGATCAGGGATAACAATCAAGAGGGAAGGATTAAGTGAAAACAACAAAGCCAAGGTCTAGAAGGATGGTCAATGTAGGGGCATATGAACATATTTATGTCAAAATAAAAGAATATCATGGATGAGCAATTTGAGAGGCTCTGCACAGTAGATTATGTTGGATCTTAATCAATGATTCCATCAACAAAATGCTCCCATGTGATTCTTGTATAATATACATAACCTCTCACTGAATTCTGTGTTAAATAACCAATTAGAATGTGGTGTTGATTTATAAGCCTCATATCATCTTTTGAAGAAATATTTTTTACTTTGATTTTTTTTTCTAAAGAAGCTCCCTCTCTTGAAATGGTTGTAATGGTCACACATTGATGCCTAATTGTGACATAGTCTTGATCTTTACCTAGTTTTACCCCCATTGATCGTAGTTATGATCTTCCTAGTTTTGCATTGTATATATAAAAATGAGGGTCAATGTGAAATATAATGGAACATATTTTGAGCCCAATTTCTATTGGAAACTCAATGGATCTAGCGTAGTGATAAAATTTGATAATCTTACCCAAGTGTTGACTACAATACCCAAGACATTGGAGAAGTATCATGTTACAAATATTAACTTCATGAAAATTTATATTCTTGACATTGGTGTATTTCTTGCTATAGATGTGAGGAATAAGAATCAAAGGATCTAGATATGAGGAACTTCCTTAGCTTGTCTCCTTTGAAACTATACTTATGAAATTAGTTTGTTTCACCTACTTATATTTTTGTGACATTTATTTTGTAACTTGTCTTGTTATAACTTCTCTTATTGGACATATATATATATATATATATATATATATATATATATATATATATATATATATATATATATTTTAATTTTTACTTTTTTCTTTTCCAATTGTTCCCTTTGTAACCTTCTTTTCGCTAATTATTCTTTTTGTAAACTTTACTTTTCAAATTATTCCTTTTATAACATTTCTTTTTCTAATTGTTCCTTTTTTAACCTTTACTTTTCAAATTATTTACTTTGTCCTTTTTGTACTTGTTCCTTATAAGATGAAATCATGGTTTGAGTAGGTTGCTTGATTGTAAAAGTTATTCTTAAATCATGAGGTGGTTTGATGGATTTATATAGTATATTATCACCAAGTTATCAATGTTACTTTATATTTTATTCTTCAAAGCCCAACAATTATTCGTATGATGTTCATGCATTCTATGATAGGCACAACATATTTTTATTTCCTTATAGGATGCATAGGAGGTAATGTGACCAACTTGTTTCAAAAAAATTTCCTTAGAACCTCACTTGAACTCTTATCATCTTTATGTACACTTTTTGAAACATTAATTATAGATGTATTATATTTTGGCTTCAATTCTAGAGATGAAGTGTTTTGAGGCACAAAATATTTATATAGAGATGTAGATATATGATCGACACTTGCATGATCTGAATTCTTTGTGTATACAATCTTAATTTCAAGTGATGTAATCTTTAAACTGAAATATTGATTTTGATTTTACAACTCCTCTATGGATGTTTTCATAGTGACTATTTAATCTTGTAAGGGCTTTACAAACACAAGCCCTAGATAATTTTGATTGAATATGCATAACAATACCATCGAGAGGGTTTATGGGAGGTGGATGGAGATGAGGAGGAATATTTATATGGCATATTTTAATTTTATATAGAGGGGGCCACCCTACATCTTGGGATAATGACATCATGGACCTCCTCAAATCGAAAGTAACTATCACCACCTTAACAAAAGTTGGAAGGAAAAATAAAATAACCCATAGTAAGAGAATGGTTAGGGTTTTTTTATTGGTTCTCCATTTTGGATTTATTATGGCTTAAGAAAGATATTGAGATATAGGCAAGGCATAATTTGAATAGGTAAATAAACATGGTAGTTCTAGGGTTTTGGAAATGGAAACCCTAGGATTGACATATGAATCCTTAGAATGACGAAACACTAATGAAGATCTAAGGTTTGACATATTTCAATCAATGTATAGGTTCACCAATATATTTTATCCTAATTTGGTTTATGAAACCCTAATAGGGTATAAACTAGAATATAAATAAATATTATTAAATATGACATTTAAACACGAATCTGAATGTAGAAGTTTGAAATAGATTACTATGATTTGAAAAGTTACATATGCCAAATATAGTAAATACAACAAAGGGATAAGTACTTAGTTTTTTATTACCTGTTTGACTATGATTGACTTTTGATAGTGGAAAATAGACTGACACAAGTATGTGATTTATTCGATTCAGGTAATATGTTTTCATCTGTGTAGGGTCAGTTCTTTTAGATTTGAGTTAGTATCACTATCGATATTGAATTGAGTGGTTGATGGTGACCTATGCCAGAAAATAGGTATATGAATGTATGATAACTTTATTCTATCTTTAAAATCTTTGTATTTACAATTTTTAAACCTGATAATGCATGTAATTCTATAAATCAACTTCCTTCACCTTGACACCCTATGTGTGCGTATGAGGGATATAAACCTACAAAAATTGAGAAAGAATGTGTTGAGTTGATCCTAATCACCCCTATTTGATGATTGATCATTGCCTATGTGTGATATTTTGAGGAGAAAAAGCAAGCCACATCTAGTTCTCCCATCTAGTGTGATTGTAAAATTATGCTTCTTCACTATATGAATAGAACTAATGATTTAGCTTTGATACTTGATATTGTTTGCTTTGACTTATATTTTATATGTTTTAGATTTGACTTGTGACTATTCCTAGTGATAGATTGGTAATTTTTGAATAATATGATAGATTTGATTAGTATGTAATAGTGTATAGATATGAACCAGATAAGTGCTAAGTCATCTATCTAGTAAGGTTTTGATATATATATATATATATATATATATATATATATATATATATATATATATATATATATATATATATATATATAAGTCTAATTAGGAAATTTATCATGTAAACGACATGATAGGAAGATAGGTTGACCTTATTATTGCTTGAAGAGAGTCAATATCAATATGTTTGGGTCATTATCGACTAGAAATACCAACCCAACTTGACGATAGTAACCCACACACAAGAAAACTAAACTGAAGATCTAGAGATGTCTCTGTAGGATAGTAAGCAGTCTTGAAATAGATAGTGAGGTCCCTATAGGTGTGTAATAGCAGAACAAAAGGATCAAACTCATAAGGTAGCATATAGGTGTGAAAGAATGGTTAATTAGGAATATATTTGTGCATGGTAAATTTATGTCAAATTTGTTATTATCAATTACTTTATACCGATTTTTAGTATCTATACATACTAATTGGTAATATTTAAAGTTAATCTTATTTTTAATGAGTCGACAATGAAAATTTAAATAATATAAAGGCAATAAATAATGTATTTTAAAGTTTCACATTGAATTAGATGATTTATTAGTCAATATGAAATTCATATGGTATATAGAGCACATGACTAGTCATTAAATCAATCAATTACTCATTATCTATTAATTCACCCATGGTATGAAAAATATTGGCGATATGCCATGACTGGCAGGGAGGCTCCTTGATTTGATGTAAATAACCTTGACTGGAATGAAACACTTCAAATTTTACCATACCTCAATTGGACATGGGGATCCAAGACACTTTACATGGCATGGTATGATTTTTAAATTAAAATATTGATTTTGATTTTGTAACTCCTCTATAGATGTTCTCATAGTGACTATTTGATCTTGTAAGGGATTAATAAGCACTAGCCCTAGGTACTTTTGATTGAATATGCATACAAAGATCATCAAGAAGGTTTGTGGGAAGTGGATGGATATCAGGAGGAATATTTAAATGACCTATTTTTATTTTCTATATGAAGGACCAGCCTAACTCTTGGGATAATGATATCATGGACCTCTTTAGAGGGAAAGTAACTATCACCACCTTGAGGAAAGGTGGAAGGAAAAATAAAATAACCCATAGAAGGAGAATGTTTAAGGTTATTTGATTGGTTCTTCATTTTGTATTTATTATGGCTTAAAAAATATATTGAGATATAGGCAAGGCCTAATCTGAATAGGTAAACAAACATGGTGGTTATAGTGTTTTAGAAATGTAAACCCTAGGGTTGACATCTGAATCCATATAAGGATGGAACACTAATGAAAATCTAGGGTTTAACACATTTCAATCAATGTATGGGTTCACCAATATGTTTTACCCTAATTTTTTTTTAGAAACCCCAATAGAATATAAATTAGTATGTAAATTCATATTACTATATATGATATTTAAGCATGAATTTGAATGTAAAAGTTTGAAATAAATTACAATGATTTGGCAAGCTACATATGCCAAATATAATAAATACAATAAGGATAAGTACGTAGCATTTATGATTACTTGTCTAACTATTATTAACTTTTGATAGTGGAAAATAGACTAAGATAAGTATATGGTTTGTTTGATTCAGGTAATGTGTTTTCATCTATGCAAGCTCAGTTTTGTTAGATCTAGGTTAGTATCAACTGTTGATACTGACTTGAGTGGTTGGTAGTGACCTGTACCAAAAACATAGGTATGTGCATGTATTATATCTTTTTTCTATCTCTAAAAGCTTTGTATTTACAATGTCAAACTCTAATGATGCACATAATTCTATAAATCAACTTCCTTCACCTTGAAACCTTATGTGTACTTGTGAGGGCTAGAAACCTACAAAAATTGAGAAAGTATAATGGGCTGAGTTGATCCTAATCACCCATATTTGATTGTTAACCATTACCTATGTCTAATACTTCAAGGAGGGAAAACAAGCCACATCTTGTTCTCCCATCTAGTGTAATTGTGAAATTATGCTCATTTAATATATGAATGCAACCAATGAATTGGATTTGATACTTGATATTATTTGCTTTGACTTAGATTTGATTTGTGACTGTTCTTAGTGATAAATTTATAATTTTTGAATAATATGACATATTTACATAGTGTGCAATAATGTATAGATGTGTACTAGATAAGTGCCATAATCTATCCAATAAGGCCTTAATTTTTATATATAAATCAACTTCCTTCACCTTGTACCCTATGTGTGCACATGAGGGCTAGAAACCTATAAAAAATGAGAAAGTGTAATGCGCTGAGTTGATCCCAATCACCTATATTTGATGATTGACCATTGCCTATGTTTGATACTTCAAGGAGACAAAGCAAGCCACATCTTGTTCTCCCATCTAGTGTGATTTTGAAATTATGCTCATTTACTATATTAATGCAACTAATGATTTGGATTTAATACTTGGTATTTTTTATTTTGACTTAGA
Source organism: Torreya grandis (assembly GCA_037957365.1). NCBI lineage: Eukaryota > Viridiplantae > Streptophyta > Pinopsida > Cupressales > Taxaceae > Torreya > Torreya grandis. The sequence goes on from JARHVA010001583.1 coordinate 1,655,481, forward strand.
TTTGGTATGTTTTAGACTTGAATTGTGACAATTTCTAGTGATAGATTTATAATTTTTGAATAATATGACATATTTTCTCAGTGTGAAATAGTGTATAGATATATATCAAATAAGTGCCAAGCCCTCTATCCAGTAAGGCCTTGATTTGTATATATATGAGGCTAATTTGGAAATTTCTCATGCAACTGACGTACTAGGAAGATGGGTCGATCTTAAGGATAGTAGTTGTTTCTTAAAGAGAGTCATTACCGATAGGATTGGGTCATTATTGAATGGAAATACTGACCCAACTTGATAATAGTGACCCACACACAAGCAAACTAGACTAAGGATCTAGAGATATTTGTGTAGGATAGTAAGTAGTCTTGAAACAAATAGTGAGGCCCCTAGAGGTGTGTAATAGTAGAATAGAAGGGTCAAACTCATAAGGAAGAATGTAGGTGTGAAAGAATGTTGAGTTAAGGCCATATTTTTGCATGGTAAATGTATGTTAAGTTTGTTATTATCAAGTACCTTATGCCAAATTTTATTATGATACATAATAATCAATAATAATTAATCTTATTTTTAATGAGTCAATGGTGACAATTTAAATAATATAAGGGCAATAAATAATGTATTTTATTATTTCATATTGAATTATATGATCTACCAGTTAATATGAAATTCATATGGTGTATAAAGAATATGACTAATCATTAAATCAATCAATTACTCATTATTTATTAATTCACCGATGGTATGAAAAATACTAGTGATATGCCATGACTAGTATGGAGGCTCCTTGATTTGATTTAAGAAACCTTGACTAGAATGAGGCATGCCAAATTTTTTATACCTTAACTAGACATGGGTATCCAAGACACATCACATGGCATGATGAATCGTAATGAATTTTGACAACTATTCATGGGGATTTCACAACTAATCATATCTATAATATAATACTGGGAGACATATAAAAGTACCCATAAATACATACATTTACATACATATAACTATATTTACCCTTATTTGTAGCTATTGGGCAATACCTTTAACTACTTGGTGATGTCTAGATATACTTGCATATACATGGAAATAATATTAAATCCTATTGTAAACTACGGTAATTTGGTTGATCTTTGATTCAATGTTAAGATAGGATCTTAAAGTGAAGTGGCATTGACTATTGATCTACCAAATATCTCAAGAGTTAGACTCTTTCTTATAAATAGGTTAGCCATTTCAAATATCTATAAATTTTAGGATCCCCAATATAAAGAGCACTGTCGATTAAATATATAGAAGATATGGGTTAATTGTGTTGATCGATAACTAAATTGAATTACGTATTCGATGTTTTATTGATTTAACAGATGTGCATGTTTGGATTAGTGATGCAATGAGGGTCATTGATCTTTACAAGATAAATATTTACTATTGGTTTAATATATCTTTAAGCAATATGGAAAGAGTCTTCTTCCCTAATTCTTTGATCTGGTGATTATGCATCTTCATCATCAATGAACGCTTAAAAACCATTGATTTCAAGAATAATCAAGATGTCATAAATGCATAGTTTCACTTTATTAATAATTGTAATTTTATTTGATATGATGTAAATAAATTTAAATTTTTACTTGGTGTGCATACTTTTAGATGCATTAAAATAAGATAGACACCACTCATAACACTCATTCCTACCAATCTTTATTTGTGAGATCAAATACAAAATTTGGGGTTTCTATGTACATACAAGAATAATTTATCTTGTTATCTATTGTTTGTATTATTTGTTTTAGATAATTATTATTTTTAGATCTTTTATTAAATTAATATTATTTTATACTTGGTGGTTTGAAGGGAGAAATTTGATTGTATTATAGGTAATTTACAATAAAATTGGATTGGAAAAAATGAAATCGATTTAGATTATGATTACATTATTTATATATGTGTGGCATTCCATTTACTTTGATAATTGATTATGTATTTCAAATGAAATCACTATTGAAAACCATTCAAATGCAATGCTAATCTTATCAATGATGGAAGACTAAAAGTGACTCTAAAATATAAACTATAATGATAAACATGTCAATTGTTCATAGGAACTTGTCAAATGCAATATCTATTCACATACATATTTTTTCCTCCAAGTATGCATAAATAAAATATTTTGGATGAAAATGGAATAAACTAAATAGGAAAATTATTGGTGGGGTACAAACCATGTTAATCTAGTAGGAAATATCCTAGCCCAACCTTTAAGGTTCATCCATAGTTTTGTTATTAAAACAAAATCTTGTAGCTATTGGAAAATACATAGATATCCTTATAATAACATTTAGTTACATTTAAATACCTTTAAATTCCTAGAGATACATGTGAAATTTGTATGCACAGGCTATGATGACCTACAACTATCATCTTTCTCTCAATAGACTAAGATTTGAATAAGGTTAATCAAATAAACTCTATGCATACTTAGATGACAGGGTAAGGACCTATGATATCCTTAGACCTAATAGATGGTAATATACAACTCAAATGTCAAAAGTAAATGGTTCCAAATCCTAAGCCTATGACATAGGGATATATCTCTCACCAGGGATCAACAAAGACAAATGATTGTAACTATGATTGTAAATATGCAAGTAAAGGTAAATAATAGGTAAGTGATTATAAATAAGGTAGGGTATAATGGTGAACCAAATAGGGATCCATGCAACCTAAGGTGATAAATGGTAAACCTTAACAACCCTATATCTATATCAACATATTCGGTATAAGGAAGAAACTAAAAAAAGATACACACATACATCCACAAAGTAATAAACAACATATAATCTACTAAGTATGTAAAAGACATAATATATGGGTAGAAATACTTAGATTTTGGTGGACCCATCAATGCTTCAATCTCACCCTTTGGCTCAAGTGGTGCTTTAAAATAGATGTTGTAAGTTCAAGACCTCAAATGGTTGGATGAATACCTAGATATCCTTAGTTAGGACCTCCAAAATACCTCTCCCATTGAGCTTCACTAACACCACAAGACAATACCTCCAAGATAAGGTTCTAAACTCTCTAACTCTCCCAAATATTAATTAGGGGCATAAATAATAGTGAAAATAGAGTGTATGAATGTGATATATTATTTTTTAAATGAAATATGACCCATATATATGAGTCTAATACCCAAAACTAACTCAAAACTCTAGGTTGACAATACCGATATAACTGGAAGATGTTAGTTGACACAATATGGTATCACCCAAGCTGATACAATACAAATGATAGAAGATAGACTAAAAACTATATTAGGTTAGATGATATAGTACATTAAAGACTCAAGCATGAAACAAATTGTATCAACCAACATATAAAATAAGATATAGGGAAGCTAATAAATCTAGATGAAAAGTAGATGGAAAGGTAAGAAAAAAAGAGACTCAGAGGAGGTCAAATTAACAATAGTGATGGAGTGATAAAATAATATGCAAACATACCTCACAAAGTACCAAAAGCTAATCCCACCCCATTCCTGGTGCACCCTTTAAGGCATGCACTCAATGAGATTGATATTCCAACAAGCCACTACAAGAGAAAGTGTCAATAAAGTGATAAACGTAAAAACATCAAGTGTATACACAATTACCCTTCTCAAAGATACTTAATTTACCTATGGTTTTTTGTATATACATAACTGTATTTATCTTCAACATTTTGAATGAGTACATTAATTCCTTTTAAAGAGTTCCTCATTTGATGTGTTAAATTCATCTCCCCAAAAAAATGTTTCTTGGTGAAGAGGTGGATATAAGGCTATTAAATATGATAATATTCATGTATTTGGGTCCATATACCATTTTCCCCTAATTCACTATAAGTAAGAGGTAAAAATGTTGTTTCCCAGAGTTTTCATCTTGAAAATAAAGGGGTGAGCTTTCCATTACAATTCTTAGATTCCCTTAGACAACTTAAACAACCTTTATCCTAAGTGTTCCATGGAAATGAGAACATACATATGGGGGAACATGTGTTTCTTGAAGAATACACACTGATAAATAATAATCTCAAATAAAAAGACCTCCTTATAACTCAGTTAGAGGAAAATTTGAGGAATGTGGAGCTTGCATAACAATTTTAATATGGATTGTGAAACAAGGTTACAAATGATGTTATTGCAGATATATTACCAATTTAAAATTATGTGAATTTATTAGGATGTGAATAATATGATGATTTGAGGATAAATGGAAAAGAATCACTTCATATTAAGAAAACATATCATGGAACTTAAGAAGGGGGAGGATGGTTCATAAAAGAATAAAAGGGAGGGGGGGATAAAACTTCAAAGAAATTGGAAGATAGCATTCTAGAAAATATTTTGATGAAATTAGCGATGATGACTCATTTTGAGGTGTTGGGTTCTTCATAAACAAAATTTTGAGGAGATTTATAGAAAAGAGGACACATTTGGACATATACATAATAATGGGGAAGATACGTTCAATTATTTTAGAAGAGATATGTAATGACCTTTTACCAAGGGGCATTGCTTTAGTGTTCCTACAATCAATCATGACACATAAGGCTTTAAAAAATATGAATAAAGTTGATAGACGTAGTGTATTTAAGGGGGTTAATTCTTAAAAAACATGTGATAAATTGAAATCATGGTGTGAAAAATACTAGAATATTAATATGTATTGGAGGATAACAAATGGATATACCTTTGGAGTAAAGGTTGAAAGTGTAATGGTAAATGCTATTTTATTTTTTGTATCATATAAGAAGGAATGGAAAAACTATCGATGAAGTTGCATTTAAGCTCTAAATTGATTATCACGTGCATTATGATCATAATGGCCAAGTGTGTGAGATATTATTTGAGATATTTCAAAACAATGGACTAATGTCTTACTTAAGCCTTGGAAAATGAGATGGAAAGGAGGAATAAAAATAAGCTCTAACACATGTAACCAATAATGCATTTGAAGATAATATATTGAAATAAATATGACTGCTCCAAGTCAATCTGGTATTGTGTTAATAAACAAGATAATATTCAATGTTAAATTTTACAGGTGTCAGGATTTTACAGCCATTTGAAGTTTAGTTTTTAGTGATGATGTGTCACTAATAGGTTAAAAAAATTGTCCATGGTGCACTGTTTAAAATAAATACATACTAATGGTGTTTGAGGACCATTATACACAAGAAGGAGATACAATGTTTAGTGTTTCAAAGTTACATTCAATGATACCAAAGCTACTCTTTGTAAGAAATTTAAAATCACTTAATACATCACTCCATATTCATAATTTTTTTGCACACATCTACGTAGTATCTTGAAATTATTTGTCAAATTAGAAAATAAACATAACTATATTTGACTCAAGCAAAGGATGGGAGGAAAAAGTAAGAACCTTTATTGGATTATATGGCAAGGCATTGACAATTGTGAGAAACTAACCCATGGACAAAATAAATAATAAAAATGTAAGTTTACCTAGCTAAGCCTTAGTATAATGCATCATTTTCATACAATTTTATTTATAATCATTTGTTATGATTTATAACTAATACTTGGGTTGATTTCCATGCTCATTTATTATGCTAGACATGTTGGAGTGCAAATATTTTTAAGATGTTTTGAGAAATTCAAAGAATAACACAATAATATGGCAGGAGTAAAGGGACCAAAATATATAGAAACACAATTTTTTTCTAAATACAAAAATTTAAATGGATTCATGCTAGGCTAAGGGAACCATACACCTTTAAAATAAAAACATACAATGATTATACTTATACATAGTTATTTTAACTTATTTTATATTTAATGATTTAAATAAGCTAAGGCCATTGAATATTCAAATTATATAAGATATGTCTGAATTACTTAGATATGAATGCAACAAGTAGGTTTTGGAATGATAAATTGCACTAATGAACAAGAGAATAGGGTACTTATCTTTTTTTATTCTATTTAGGTTTGTGTCTATGTATAATCTTCATAAATGCCTCAAAATGGATCTTTGGTTGGTCATATAAAGATTTGATAATGTTCAGATGTATGTGGTAACTGGATGTCTAATTTTTGCCTAATAATTCTCTATGAAATGTGCCAGATTGATCTTTCACAAATCTCTATACATGCTTGTAAATATGTTTTCTATTTAATTTCATAGATTTAGTCTTGTGAAAAATTTTAGATTTGTCTTCCTTCACCTTAAAATCCTAGATCCACTTCAAAATTTTGCTTTCCCTATACACTATAACATTTTGACTGATTAAAGTCACTTTTAGTGTCAAAGCTTATGGCACCATAACATCGTATGAAACTATAGAGACTTTAAAAAATTTAGACTAAAGGTTGTGTATTTTCATATGACTTAAGGGTTCCTTAAGGCTGACTTTAAGTAGATGACTTAAATGCACCTTTAAATAGGCAACATAAAGATGCCTTAATGATAATGTTAGCATGAGGTTGCATGTTTGACTTTAAGTCAACTTAATTAAAGTTGCATGTTAATTCAAATGTAATACTTGTTAGATTAGTGTAAAATTTCTCATTGGTAAATTTAGGGCATCATTAATAGCTATATTTTTTGATTGATCTATGTGAAAGGATTTAAAAATAACATATTTACAAATTTTTGTTTAGCTATTTAGGGTCTTAAGAGTGATCAAAATTGAGGGGTATATTTAAATATGAATGATTGTTTAAGCATTTTCCCTTCAACATGAATCACTTAAATAATAAATATTTTTTAATTGAAATATAAAATTTAACTTAATTTTTAATTGTATTAGGTTTTTTAGATGGTGAAAGTAGTTTTATATTAACAATGCAATACATCTGCCAATAAACATTATAGTATTTGGATTTTTCAAATATCACATTGATTAGTAACTCCATTACATTATCCATAAAGTTTACACAAATTAATGGTGTATGGTTGTAATATAGATGCATCACTCTTTCATGTTTGATTTTTTTCTGAAAATAGGGCTTCATACTTCATTATATAACAAATATATTATGATTTTTTGATTTAATTTTCTAAGCAACAAGGAAAAAGTTTTAAATGAGAGTTAAATGGATGTCAAATTTAAAACTATGCATTAATTATTAAATCATGAACATTACAATCCTCCACCATCACCTCAACTTCCATTTTAGAATGCATATCCTCATAATAACTTAAGTTATAACTTGTACAAATATATTAAATTTAATATCTTTCTAAAAATATCGATAGATATGTATCTCAAGGTTCTTATTTTTCATTTTTCATATGGTTTTGCCCATTGAAAGTTCCACATTGATAAAAACATCCACCACCTTTTCTATAAATATTCCTTTGATTGGTGATAGATGGCCTTTATACGAGTGTACAAATATGTTGGGCTGAAAAAACATATTCCCACTAAAACAAAAAGGGCTCCAAACTAATTTGTATGCCTAAGATTTTATGACTTTTGATCACCTTCTCCAAAAAAAAGGAAACACTACCATATTAAATTCAAATGTATGTCAAATTGTCAATCTTCCATTTTTATTGGCATTTCATACTAATATTTCACTACACCACCCGTTTAGCTACCATTATAAGTTACACATATTTTCATAATTAGGCATATATATTTTTACATCTTTGCATATAATATAATATCAAGTATTTTGTACAATATAATTAAGCCCAAATTAACTTTGATTGGCCCTTGTGTGCATATCATATTGAGCCAATCAAGGAATTGGTTCAATTTGGTATGAAATTAGGGCCAATTGAGCCAAAATACACAAAATGTAAAAATATAATTATGATCAGGGATTAGTTTGCCCCATTTGTGTACCACATTAAAACCAATCAAGTGATGAGTTAAATGTGGTGTGAAAATGGGGCCAATTAAACCCAATACAATCAAAGGTGACAACTTAATGTGGATTATAGATCGATTGGCCCCATTTGTGTACCACATTTAAATGATTTGGTGATTGGTTCAATGTGGTGTACAAATGGGGCCAACTAAGTCCAAACAAGAAAATATGATAATATAATGTGGATTATGACTTGATTCACTTTGTTTACATACCATATTTAACTAATTGAATGATTAGTACAATTTGGTATGTAAATAATGGAAATCAAGCTAAAATATACCAAATGTGACAATATAATATTTATATTTGCTCTCGATTGGCCCCATTTGCATACGTAATTGAATTTAGTGTGCAAACATGGCCTATCAAGGCCAAATCCACCAAATGCGATAATCTAATGTGAATAATGGTGATCAACCCCATTTAGATACAACATTTAACCAATCAATTAGTTGATTCAATGTGTTATACAAATAAGGCCAATTGATCCCAATAAAACTAATGTGCAAATATAATGTAGATCAGGGCTCAATTACCCTCGTTTACATACCATATTGAACCTATCAAGTTATTGGTTAAATGTGGTGCATAAATGGGAGCTATAAAGCCCAAATCTAATGAATGTGATAATCTAATGTGGACTAGGGCATGATTGGCATAGTTTGCACATAATATTGAATTAATTGATTAAATGGTTCCATGTGGTGTGTAAACAAGGTCAATCAAGGATAAATCCAAAAAATGTGACAATCTATTATAGATTAAGGCTATAATGGCTCTATTTGGATACCACATTAAAATTATCAAGCGATTACTCAAATGTGGGGTATAAATAGGGTTAATAGAGCTAAAAATAACCATGACAATTTAATGTGGATTAGGGCTCAATTGGCCCATTTTCATACCACATTAAACATATCAAGTAATTGGTTGTATGTGGTATAAAAATAGGGCCAATCGATCCCAAATCCATTGAATGTAATAATATAATGTGGATGAGTGCTCAATTAAATCTGTTTGCACCCCAGATTTAACCAATTGAATGATTGGTTCAACATGGTACATAATCAAGGCCAAAAGATCCCAAAACAACCAAATGCAATAATATAATGTATATTATGGATTGATTGGATGTTTTTACATACTAATTTGAATTAATCAAGTGGTTGGCTCAATGTGGTGTATAAACAAAGAAAATCAATCCCAAATCCACTAAATGCAATAGTCTAATGTGGATTAGGGCATGACTAGCCCTATTTGGATCCCATACTGAATTGATTAAGTGATTAGTCTAATATTGTGTGAAAATAGGGTAAACTAAGCTAAAATAAACTAAATTCAATAATCTAATATAGATTAGGGCTTGATTGGTTGAACTGATTGAGTAATTAGTTAAATGTGGTGCACAAATAGGGCACATAATGTGTAAATCCACCAAATGTGATAATATAATGTGTATTAGGTATTTATTATCCCCATTTGAAAACCACATTAAAATGATCAAGTGATTAGTTTAATGTGGTGCACAAATAGGGTCAATTGAGACCAAAATTAAAAAAAATGTGGATTAACACTCGATTGACATCATTTTCATACCAATTTAAGTAAATTAGGTGATTGGTTTAATGTGATGTGTAAATGGGGAAAAATAATCCTAAAAAACTAAATATGATTATTAAATGTGCATTATGGAGTAATTGGCCTCGTTTGGGTATCACATTGAATTAATTGAGTGATTGGTCTAATGTGGTTCATAACTGGGGCCAATTACACCCAAACCCAATAAATGCAATGGTATAATGTGGGTTGGGGTTTAATTCACCACATTGGCACAAAACATTAAACCAATCGATCAATCAATTTAATATGGTGCAAAAATATGGCCAATTAAGCCCAATTCTACCAAATATGATTGTTTAATTTGTATTAGGGATCTATCAACCCAATATATGCACCATATTTAATTGATCAAGTGGTAGATTCAATGTGGTGCACAAACAGAGCTAATTGAGCCCAAATCCACTGAATATGACAACCTAACATTGATTAAGGCTTAAATAAACTAGTTTATGCACTACATTGGGTTGATTGAGTGATTTATTTTAATATTTCATGAAAATAGGGCCAATTAAGCTTTAAAAATACAAAGTATGATAATGTAATGTGGATCAGGGCTCAATTAGACCCATTTGTATACCACATTAGACTAGTTGAGTGAGTGGTTAAATGTGGTGCATAAATAGGGATAATCAAGCCTTAATACACATTATATTATCACATTCAACAAAATTTAAATTGATTGGATACATTTACGTACCACATTTAACTTGTCAATTGATCAGTTGTATGTGGTGCATAAATGAGGCCCACTAAGCCCTAATTTATATTACATTATCACATTTAAAGGATTCGGGAGCTATTATCCTTATTGACACACTACATTTAATTGATCTAGTGCTTGATTTAATATATTGTGAAAATGGGGCCAATCGAACCCTAATAAACATTACATTGTAACATTCAATGGATTTGGACTAAGTTTACCCTACTTGAACACCACATTAAACCGATCAATCAATCAATTCAATGTGGTGCATAAAGGGGGCCAATAAATCCATAATAAACATTACATTATCATATTTAATGAATTTTAATCTTGATTTTCTTTGTTTGCACACTGCATAGAGTCGATCAATTGAGTAGTTAAATGTGGTAAATAAGACCAATCTAGCCCTAATATTGATCATGTTGTCACATTCCATGGATTTTAGCTCAATAATCCCTGTTTGTGCATTAAATTGACCCAATTGATTAATCATTTCAATGTGATGCACTATGATGCAAAAACAAGGCCAATCATGCCTTAATCCACATTTCCTTTTTGCATTCTACATATTTTGGCGTGATTGGCCCTGTTTGCACATATGTGATGTGAAAATGGGGCTAATTGAGCCCTAATCAACATTGCATTATTGAGTTAAATGAATTTGGGATTGATCAGCCTCATTTTCACACCATGTGGTGTGCAATCATGGCCAATCGAGCCCTTATTCACATTAAATTATCTCATTTGGTTGATTTTAGCTCAATTTACCTCATTTGTGCACCACATTTTAAATTTTATTAGGGAAGGTTATTTTTAGTGTGGGTAGGAATGTTTGGTGTATGATTAATTTTAATTAATTAATAATGTGAAACATGGCTAGGCAAATTATAATCAAATAAGTGGTTTACAAATCCATAATGTCACTTTTCATTATCTAGAAGAGTTATTAGATTTATTTGACAGTTCATTCTTGGTTTGGAGTTAAAACATCTACCTATGTAACATTGAGATAGAGGAATATGTTTCAAATTTGAATGGGAGTTATTAGAGGGAGAAGGGTGATGGAGATGACTAGGATTAGGTTGAAGGTGATTAGACACTAGTTCATTTAGGAATATTTAGGAGGGGTCCATATTCTAACCCAATCGAGGTGTCTACAGATAGCAGATGAAAGACTTCATGGGAGGATTGTTAGAAAGGCTAGCACACATAGGAGGAAGATTCAAAGGGTTATAAGTCAACTCTAAACATTTCAAAAGGTAAGGATATCATGATGGATCCCATCTTATTTTATAAGGTATTTCACTTGGACATTCCTACATCTCTGGTTACCAAATCTATCCCTCAGATAGATAATGCACTTATTGACAAGATTTTAGGTGCAAATCCCAATATTGATGATGTATGTAAATGCACATATTGTAAATGGAAACAAAAAGGTCATATGGAAATTTATTCTATATTTAAAGGCTTCTTTAGTTTCAAATTTAATAATAAAGAGGATTTTTCTAAAGTACTTTTTTGGAGGTCCATAGTTTTTTAGAAGAATGGGTTGATTTTTGAGAAAATGGAAACCCTATTTTGATCCTAATAAAGAAGATATTAATATGTTGCTCATTTGGGTTAGATTACTAGGGCTTCCTTATGAGATTTGGGAATAAGAAAAATTGCATGCTATTGCTAGGATGATGGGTTCATTAATATCTATTGATGTGGTGACTAGAGTTAAGTCGAGATTATTATTTGTTAGGATGTGTGTTAATGTTGTTGTTGGGTAATCTTTACCAAATTCAATTAATATACATTATTTTTTGGGAGTTTAGAATCAAAAGATATATTTTGATGACTCTCCATTGAAATGCAATATTTGTTCAATGTTGGGGCATAATACCAAAGCTTGTCCTACTAAAATCAAGAATCTCCTACTAAAATCAAGAATCATGCTCAAAAATCAAAAGATATGAAAGTTTTCCATAAAGTATATAATGTAGTGACAAAAATACAAGATGTTAATAGTTTTGAAGTCGCTATTAATAAGCAAACATTGGAACAAAATCATATCCATGTACCGATTGAACTATGTAATGGAAATGAGGTGTTGACTCACAAATTGGTTGTTAAAATGGTAGATCAATAGGAGAAGTAGGTTATGGAAGCTCTAATATTAGAATATAAGATATCTAGGCATATTGATGATGATAGTGCACATGCAATAACTGTTAAAGAGATAAAGAAGATTGTTCAAAGAGTGGAAATGTCTACAAATTTTTTTATTTTCTCATAATTTAAAATTTTAAAATAACTACAGGAAGGTGATTTAGATAAATTAAAAATAGTTCTTTATTCTTTGGAATAGGTGGAGGTTCTTATCCCTGATAAATTCAATGGCAATGCTTATCTACCTCCAACTATTAAAATATATATGAGAGAAACTATATATGAGTTGTGTAAAGACACTAGTACTCCAACTTCAACTATTCAAAAGAATATATGAAAATTTAATTTTGATCTAGGAAAAGATGATGGTTCTCTAGCTTCAATTACTCCAAGGATACAAAAAATATTGGTATGAAATATTGGAAAGAAAAAGATAGATGTAACAATTTCTAATAAGGTGGGAAAATGAAGAAAAAAGGAGTCTAGACACAAATCAACAGAGAAAGAGATAATTGATGGAACCTAGATGACTATAGTAGTATTTGGGAACTCTTTATAAGTGTCAAAATAATTTTTATTTCATGAAACAAAGGGGGTCTTAAAAACTCTACTAAACATATAATTTTGAAAGACCTTATCTATAATCATAAACCAATGATTGTAGATGTTTAAGAAACAAAAAAGTCATCTGTTATGTGTTGATGTCGCTAAGTTCCCTTAATGTTCAAAGAACACTTCTCATTTTAGAATTATAAGAATTCATAAGCATGAGTAGCAGGTTTTGGCAACTTATGTCACCTATGATGAAATAAAGGTAGAGCAATGTTTAACTATTCCAAAAAAATTATATATAATTGATGGTTGGGAGCCACCATGGTCCAAATCTTTGTAAAGTGTAAGTATCTATGCTATTAATGGTGAATTATGATCAACGTTTAAACTATAGACTAGTCCAAATGGTTATTTATAATGAAATCTAAACTAGAGTGATCTGGTTAAAAAACAAATCAAAAGATAAGGGTAATATAGAAAGAGAAAAAGTGATTGATGATCTTAGCCCCAAACATTATGACAAAGTTTCAATTACAATTGAGTTTGAATTCAACCAGTATATAGTGCAAAATAGCATAAGCTCATATCTCACTACACACCAGGCAAACCTCTAAGGATGATATAAAGAAGTACAAGTAAAAACTGAATTTACTTTAAAGATTTGCTACCACACTCAAATAACATTTGCACATCCTAATGTAGAGCAAATAAAATCAATCAAATTCAATATCATTCAACTAATCTAGCACAAGCACAAATTAGCAACCCTGTAATTAAAGATGCAACTCATAATTCATAGAAACCAATCAAATCTAAGACTTATTACTAGCAATTGAGAGAAAAGCCATATAACAATTGACACAAATAAACTTGGACAATCTTTACATAATTCCTTGATTGTATTAATTGCTCAAAGCATAAAATTTTTTCTCAAAATTCTCTCCTTTTATAAAATGGTAGTACTACCTTTTATAGGAGGATAAGGTAGTATATTAGTTAGTTACAAGATACAAATATACAATAAGTAAGGATAGTTGTCCTTTTTCTATAAAGTTCTAGAATACACTTTATTTTCTAAAATAAATTGGCCTAAAGGCAAATATGCTAACAAAATAGCATATGCCTTTAAAAAAGAATATTCTAATTTCAAAATGTTACAAAGCTTTTCAAAATGGAATATTACTCAGTTGTCTAGTGCGCCTTGTGCTGAAGGATTATCTTGTTGATCTTGAAGGATCTTCATGGCTCTCTGATGTTGCTCACTGACTAGTTCCAAGTCAACAACATGTTTTTTGAGACATTTTTCCTCTTTATTAGCTAAATAATTCAATTTCCTATCATTTTTGGCCATGGCTTCCTTAATGCTTCTTGCCTCTGATATCCTTTATCCTACATTAAGGACCATGTCCATGATTTTACTATTGTCTACCCCAGATTTTCCCTAGATCTTACCTTTGATTTCTTACATCACCAAAGTAGCCTTGTGTTTGAACTCATCATTTTCCATGATGCCAAGGTCATTTTTTTTTGTGGAGTTGGTGATCATGGTGCCAAGGAACTTTTCAATTATTTCAATTAGCTCCTCATCATCATTTTAAGGAGTTTATCTAGATCTTTGGACCAAGCATTCAAAATTTTGACCTTTTTAATAATTATTCCAAGGATTGCATTAAAATGTCCCAAACCAATGGTTTTGAAACTAGGGATTTGACCTTCAACATGTATGATGACAAGATCTGCTATTTTATCTTCTAAAGATTATCATTGGGATATTAGGCCTTTGGCCACTGTATTCTATTGTGCTAAGCACTTTGCCTCAACTTCATTGATTTTAAGGCACTAAACATGTCATAAAAAGATTCATCAAGCATTTTAACCATTGCCTCTAGGACTGATAGCTTTACCTGGGTCTCCAAATTCTCTTTTTCCTTCTCTAGGTTGTATATCCTTTGCTTCATGCCCTAGATTCCTGCTTTGATCTGGGTTGAGTGAGCCTCAACTAGGATTTCAATATCTTCCTCATGGATGGGAAGTTCACCAAGCTACTATCCCCCAACTAGGGTTAAGCATGCAAATGGCTCAACCTTTTGAAAGGTGAATTCTTTAGTTCCCATCATGGACTTTATAGTTATCACTCTTTCTAGGCCTATTGTCTCAGGGTTGAATTGTAAAGTGGTAGTTGGTTTTATGTACTTTTGAGGTTCAAGAGTCTTTATGTGGGTGTTTCTTGAGTCTCTTAGAGTCTCTATTTACTTTCTATCTAACCCTGTAGTGGTCACTATTCTTCTCTCTTCTTCCTTCATTAAAGCCCTTATCCATGGCTTGATATCATCATGTACATAAATATTAACACTCTTGGTTAGGGCCCATGAGTGGTGCTAGGTGGGGATTTTTTGCTTTTTCCCTTAAATGAACCAATTAGGGATGATTAGTCCATGAATGGGGTATTTATCACTGAATAAGTTGATTTCACTAGTAGGGTGAGTGAAAGTCAACTTGGGCTTCTTTTGCCCAACTAGGACCATTTCCAATTCTGGCTTTCTCTTCTTTAATGGTGTCACTAGGACTAGATCCAGGGTAGGCTCTTTCCCTTTTCCTTTCTTAGCCTCCTCTGTTTAGGCTTGTGCTTCCTCAACATGCTCCTCCTCTTCATTAGAACCATACACCTCAACAAGGATCTTGAGGGCATCTTCCAATGTTTCATCAAGATCCAAGGTAATCATGTTTAGGTATTCAATTGGGGATGTTGGTCCTTAAGGTAGGGTTGAGGATGAGGGTCCCTCACCAAGCCTTTCTTATACCTTTTCCTTACCAAGACCTTATGGGATCTATGCTTGGGCTTGTTTCCCTTCCATTTGGGGTTACTCTTGAGGGGGCCTCAAAGAGCCAAGAAATAAATGGTATTGCAGAGGTCCCATTTTCCATATGTCACCTGGTGGCTTCTGATCACTAGCCAATATATGATCAAGTCTAATGTTATGTCTCTTAATCCTAGCCAATATTTCTTCAAAATTGTTTTCTTTGATGTATAATGTGTCATGGACACTGATCTGGTGCTCATATACTGGCTTGGGCAATTTCTTAGATTTCAAATGTTGGAGACCATGCTATTAAGGTTCCACTACTTCAGCCCATCACATTGCATGTTGAAATATTCCATGTGCTTAGATATAATACTTATCTAATCCCAATTTTGTAGCATAGTTTTGCCAATGGTTATAGGAAAGGGATGGAGGAGACCCTTCCTCTTATCTTTGCACACTTTTCACACACTATGAACAAGTTGGTATGCAATTTTTTGCTCTGCCAACTTGATGGGAACATAGACAGGAAACTTGTAAGGTTGAATCAAAATCCCTTAAATTCTTATCACTCTA
This sequence comes from Torreya grandis, assembly GCA_037957365.1. Lineage (NCBI taxonomy): Eukaryota > Viridiplantae > Streptophyta > Pinopsida > Cupressales > Taxaceae > Torreya > Torreya grandis. Next base: position 1,671,772 of record JARHVA010001583.1, read on the forward strand.
CAATCTAAATACAACCATATGTCTCCCATTAGCTCCACATATTTCTTGACTAAAGGGCTGACCCTAGGCATGGGGATCCCTGTAATGGCTTCTACTAAAGTAGGATAAACACAATCATAAATGAACTACATGTTGTGTCTATACTTGAATATGTGTATCTTTGAATAGTGATGGGAAACTACGAATTTACCCTCAGGTGACTAATTTTTAATATAGGGGATCTTGGTGTAGGCTAGTAAGGCATACAATAGATAGGACATCATGAAACACTATGTACTAGTCTTCTTCTTGATGGCCATGAATTTTCATTCTAGATAGATGCTCATCATCTCTCCAATTGGGGGAGTGAGCTCTTTGTTTACCATGAAGTAGATGTAGGACACCCAACTCTTATTGACATAAGTGGTTGAAAAGGCTCCAAATATTCTATTTAACAAAGTCATAATTACCCTAATCCCCTCTTTAAATTGAGTAATTTGGATATTTGTAGCAAGGTCTCTGATCACATGGTTCCTTTGGAGCAACCATGGCCTAAGGATGGTGTTTAAGTCATTTTTAACAGTCCATTCCTTAATGGTGGGCTAGTCTACTTGGGTTTTCTAAAGTTTTTAGTAACTTTTGAAGGCTAATGGGTAAATGTATGAAATTATCTTAAAGTTACTTTCATGAATAATCCAACCTTGTTCAATTCTATAGTCTTTAAAAATGGTAGTAAGGATGTCAATACAGTGGATTACCTCAGGTTTGGAAACAACATGGTGGAGATTGGCCATTTGAATTGAAATTATGCCATAGTATCTTTTATTCATAGTGGTAATATTTTGTTCATCCTTTGTGATGGGATACATCTCTTCAATGGTCTAAAAGAGTTCAGACTAGTTTTTATTACCCGTGTTCAATACTACAGTGTCCAGGTTTGTGTCTTTAAAGACTCTCTCTTCATTATCTGTAGATAGATATAACTCTGTCTCATCCCTATATTATTACCTCCAAGATGTCATGGCTTTCAAACTTCTAAATTACTCACCACTATGTTGTAAATGTCTTTTGGGTTAATTCTTTTGTGCTCAGATTATAATTGGACTCTTTTCAACTTGATTATGATTGATCCAAGTTCAAATTAGGGTATTTTTTGTAGGTTTAGGGTTCTCCTAAAGCTTTAATGGTGATGGATTACTTGGACTTAGGCTTATTCATGCCTTAGATTTGATTTTAATCTTTGAATTTATACACTTGCCTTTTTTAGCACACAATATCTTCATCTTTATCATTTTATGCTTGTGTGGTGCTTACTTGGAATTTATCTAACAACTTTCATGGCATTTTTCATAAATTCCTTCAAATCACTAGCCATTATTTTTTGAAGTTTGCCCTTTTGTTTCATGTCATTAGATCACCATCCAAGGATCAATGTGGGCCATTGATTGTGATCTGAGATCTTGCATGTTATTGGCCATATTTGCATCAATCCCCATAGTTGTGCCACTTGTCACCCTCATGGGATTTTTGAGCTCTATATTCCACATTAGTTACCTATTGAATGCGTGTCTGCCATGTTTCAAGATCATGGGCTCTCAGAGTTCTGTTGAATAGTCATTGGTGATTTTGCATCATTAGATCATTCAATCTTGATAAAGAGTGAGTCATTGATCCTACAAGATGCACAAAATTTAATTAGTGTATGGTCATATAAAAGAACTTAGGTTAAAATATTTTAAGCTAATTTTATTTCATGCTAAAAACATGCCATAGACTTAGGTTAAAGTATTTTATTCTAAGTTTCAAAACATGATATCAAATGACCCCTCAAATGATATAAAACATGCCCCTTAGTCTAAGTAAAATATTCAAAGAGCTTAAATTTGATGGCCTTGTGGATGTCAATGACGGCCTCATGGGTGTCAAATGACATTTGTGAGGATGTCAAATTTAAGTTTGTCAAGTTTTTGTATTCCATAGATCTCGGATTTAATTCACTCAGTCTGATCAAGAGTTACAATGAGGTGAGAGACATTGACTATGATTTGAGCAGTTGCATGCCATTGGTTCAATTTAATTTGTGGGACCATTTTTTATCAAGCTTTTAATGCGAGAGTACTACATGGTGACCTTATAGGGCTTCCTAAGTTTTTTATTTTTTAGCACTATGTTGACTTCATCCGATCAATAGTTTTGATAAGGAATGAGCCATCATTTATGATCTAGATGCTCGCACATGATTGGTCTGAAAGAACAAATGATTAGGTTCACCAAGTATTCTTTGTTCCTTCATATTATCCCCTTGAGATGAAGCATAGACCATCAGATCTGTAAAGAAGTAATGCATTTAAGTTAGGTCTTGGGTAGATAGAAACTTAGGCTAAAGATTTAAGACTAAGGTCTTGTTTGCGTTGATAAATATGAATGGGGCCTTAGGGTTAAAACTTTAGGATAAAGTTTTAATAAAGGGACCATGATAAAATAAAAGGACCCTTCTAGCATAACATTAGACCATGTTAGAAATATAAGGAATAAAGGGGGAAAATAAAGGAGACTAAGCATAATTTTTAGGCTAAGGTTTGGTCATGGAAAGAAACATAACCAAGACTTAACATGAAAATTGGGGCTTAAATATAAAATAAATTTGAATTATTCCCACCAAAAGTGCTCCCACCAACATTTGAATCAAGTATTTAAGCTAGGGTTTTTTGAAGGAGGGTTTTTAAAACATGAATCTAAGCCTGAACTTTCACAGACCAAAAGCTAGTAAAATCTTGAATGAATATAAACTATGAGGATCCAAGCATGATCTCTTCATAAGGGCTCCATGAAACCTACAACTTATCACATGAAGGGCAACTATTAACAACATTAGGTTACCTTAAAGTAAAACTACAAACTAGTAGGTCAACTTTATCAAAGTGGATGATCTTCAAATTCTAATAATGTTCAGAACATGCCATGTTTTTAGTATTAAGGTTAAAAGTATCTCAAGGGTCCCAACTTTCAAAACATGGGGGTATGTTAACCTCAAAAATATGATTATGAACATCAAAAATAGTTTGTGGAAGAATGCTTTAGGTTTGGTTGTTAAGATGGTGATTTTGGAGGATTGGTCACTTTCTAGGATCCATCTCTATTAAAGGATGATATTTTACTTTCTAATAACCATCATATTTCCATTCTATTTACTAACACCCCTGATAATTCTAGATGGATCTTTTTTAATATTTACACTCTAAACAACTGTCGGTGGAAGGAAATTATGGGAGGAGCTTTTTAATTTTAGTAGTTCCTATCAAACTCTAAGATGGATAATTGTTAGGAATTTTACTACGCCCCTCTCCTTTGGAGAAGAAGGGTCGAGGACATGATTTTAGTAAGAGTATGGATTATTTTTATTATTTTATATCCAAGAATAGTTTGATTAATATTGAACTAAGAGATTATACCTTTACTTGGTCAAACAAACATCATGGAGATCATCTTAATTAGGTTTGTATTGATAGATTTATTGTTTCTCTTATTAGTTTTTTAACCATATTTTTAAATCTTTCTTCTCATCCTAGAATTGGATCGGATCATAATCTATTGGTGCTTAATATGAAAGCTGATGCTAAGATGAGAAAAACTCCTTTTCACTTTGAAAAAATGTAGTTCATCCTGATCTTAAGGATAGAATCAAGGAGTGGTGAAATTATTAAGTCAATGTCTGCCGTGTTTATACTTGTTAAGAAACTCAAGCATGTGAAAATGCACATTAAAAATGGAATAGAGAAGTTTTTGGGAATATTTTTGAGAGAGAAAAGAGTATCAAAGGGGAAATAACTCTTGTTGAAAAGGATATAGAGGCTAATGGTATGAACCAAGACATTTATTGGAGGGAAAAGAATTTATTTTGTGAGTTTTATTGTCTCATTTCTAAGGAGGAAATTTTTTGGTGCCATAAATCAAGAGCATTGTGGCTTAAAGAAGGAGATAGAAATACTAAGTTTTATTATTTGTCCATGCTTAAGCACATAAGCTCTAAAAAGATTATTGAAATCCAAAAATATAATGGGCACTCAATTTATGATCTATCATCCATTAGAAATGAAGTTATTTATTTTTCAAAAATTTGTTTACTAAGGATGATACTCTTATTTTTTACCAAAGTTCTAAGAATTTAGATTTGATCCCTAATATCATTACTTCTGGAGATAACCTCAATCTTTCTAAATATTTTTCTATTGAATATGTGGGTTTTATGGTATCATCTATGGAAAGGAATAAAGCTCCTCACCCTAATAGCATTCATGTAACCTTTTTTCAGTAGTTTTGGGAAGTGGTTAAATCAGATGTTACTGCTACTATGGATGAATTATTTATCTCTAGAAAAATTCTTAGATAACTTAATAACACTTTCACTGCTGTCATTCCTAAGTTCTTTGGTGCTAAGGATTTTAAGATATTTCATCCTATAAGTTTGTATAATATAGTGTATAAGATTTTTACTAAGGTTCTTGCTTTGAGATTACGACATCTTCTTCCTTTCATCATTTCTAAATAACAAGGAGGATTGGTGGTTAGTAAAGAAATTTAATATGAAATTATTTTAGTCTATGAAATGATACATTCTATGGAGAAAGGTAATAAATAAGGGATGACATTAAAGCTTGATATGAATAAAACTTATGATAGAGTTTCTTGGGATTTTTTGATAGATTTTTGGAATGGTTTGGCTTTGATATTGCTTTCTAAAGGCTAGTTACAGCATGTATTTACACAAAAATGTTCTCTATCCTTATCAATGTATCTCTTGTTATATTTTTTATAGGTGCTCGAGGGATCAGGAAAGGAGATCCCCTTTCTCATTTTCTTTTTATTATCTTTGTTGAAGCTCTTAGTAGATCCTTATCATTTGTTGTAACTAAAGGAAGATTTAAGGGAATTAAATCATATTCTAATGTTGATCATGTAACTCATCAACAATTTTTTGATGATATGATCATCATGGCGTAAGACTCTGTTAGAGAAGCCAAGGTTTTAAAAAATATCCTTAACAAATATGAGAATGCTTTAGAGTAGAAAATTAGTATGGAAAAAGTGAGCTAGTTTTTGTCAATACTATTTTTATTAGGAAACATATAATTGATAATATTTTTGGGTGCAAGGTTAAATAACTTCCTACCTCTTATCTAGTTATGCCTCTTTTTGTGGATAAAATACTAGTGGGAGTGTGTAATTCTTTATTAAATAGGTTTCAAAGAAAATTGGTTTGTTTGAAGGGTACGCTATTGTCTCAAGGTGATAAAATTTTTTTTATTAAAGGTAAAAGTGGGTTTTATAGGGACCCTACCCATAAAAAAACTGCCTCTATGGCCAATAACATAGAGAAAAATATTGACAAACAATGAAAGTAACACAAGTCCACAACAAAGACATAACAAAAAAATAGTTGATACATAACTTACATTACATAGCAAAGAAAATTAGTTATGGCTTTTCTTCCATTCCTCATAAGCTATAGTCAACTCCTCTTTCATACTTTGGAAATTGTTCTCCAAACCGCTAACCATTTTATCCTTTTCAATCAGAGTATTCACTCCTTTAAGCTTTTTCTTGGGCCTAGTTTCATTCTCACTTTGTTTTGCATTGTTAAAAAATATAGATAGCCCTTCCATATTTTGCATTTCATTATTCATTGTTACTTTACTAAAGCTAACAAGAAGATTAAGCTTATCTTTGAGATCTCTATTCTCCTTATTTAACATATTAATTCTATCAGTAAAAATCTCAATCTGACTAGCCATTTCCACTTCCCTCTCCCTTGTACAATAAATCCCATGTTTTTTGTTGATGTTATTTACCTCTTATTTCAGTCTTGAATGATCCTTCATAAACCAATGTAGGAAAGCTTTATGAAGGTTTACCTCATCTTCCAAAATTTCAAGTTTGCTTTGATTCTTTATTATATCCTTGAATGAGGTCAAATCAAAGTCTGCCTGAATATTAGAATGAGGATCCTTTATTTGTACACCTACATTGTCATCATTCCCTTTACTACATATAGCATTATATTTTATGCCTTCCCTATGTACAGGTAAGTGAGTCTTGATTTAAGTATTCTGTTCATTATGCTTGTCCATCTCCTCAAGATCAATAACTAAATTTATTTCTTGAAACATCTGATCATTGAAAGAACCCTCTTCCTTATTATCATCCTTGTTATGATCCTCATCCTTCTTAGAATTAGGTTTGAAACTACTTCTCAGAATTCATTTAATAGGCCCAGTGGCAAAGACATTCACATTGAAAATCTTCTTTTTAGAAATTGAATACTAAGGAGTAGGGTTTTGAGCCTAGAAAATTTTATATATAAGGAAAATAACCACATGGTGTAGTGGCTCTATTTTCTTTCTCATTTGGACCTCTTTGACTGAATGTTCCAAAGAATGTAAAATATAAAAAGGAATACTGACAAGAATGTTATGATGAAGATAATTTAGGAAAGGGAAATGATAGTAATGCACCACTTTATATCTTTCATTAAGGTTTACCTATCTTATTATTTTCTCTACCACTTCATTGAATAGAACAGGTAAATCTTCTCTTTTGAATCCTTCTTGAAAAACTGTGAGATTTTCAACCCCCACAAGAAATTTTTCCTTTTCCTACTCAATATTTGTAGTCAATCTGATAAGCCCAATAACCCTTGAAATTATCTCTTTTGTGATTTCAACAAAAATGTTTTAGATATTAACCACCCGGTCTACCCATTATTTTGCAAATTGATGTGAGAGATAAGTATCATATCCATAAATATGATCAATAAAGTTTGTTATTCCTCCTATGTGTAGAATTTTCCAAACCTCTAGCTTCTTCTTAATATGGTCTACATTCATAGGTTCCACACGGTTCAAATCCCCTCCCATGGAAGAATACTTATCTACAACATTAGTATAACTAAACTTGGAGGGATACAAAACTTAATGAACTCGAAAATAGAAATAGCCTTCAAATGATTGTAGTATTGGCTAACTGTGTAATGATGAAAAAAAGTATACCATTTGTTGATATGATTAAAAACTTTATTATGACTCAGCATAATGAAAACACCCCTTTCAAAGCTTGATCTTACGTGTTAATCCTGATCATATATCTGACCCCTACATAACTAGATTGATCTTGTCCTTGCTGATAATATCATTGACATGATTGTGTTGAACCTCCATTTTATGCCAAACTTTGAACTCCTTGGATTCTACCCCTCTATTATCAAAGGTATCAACAAGCATATTTCCCTCTCTATATGTATGCTGAAAGATAACTTTTTTAAAGCATTTACTGAACTAATTAATTTCATCTATTATATGTAATATAGACCAAGCAACCAAATTATTCTTATTGATATAGTTAATGATATTAAGAGAGCCCCCCTCAATACAAATGTATTAGAAACCCAACTCAAGAGCCACTTAGAACCCCCACAAGGATGTTAAAGCTTCTGAGTAATGGTTTTTTTTGAAGCCCATGTTTCCTTCATCAGCTAAAATAAGATCTTCATGATGGTCCTAAATAGCCCCTCCTCCTAAATGCCCAGGGTTCCCTTTAGAAGACCCATAAAAATTTAGTTTCACCCAACCAGGTTGAGGATCTAACCATCTCATATTTTTTTTAAGATATCTTGGGATCCATTCGAGGAATGTTGTAAAGGTTAAGCTTTCATTCTTTAGAAATGATTTCCTCAAATGGTAAGAAAGGATGTCTTTTCCCCATCCTATATTTTTGAAATTTTCAAATAAGAGGGAAAAGATTTTGTTGGATAATCTTACAAAGCGGATTTTCTTGTCCCTGAATATTCTATTATTGTGTTCCTTCTAAATTCCAAATCTCCTTAAATTCTTGGTTAACAAAGGGGCAATACCAAGCCAAATAAGCCTCCATAATAGATGAAGGAAGAACCTAAGAAACTTTGAATCTTTGTAGCAAAGATCCCCAAATGTGGAAAGAGTATACACAATCAAAGAAGATATGATTAATAGAATCCCAAGAATTCTCACACAATACACACCTATTTACCACATTGAGACCTCTTTTACTTAGATTATCTAATGTAATAATTCTATTTGGACACTCAATCAGATGAAGATGTTAATTTTTAGAATTATATTTTTATTCCAAATATGACCCAATAGATATCCCCTCTTTGTCAAAATTTGAAGCTTCAAATATCCAGAATTAACATGATAATTTCCATCTATTGAATCAATCCAAATTAATGCATGCTCCCTCTGTATATTTATAATATAGTTACCCTTGAGAATGAAATTAGGATCTAAAACAATAGTGGCTAAAGATGCATCATCATTATCAAGGGTTAAATGTTTCCAACTTTTTCTAATAACCACCATTTATCCTAAAATAGAAGAGATAGAATGAGCAACTTGATGCTATGGAACAAGAGTCTCTAGTGAATGATTTAAAATCCAAGGCTACTTCTAAAATATAATATTATGACCATTACCCAGCTATCACTTACATCTTTTTAGTAAAGTTTCCCTATTCTTAGAAAATATATTCTAGATTGTAGATCCTTTAATAAAAGTAGGCTTAGTAAGGAAGGATAAAGGAGAATTGTAACCAATATATTTAGCACAAAAAGTGTTTGCCCAAGGAAAAGGTTCCTTGAGGAGTCTTTAAAAAATATTTGTAACTAATGCCTTGTTCATAGAGGAAAGATTTGTAATACCCAACCCTTCAAAGTATTTAGAAAGGTATACCTTGTCCTAAGCCATGAGAGAGAATTTGTGAATATCCTCGACTCACATCCATACGAACCTTTTTTTTTATTTTATCATTTTTTTCTTGGATAACTTTGGAAATTTTGAAAAGGGACATAATTCAGATAGGGAGACTTTGTAAAACACTTTTTATGAGAAACATTTTCCCCACCTGAGAAAGTAGAGCCCCTTTCCAACCAAAAAGCTTCCTTTGAAACCTTTCAATTAGAGGGTACCAAAATTTAGATTTCAAATAATGACATACCTAAATAAACTAAGCAAAGTTCCTTGATCTAAATATTTAGAATATGAGCAATCTTTATTTGATGGGAAACCAATGTGTTGATAAAAAATAAGTCACTTTTGGAGTACTTTATCAACTATTTTGAGACATCTGCATAACTATCCTAAATAAAATTTATTTCTTTGGCCTCCCTTACCAAATCCAATACCAAAATAATCATGTCATCAAAAAATTATTTGTTAAGATAAGGATGAGCCCTTGAGGTCAGTTTAAAACCCTTCAAGCTACCCTATGCAAGCATATTTAAAAGGTTCCTACTTAGAGAATCTACCATTATAATGATAAGAATGGAGACAATGGGTCACCCTATCTAATTTCATGCTTGCTCCCAAAAAATCCATTTAGGAATCCATTAATAATAATAGAAAACATTTCCATTGAAATGTTAATGTAAATCAACTTTCTAATATGCTTATGAAAACCAAATTTCTTTACAATTGAATCCAAGAAACCCCAGTCCATTCTATCATAAGCTTTGGCCACATCAATTTTAAAAATTATACGTGCTTGTTTAATTTCTATTATGGAATATGTTGTTTCATGTACAATCATTATACCATCCTGGATTTGCCTTCTTGAAACATATCTTCCTTGATTAGAAGAAATGATTTTATTCAAAAGTGGTTGAATCCTTAAAGCCAAAATTTTTGTAAATATTTTATAGACAAAATTACACATGTTGATAGGCCTAAAATCCTTGAACTGTGAGGCCCCTATCTTATTAATCTCTTTGAGAATTTTTTCAGAGGAGAAAAATTCATCCATCGCTTCCCATAAATCATGCTTAGTAATATCTCAGTAATTTTGATAAAAATCCATAGGAAAGCCATCTGGTCCTACCACTTTATCTTTGTTCAATAAGAAAATCATTGCCTCTATTTCATATTCTATTATATATCTCAATAATCTGACATTATCCTTGTCAGTAATAATAGTAGGGACATGCTGAATAAAATATATGGTCAATTCTTTGTTAGGCACAGAGTTGGGAGCAAAATTATCTTTGAAGTAACTCACTACTTTCTCTTTAATAACCATAGGATCAGTATGAAGGGAGTCATCCTCATAAAATATTTTATTAATTTTTTTATGACTTCTATTTTTTAGCATAGTTAAATGAAAAAAATTGTGTTACGATCTCCCTCCTTCAACCAAGTAGCCCTCAATTTTTGTCTCCAAAAAGATTCCTCTTGATCTAAAATGAAATGAAAATCTAACTCTAGTTGATGCTCCTACTGAAGGAAATGTTTTCTAAGGCCTTGGGAAGTAATACATTCTTTGAGAGTAAACAACTTAGATTTAATATTTTATTTTTAGCGAAAGATATTGCCGAAAACCTCATGATTTTATTTTTGACATTTTTTAATTTTTGAGAAAACTTAAACATAGTTGTTCCAGAGGCTTCCACATTCCACCATTCCTTTATTCTTACTAGCAGTTCTAGGTGATCAAACCACATATGCTCAAATCTAAAAGGTGTCTTATGCTTTTTAAAACTGGTAAGAATATTTAACACTAAAGGATTGTGAATCGATGAAATCCTGAGGAGTGATCATAAATTGATGTTGATTAAAATCACCCTTCATAATTTGCCATCTATCTTATATCTATTTTCAAATTTTCAAAGACTATTATAGATCAATTGGAAATAATTCAAAATTGATTCATTTGGTCAGGGTCTGAAGATAAAAAACAAATTTACACTAGTTTCCTAGGACAAGATTTGTTATCCATTGAATCAAGGCAGTTTGGGGATTCACAAGGTGAGGCTAATGAAAAAATCACTTACATCTTAATTGGGTTTGAGGTTGATTAAGGAAAAAAATTTATGGATTGAGTTGTTAAAATATAACTATTTGAAATGATGGGATAATGTTGCTTGGCTTTAGGTTAATATTCTACTCCAAGGCTCCTCCTTTTGGAATTGATTAACCAAATGTAGACATATTATTTTGAAAGTCTCTAGATGGAAATTTAGTAGAGGTGATAGTTTTCAAATTTAGGGAGGATAAATAGATTCTTAACCTTCCTCTTATTTAGGTTGCATTGTCGAATGATATTTGTGTTTATATTAAAATGAAATATAGGAATACAATGCAGGATTACACTTTTGATTGTGGTTTTGGTAAAGATTAGAAGATGTTACAATTGGATGTTGCTACTCTTAATCAAACTAAAATCATAACTGATCTTAATTTTCTATTGAAAAATTATTTCATTAGGAGAAATTTAGGGAGGATGGGCTCATTTGGGATGATTAGTTGGATGGCCAATTCTCAGTTAGATTAGGTTATCTTGTGGATATTGAAGTTATTCCTAATGGGTTCCTTTGGGAGAAATTATGGAATAAAAAGATGATCCCAAAAGTTAATTTTTTATTTTAGTTGGCTATCCAAAATAAAATTCTTACTATGGACAATCTTCAAAAAAGGGGATTGGTAATTCCCAACCATTGTGTTCTCTATGAAAATAATGCATAAATTGTTGGATTATCCCTTTACCTTTCATCTCTTTGGTAAAATTCTTATTAAGTTTGGGGTAGATTGTGTGTTAGCAAATTCTCTTTTAGATATTTGGAGTTAATAGAACTCTCCCTTCAACAAGAAAATTTTGAAAATACTTTGGGTTATGGATGTCCCTCATATTTTTTAGGGAGTTTGGAAAGAAAGAAACTCTAGAATTTTTAAAGGGGTTAAGAGTAAAATTGATATTGTTGCTCTTAAATTAATTAATTTTATGAAGGAGAACTTGGTTGTTTGGAAACAATTAGAAAGATAAAGTATTTATAGTTATGAACCTAATTTAGCTATAATATGAGACATTAATTTGAATATTAATCATTCATTAGATTAGAAAAGACAAGCTAGAAGTATGATAAAATGCATCTTACCCTCTCTTAAAAGGATAAAATTGACTTTTGATGGCTCTTATAAAGGAAATCTAGGCTTGGTGGGTGGTGGAGAGATTATAAAGGACAACAATGGTAATATCCTTGTTGTCTTTGCTAGGATGATTGGTGTCCAAACTAGTCACTCTATGGAAGCTTTGGATATTATATGGGGTGTTAGATTAACTAAGGAGGTGGGATCCAAAAATATTTGCATCAAAGGAGACTCTCAAAATATCATAAATTATCTTCTTAAGAGGAATTATCCTAGCTGGAAAATTAGCAATATCATCTAAAAAATTCATAATATCATGGAAATTTTCTATCAAAATTCAATTACACATGCTCTAAGGGAGGGTGACAAGGTTGTAGACTGGTTTGAGAATATTAGGACTCAAATTTAGGAAAATTACACATGGTTTAATGAGTCTGATTTACCTATCCAAGCTCTCCAAATCATCAAGGATGATAAGTCTAGTATTTTATTTTAATTTTGGTAGGAACTGGGACCCTCACTTTTAGTATGTTGATATGCATGTGACCTATTATTTCTATAAGGGTACCAACTTGAATAATGATACTTGCATGGTTATTATATATCTTACTAATTATAGTTGCATTAATAATAGAGTTCATTTGATTTTGTAGTTGTTGACTCATCACCACAAAAATGGTAACATCAACATCAACAACTATGTGAAGTCATTTTGGTGCATGGGAATTGATATAATGTCATGGCAATGTATCTTCAAAATTTGTACCAATCATAGAAATCATGGAGTTGGCACAAGGGTGATTCATTATGTCATTATAGCTCCTGATTACTGCAATTATGCTTAGGTTGTTGTTTACTATTGTAAGTGTGGAAACAAGGATTGTAATTCTACTTGTCTTTATCTACTTCTTAGCAAAATGGGAGGGGACCTTTATTGCACTAAACTATATTTGGTGTGACCTATGAAGAAGAACAAAATTGTGTTGAGGATATTATAATATAGGGATTTAACTAATTATGTGGAGATAATTTATGGTACTAACACCCACATTTTCTTTGAATTTGATTGAAGATGGAATGCACGAATGGTAATGATAAAATATGTTACCATTATTATCTCTAAAGAGCTCATTTTATAGGTCACAGACATGAGAACTCATGGTCATAAGTATTAAAAGAATAAAAAAGAGAAGGATTAAAAAATGAAAGAATTCCATAAGCCCATTAAGGTGCTTGTGCCATATTAAGGTGGTTATTTTTGGGAAGCATTACCTAATACCTATCTTGAAGTAGCTTGAAAAGTTATGAAGTATATTACTTTGGATGGTAGGTATGGATTATGTTTCCATATCATTTTTAACTTTTAAACCACTTTAGACATAAAATTTTAGTTTCCATTCCCTTCTACCTACTTATGTCTTTGGAGTACTATGTGACTGAATTGCACCTTGGTAATGCCACTCTCCCTCATCACTAAGCCCTAATTTTAATTTTGTATAATCATGAAAAAACACTTGGTATTGGTCCCTCCTCTAATTTTAAGTTGGTCGATCCCTTGAGTGTCTTCAAATCTAGTTCCAAGGGTAATGAGCAAAATTTTAACCACAAAACCTTTTCTATAAAGATACTGACTAAATCCCCTATTTTCACTCCCTCTATAACCTCTGTTAATAAAACTAGGGATTCTATTATTTCTAACTTTGATTATGTGGACAAAGTGACTGAGTCAAAGGAAGAAGAAGAGGAAATAGGGTTATTTTTTCATAGTCCCAAGGAAGATTCTGAGTTTTTAGCTAGGACTACTAAGTATAAGGAGGATACTTTGTCTACAAATACACATAGGGTGAGTAAAATGAAGATGGATGAAGTTGATGATGTTTGTAATACGAATATCTAGGATAAGCTTAATTATTTGATGGCATATGTTACACTCCATAATATTTTGTTGGCTTGAATTTTTAATGATAAAAAGAAGAACAATATTAATGATAGTGCTACTAGTTCCCAATAGTAGAAGGTTTTTGATGTATGGGAGGTTAAGAGAATTCAAGACCTGGAAACTAGGGTGGAAAGGATAGAAAGTGGCAAGAATATTCTTGATGGTAACATACAACAAATTTTAGACATAATTAAGATGAACATAAGGAATTATATCTCTAATATTAATGCACTTAGATAATTTATCAAACTTGACAAAGAACAATAGGTCAATGTTTGTTTGAGAAAGAGGACTAAAAGAGCTAACAAAGGTAATGAAGTAAACACTGGAAACAAGATGGTGGAGGATATGGATATCATCCTTAGCAATCTAATCAAGGAATGGAATCATGTCATTCATGACACAAATATTTAATATGTGTTATATTGTGTTATTTTGTGAGTTATGTCTTTGATATATCTTTTTTTATTTGTTCAAAGTTATTTTACTATGTTAATGTTATCTATTTTATTTTATCTCTCTTGCATAGTGCCTAGTTTTTATAATGGGGCATGACCCAGTCATAACCCATACCTTTACCTTAAAAATAATTTAAAAAAATTAAGATATAGGAATCACTATGTCAAATATGCAAACATGACTTTATAGTTATTAATAGTTTAATGATTGCATAGTATTTTTTAAGGATAATTGATTATGGGAATATATTTTGAATTATAAGTAACAACTTGTTTTATCAAAATTTGGAATTAATATTTGTATTATGTTTGATTAAGATAAATTAATTTGAAAGAAAAAAATGTTGTAAAAAAACTTAAAACATTTAGAATAAAAGCAAAGTATTGAAATTGACAAAGCACGATAAAATAGAAGAAGACTAACTATGAACAAAACAATAGACTTAGTTGTTTACTATCTATGATTTGACTATGTGAAATTAATACTAAAAGTGGTGAACGACATGAACATTTAAAAGGGAACATAATAAACTAGCACTATTGTACTCTATTGGTAGATTATGTCATCTGCTAAAAATTGGGAAATTAGGACACGATCATCTTTAGTTGCCTAAAATATGCTTATATGTGAAAAAATATTTAGATGCATGTGAATGATCCACAGATAACTTATTTAAAGTTGAAACCTTAATATGGTTTATGATAGTTGAAAATTTTCAAAGAGGAAAATGGAGAAGTGTAATGGCTTGAGCTAACCCTAATCACCCCCATGATTACTGATCATTGCCTACCTATTGTACATAGAAATTAAGCCCTTGTAGTTCTCCCACTTAGAGTGATTTATGCAATTTTGCTCCTTTGACTACATGTTTACATCCAAAGATGGCTTGAATACTTAATAATGCTTTGATTTGACTTGGATCAAATAGGCTCTTGATTTGGCTAATGATTGATTCAAATGATTATAATCATATTTGGAAATAACATAGAAGCTTTGATCAATGTGTAGTAGTGTAAGTATGATTTTGTATTGAAATTATCTAGTGATAGATTATGTGAATTAGATGTGTCTTTATATCAATCCAAAAATGATAAACCTCACATTACCTATCTTAAAAATATTAACCAACCTATAAGGGAGGGTCTAAATTTGAAAAATTATTATTTCTAAGGTGAAGGACATGATCGAACCATAGGGAACAAATCCAATTGTCACTATTATCCTTACTGGTCAATTTTGTCTTGAAGGGAAACTAACAAATTTTTGGTATATAGAATGCCCATATAGATGCTTAAATGAGTTTTTAGCAATTTAAAAAATTTATGTAGGCGTAAGATAGCAACTTAGAGATAAATAGGTCCATAGAGGTGTCTAGGATAGAGTGAGTTGGAAAAATAGGTCCAAAGTAAGTGATCAAGTCAATTAAAGTGAAATTCAACCCAAACTAACATTATCAAGTATTTATAGCCAAATTTGAGTGACTACACAACCACATAATTTCATATTGGAAAAATATGAATTCCAATATTATACAATAAATATGTGAAGGATATGATGATTAAGGCATCATATAACCCAAAGCACAAACACAAACAACTCAAAAAATAGTGATCCATGTGAGTGGAACTCAAGATCATCGATTATTGATGGTGGAAGTAATCAGACAGTCATCAACTATCGATCCACATGGATGCACTTAAATAAAATTAAAATGGCTACTCATTAGGTTTTTCATTAGTTTTCACTATTTCCTTCCTTTTTAAGATAATCTTCTTCCACATTTTTTATAAATGTCTATCATTAATATGTTTTAATGTCAGATCATAAATGACTGATCATGAGGTCATGTATTTTTTCATACGCTGAGGTGTTTAGGTTGATGATATGACTCTTCATTTTTATCATGCATAACAAGGAATGAAGGGGCACTAGATGTTCATTTTATTGTTTATGATACATATATTAATAATATTTATTTTTTAATTTTTCAAAAAACATTTATTAGGACTTATAAGTCAATATAAATGCCTTCAAAAATTAAAGATAAGTTTAGCCACAACATGTTTCCTACTATTTTGCAAGTATTAACTTCATGTAGAGACCCAAAAAATGGGATCCTTTTTTTTTTTGTTTTCTCATTTAACCAATTTATTGAAAAATAAAATTATTTTAATTATCATTTGGTTTAAAGAAACCTATGTCCTTTGACACAAAAACTAGTTTAGTGTGATCACATGTCAAACTTGCAATAATCATTGACTTTATTTTGACTAATCATAATCCATCTGTTTGACTATACACATAGTCTTTGGTTGACTGAGCCTATAGTCTTCCCATTGGATAAGGATAGCCAACCTTATCATCTATTCTAATTCCTTAATTAACTCAATCCAATAGGTTTTCTTGTTGAGTTCAATTGATATATTTTTTGTTTACGACCATATTTTGGTTCCTTTTTATTTGACTAAGGTATAAACTCCAACATCCTCGTCAAGTGAATAAAAAGTAAGATTTTAGCTAAACAACGCATGAGTGTATGAATTCAATAAGTCCCATTAGGTTTGCATGATTTTTTTACCCATACGCTCATTTAAATTAAACCTTGCCTTAAAGCATTACATATGTTAAACATGAATAAATCACATGGGCTTATCATTTAAGTAAAACATCATTAATACTCTTGTTTCAATTAAATAGAGTGAGTATATGGAAGAAACAATGTCTAGATTTATTAATCCCCTTGGATTTTATCTATCATTATTAAGTTCATATTCATAGATTAACACACACAAGTCATTAGGATAACACTTTATTAACATCTTTTGATACCTTTCTTTTTATAGCCTCACACTACTTATTACAATAATATTATTATAAATCCTTTTTCCATTCAATTTAATTTAAGTGGGTTTATATTTAAATCTATAATCTCACTTATTTAAAAAAATCCATAAAGTTTCACCTAGATCAGTTTGTTTTCATATTTTTTTGGGTTCATTGGTAAATGTGGGGTTTTAAAATGGCCCAAACCCTTTTACATGATCATTAAATTTATATATCAATAGAATAAAATTTATAGGATCCACATTCTAATAGTTTTAACATAATCCAAACTAAAACAATGTTACAACCCATCAACAGAAAAAGACCCTTACAACAAACATAGAACTAAATTTGTTACTTAGATTCCTTGAAACTCTATGAAAAAGTGGGACATTCAACCCTATTATGATCTATAATGTAACCTTTAATTACAATTTATAGTTATGTATTTTCATCCACGCAACTCCAAAGTAATCTAACTCCCATCAGCTACATCCTTCAGTGTTTCTCTATTTTATATTTCGTTGAGATTCAATGTTCATTTCTTTGTTTCTACTCTTAGATCAGGAGATTTATTTACGCTCCTTGTTATACTTACACAAGGAGTGTAATATGTGGGTTTTTTGAAAGGGCCCAAACCCTTTTACATGATCATTTAATTGATATATCAATAGAATCAAATTTATAGGATCCACATTCCAATAGTGCTAACATAACCCCCACATTCCAATAGTGCTAACATAACCCAAATTAAAACAATGTTACAACCCATCAATAAAAAAACATCCTTATAAAAAACATATAACTAAACTTGTTACTCATATTCCTTGAAACTCTATGAATATGTGGGCCATTCAACCCTCTTATGAACTATAATGTAACCTTTAGTTATAATTTCTAGTTATGGATTTGCATCCACTCAACTCTAAATTAATTTAACTCCCATCTGCTACATCTTGAGGTGTTTCTCTATTTCATATTTCATTGAGATTAAATGTTCATCTCTTTACTTATACTCTTAGATCAAAATATTTATTTACAATCCTTGTTAGCCTTACACAAGGCTAATCATTATTATTTTTATGATTGCACAATGGGAAGCCATATGTTTCCCTTGAAACTGATATGGAGATCATGGAACCATCTCTTCCATTTTCAACAAAGGGTCAAAAAATCAACCCAAATCTAAAGGTTGGATTTGGTTGTGATTAATACTTTCATTTTTGCTCTCCTCCATAATATATTTCATTCTAGGGCTCAATATTAAAGAATCAAAACTATTGTCATACCTACCATTTATGCATATTTCTCATTCTTCCAAGCTAGGAGATGTATCATAATTATTTCTTTATGTTCTTCCTCCTCATAACCCTAGGTTTGTAAAGCTCATATATCATTCTTTTCCCCTTTCTCTAGAATCTGATTAGTGTTGGGATTTATTCCCTCCTTAGTTTACATCCTTGGGCTATGAACTACCTTTAAAGTATCTTTGCAAAGCTCTATTTCCTACTGTTTGTTACTACAATCACTCCTCTATTCCTCCTCTAAGTAATTGTATCCCTTTTCTACACTATCAAGTGGAATATTTTGTAAACTTTTGTCTTTCCTCCATATCAATTATTCCTTCTTCTTGGTTGGGAATTGTTTTCTAAATGCCCTATGTTGTGATAGTCTTGGCACACGAATGAAGAGTTTTTTTCTCTATATGTTGTACCCATTCCCTATAATTGGAAGATAATTTTATATATGAAGGTAGTTTATTATCCACTAATGCATTTACATAAAGCCTGGCATAGACTAATCTTCTCCTATTTCTAGTAATATCCTATCAAAGATAATGAGTTTTTGAACTATTTTTTCTATACCCATAATTAATTTTCCCTCCCAATATTCTAATGGGAAGCCTAGAAGCCTTACACATATTGGGCCCAGATTTATATTTTTTTAATCTGGATCAAAGCCTGGGTTACATCTTCTTAAAAATAATACTATTTTCCCAATAAACCATGGGCCTCCCATGAGTATTATGACATAGTCCTCATGATTAGAGAGGGAGATAAAAAAAACCTTTGGTCATTGATGAGATCTCCATTTATCCTTTTGGATTTTATTTTTTAATAGCATGGCCTCTAAAAACATCATCCTCATCATCCTTTGTATTTTTGGGATCAATGATCCCTCTTTGCATAGGTTTATTTCTATTGGTTTCCACCCAATTCTCATTTAAAATACTCTTCCAAATACTCATCATCCTTATATATTAGTTTGATTTCATATTGATTCTAAGATTAATCATTATTTTTAATACATCTTCATGTTTATTCTTTTCTTCAAGTTGAAAATGTTTTATACTAATAAAAATATTAGGAAATTAACCCGCATCTCAGTTAACCATGATTTCAATATCATGTCTTCTTTTTTATAAAATTATTATATTGAAATGAAACACAACATAGTGCATCACACATAGCAGTCTATATAATTATACTTAAGACTTTTAAGTATCCACTTAACATTCAAGCACTCTGTTCAGAATTAAATTAAAAGTTTTTTTTGATTTAATATATGCTTGTATTGAAGATATATGTTTCATAACATGGAGTATTTAAAATTCAATGCATGAATAATAGAGAATATTTTTCTATATTAGACCAAATCAATCAATTGCGATAGTAACCACTTATTTTCTATAAAGCCATCTATCTTAGCAAATACTTAATAAATAATCTATCATTAATTGGTTTAAGAGTAAAGATTACAAGATCACAATTCTTGAGAATATAAAATAACATTTTAGTAAAAAATATACATGAATATAGATAATTTTCATAACATACCCTTAAAAAATGAATACCAAAAGTTAATATAAACAATGGATTCAATGTCATTAATTAACTTCTTAGTCCCTTAGAACATAAAGGACACCTATAAGGTTAAAAACACTCATGCAGTATATGAACAAATATGTTACTCATAGAGTCCATCTATACTCAAGGTCATTGTTAACCTAGGCATAAGGACAATCCACGATGAATATTATTTTAATCCTACACCCATGAAATGGGTTATCATATACAACATAGAATTAGGCTCTGATGTAGTTATACATAATAATAATAATATTAAATAAATCAAGAGAATACATATCTTGCACTTCACATCAAACGCTTTGTCAACTTTGATGAGGGTACGCCAAGTGTTCACTCATGTGAGCACTTGGTGCATTTTTCATCTATTTTAATGAGTCATTTAACTTGCAGAGAAATACACAAACCCTCATATACTTTCCTTGAGTTCTAATTAATTTTCATCTTACATATATTGCTCTAATAAATCAATGCAAAATATTTAATGATCTAAGTATCCATAAATATAATAAATATTCACTATAAAGAGAAATTTACTATAATAGTCTAAATAATATATACTAGATCAAACAAATTCAATCAATTCATATAATTCCTTATCAAATGCATAACACTTTTAAACAATGAATAAATCCATTCTAACATTTAATTGCATGATTGCCATTTTCATATAAGTCAAGGAGATGACCAAGTGCATGCATGCAGATGATTATGTTTATAGGAATGTACCAACCCATCCATCACACACATGTTTTTAATATAATCATTCATTCTAAATCATGCATTTGAATAATATAAAATGGATAAGGTTTAACACATTGAAATAATACTTTCCCACCTCAATAATAAAATTATCCATCCTTTATCATGAAAACCATCTAGCTAAATGATCACTAAGAAGGATTATCCAACTATCTCAGTAATTCCAAAAGAAGACAAGAAAAACTCTAAATCAAGTTAATATTTCTGTATTAGTTTAATTTCATATTACTTCTAAGGTTAATCATTTTTTTAAATGCATCCTCATGTTTATTCCTTTCTTCAATTTGTCAATTTTTTATATCAACACAAGTATTAGGAAATGAATTGTCATCTCAATTATGTATGCTTTCATTATCATGGATTCTTTTCAATTAAATAACTATATTTAAATGAAGCATAACATAGTTCATCACACATGGCAATCTATATGAATGCACTTAATACTTTTAACTATCCACTTAACATTCATGCACTCCATTCAGGGTTCAGTTAAAATTTATTTTCCTTTAATACATGCTTGTATTGAAGATATAAGTTTCATAACAGAAAGTATTTCAAATTTAGTGCACAAGGAATAGATAATTTTTTTTCATATCAAATCAACTCAATCAATTATGATAATAACCACTTATTATCTATAAATCCATCTATCTTAGCTAATACTTAGAAATCACTCATCATTAATTGGTCCAAGATTACATATTACAAGATTATCACAATTATCAATAAAATACAATCATGTTTTATTCAAACACATATATGAATTCTAATAATTATCACTACATCCCTTACAAAAGGAATAAAAAAATTCAATATAAACAATGGATTCATTATCGTTAATTAAATTTTCCATCCCTTATAACATAAAGGGAACTTTCAAAGTTAATAACACTCATGTAGTTTATGAACAAACAAGTTACTCATAGATTCCATCTAAATTGAAGGTCACTATTGACCTTGACATAAAGATGAGCCCCTGTTGAATATTATGTTAAGCTTGCACCCATGAAATGGGATGACATACATACCCTATACAACATGGGATCAAGGTCTAACGTAGTTGTATGAAAAAATATTATTAAATAAATCAAGAAAATTTACCTCTTGTACTTCGCATCAAGTGCTTCATCAACTTTGACGAGGATATGTAAAATGCTTGTTTGTATAAGTACTTTGTGATTTTTTTGCCAATTTTGATGAGTCGTTTGAACCATAGAAAAAGGTACAAACCCTTTTATACTTTCCTTGAGTTCAAACTACTTTCTAACTTACATTTATTGCTATAATAAATCAATATAGAAGATTTACATATAATAAATATTCATTATAAAGAGAAATTTACTATAATAGTCTAAATAATTTAGATTGCATCTAAAAACTACAAGCAATTCATATAGTTATTTATTAAGTGCATAACACTTTTAAACAAAGAACAACTCTATTCTAGCATTTAACTACATGATTATCATTTTTGTAGCAGTCAAGGCAATGACCAAGTGCATACCTATAGATGACTATGTTTGTAAAAGATTACCAACCCATACCTATGTTTGTAAAAGATTACCAACCCATCCATCACACAATTTTTTGTAATGAAGTCATTCATTATAAATCATGCATTTTAATTAGCCATGTCAAAGATTATTTAATTGTCTCATTAATTCCAAAATAAGACTTGAAAATATCTAATGGAAGTAAATATTTTCCTTTCTAACTATGAAGTTAAATCACTTAATAAGTCTAGACTTGCATCATTCATTCATCTTTCCATTTTCCAACATTTTCAAAAATGACAAGAATGTATAGTAATTTCAACTATCCTCTTCAACACTTTTTAATGCATGCATTTTCCACAAAAGTTTCAAGTGTATTTCCTATCAACCTCCTAAATACTTCATGTAGGTAGAAAAGGAAAGATATGACCCAAAACATAAAATAAACCCTTTTTAATTCATCTATAAGTGCAAGTTATAATCATATCCTTTACGCACAACATAATAATTGAAATCCAACAACATATTTTTTTCTCATTTAACATTTAAAAATTGTAAATCAAAACTTAAAGAAAATCCCAATCATCCATAGAATCGAAACAAATAATTTGCCTTATTAAACATTTCAAGAATGCAATCAGGAAAGATAGATAAGATTTCATTATAATTTTTTTTCAATTGCATTTTAAAAGTGTTATTCGATCCTTGAAACCACATATATGATTTTTATGTTAAATTCAACAAACTAGGAAAGAGTGTTAAATAATGGACTGTATTGAGCACAAAAAAACTGGATGTGAGTGGTTACGGTTCAACCCTAAAACCCATGCACAACCCCTTTATTATTTTATCCTTTTTACTTTTTGGAAATATAAGTCCAATCTCCCAAATAATTCCAATTAGTCCTCAACAACTTAGACCATTTTTATTAGTATGACTGTGGGCCCAAATAGGTCGATGGCTGCTTCACTTTCTCCCTCCATTTTTGGCATGTGATTAAAATTTAAACACAATCAAGTTCAATATTTTAATGCCCAAAACTAAAATACTAATTTTTAATAAAAACCTAATACATAAATTCATACAAAATAAAATTTTGAATGAGTAAACACAACCAATGCCATTTACAACCCATAAAAATATAGAAAATGGCCATTTTTTATTTACTTGATAGATTCTCTAGTCATCATATCAGTAATTATACGAACTTTAAGTTTTTTTCATCTACTCATGCATAGGTGGATTAAAAAATCTAGCATGGCTTTACCCAAACCATGTTAGCCATGTGAAAAAATGATGGCTTGAATGGTCAAGTAACCAATTAATTTCCCCAAAGCCTAATTTCCTAACAAGTTTCTAACTTGGGTCGAGTTTATCTCAAGGAATAACTAAAACACTATGTAACCCAAAATCTAATTAACCATATTCCAATTTTGGTTAGGTCCAAGTGATAATTCTACCAAGACTATAACTTAAGTCATGTTTTACTCAACAACCATTGCCAATGCCATGGTGGGGATATGGTCCCTTTTTCCTTTTGGACTATGGTTTATGCCAAGCTTAGTGGATGGTTCACTTTTAATAGAACATAACCAATTTATCATTTCCTTTTTGCAAATGCTTATGCCTCAAAGAAATTTTAAACATGCTTATTTTTAAGCTATAATCTTACCATAATTTTTATCTCAATGGGTTCGATTCATAACAAATAGGTAAACAATAAGGATGCAATTAGACCTAGGAATAATATGGAATTTTCAAATGGTGTCACATTAGCAACTTAGTTTGATTAAATTGATAAACATCGATTAATCGATAGTATTTGAATATATGCATTATCAACTTCATCGATAATTGCTAAATACCAATAATATGAATATGAGTTTAAGTACATAACTTAAATATGAAATGAATTAATATTAAATATTGATTAATACCATTTATACCCATTATAAAATTTGTAGGCTACATGCCATCTAAATTGGGCTCAAATGATATTTAATGCTCCAATCCACATGTACCTAAAAACATTAAAAAATTTCATCATTAGCATATGTATGTTCTAATTTCAAGATACAATCAACAAAAAAATTGAATTAAGACATGGTACAAAAGATGTCTTTAAAAAATTACATAACCTAAACATGAACAACAACAGTTCTAAACAAAAACAAATGTCATTATTACATTAATCTAATAATAATGTCTCCCCTTTACCATAGACAAAAAAAAAAGGTGTTATTCAATAATCAACACTAAACAAAAATAGAGTTCTCAAAATTAGGGTTATGAAACTTTCATTAAAAAAATCCATATTTTAAGAAGTGCCCTTAAATATAAAAGAAATAAATTATCTTTCTAAATTTGTTACAATTTTTTTGTGGTTATTCATCTCAACAAAATTACATTGTATTGTGCTACTCAATATGGCAATGAAAATATAAAAAATGTCATTGAGATCAACACATTTCCTTTAAAATATAAATTTCCTATTAACTTATGAATCTATGTGGATGGGAAAGGTGAACAATTTGTTGTTGTTGGTAGCATGAGGAGTTAAATGGCCATAATATTTTGGTGTGTTTAAATAAAATGTAAAAAAAAGGATTTCATTTGTTAAAAATTTAATTTGATAAAAGAGAAGGTATAAATAGAGCACTAAATTTGTATTTTATAGAGTAGTTTTATAGAGTTTTAACTATAACACTATTATCCTAAATTTTTAAGGATATAACATCAACCCTATTTTTGGAGTACACAATAAATATGGTGGTTAATACCTGAATTTATAAACCTATATAATTTAACCATTAGTTCCATTGTTTTATTTATTTATTATTTGATGGTTATGCATTCAACATTTATAATTTAAAAAACATCAAAACTAGTGACACATTATAGATTGTTTGATAAGCAATTGATAATTATCTCGAGCCATCGATCTGATGTGTGGACTCAATTCATGGATTTTTTTTAAAAATAATATATTTTTATTTGTGGATATAGGTGGCATTCTAAAATTAATTTTTAGTCATCGATATAGGAACCATAAGAAATAAATTCTTGAAAAGGAGGAAGGAGGCATTTACTAAAACTATAAATTTGAGTTAGATGCAAATGACTCAATATGTTATTTTGGTTTTCTCAATGAAACATTTATCCCCATTTTTTTTGAGCTCATATTTTTTGTGGGAGCTTCATGGTCTAGTCATTGTTTAAAAAAAAAGGTTAGTATTTGGGATAATTTGTTTGAAAATATTTCTATTATTATGAAGCTGATTTTATTTTGTAAACTGATATAGTCTCAAAAGGGATTTGTAAATCTACTCTTGGTGCCCCTGTCTTCCATTCAATATCATTTAAAACTTGTGGTTATGCAAACTTCAATCATGGAGACCCATTTCTTTTGGTCATAACTATATGTCATAGTTTTCATCACCATCTCTTTTCTTCATAACTCCAAACCTACTTTATTTATGACTTCGTGATAGTCCCACCTCCTAGAGACATTTCATATCTCTTAAGGCCATGTTTTTAGGCATGGGAATTATCTTTAGGTGGCCTATGTGACTTTTATAAATTTGGTGATCCTTTTGACAATGCGTTGACTTTGATGCAATAGATCTAAGGATCCAACAAAATCTACTCCTTATTTGGTATTTTTGTATGTCAATTTTTTTAAACTAGGAGTCATGTTTAGTGATGGAGGAGGGAAGTAATTATTTTGAGGGAGTAACTTTCAAAGGAAATAAGTAACTATTTTAATTTGAATAAATCTCACCTATGGTGTTGATGAAAATGAGAATGATAGTTGAACAATATTTTAGTTGTGATGTAAATAATGTTATGTTTATTATGCCTATCTATTTTAATGATTCATAAAAGAGAGAAAATAAATATTTTGGTAATATGTAGCCCTAAATGTCATATGTATCATCAATGAAACCAAAAATACATGAATAACTTATAAATTTTGTGTATGTAAGGAAGATAAAATCTATATCTAGGTTTTTAACCTTATTGGAGGTGCTTTTGATGTTTCTATTCTCAAAGTTGAAGTGAAGGCTATGGGAGGGGATATGCATTTGGGTGGTGAATATTTTGACAAAAAATTCCTTAATTTATTCATTCAAGAGTTTTAAATAAACTATAAAATGGATTTGAGCACAAGTCCCAAAGCTCTGAGGAGACTTCATTCAAAATTTGAGAGAGTAAAAAGGAGTTTACCTTTGGCTGTAGATATTTTCATTGACATTGACTATCTTTATGAAGGTTAGTATATTCATATGAATTTTAGGAGAGACGATTTTTAAGATCTCAACACCGAGTTATTTTACAAGTGCATGCAAGTTTTCCAAAAATGCCTATAAGATGCTAACATGAGTAAAGACCAAATCAATGATATTGTGTTAGCAAGAAAGCTTGTGAGAGCTTTGTAGTCAAAACTCCAAGTTGTTGGGGTTTGCCTATATTTGTTTTTTGTGTAATTTATCCTTTGTCTAATTGTTTCTTATTCATTTGCTTGTTCAATTTATTGCTTAAACAATTAACATTTTCAAAATATTTTGTGAAAATGTTTCCATGCCATTTTTCATCAAGGGTTCCTAGAAGATTGGTGTTCCTTATTTAAAATAAATTAATACATAATAAAAATCCACTTTCTACTATGTCTGATGGATTTATAAGTCTACAATTTAAATCACATAATCACCCTCATCTTCAAGCATAACATCATCATTTACAATCCAACACAAACCATTAATTAACTATCATTTTTATGAATTGATTCCTTATTATAATTTAGATTTTTGTTTAACATTTGTGTGACTTCTCATGCAATGTGCAGGTAGTAAAGGTATAGACATGGAGCTCAATACTTGAAAACATTTGAAAGAAATCTCCTTTTCATTATGTTTTCTTTTTTTTTTATCTCAAAAAAATATCCTTTCCATTATGTTTTATTTTTATTTGTTTTTTTATTTTTACTTTCTTGGAAATGTAGGTTTGTAATAGTTGAAGATATGTAGACGAATTTACACAGGGTTTTTGTATAACACCTCCTTCCTCAATCATATATAAAATACAAGGATGATTTTTTATATTTACTATATTGTTTGAAAATATGAAATATTAATTGGTCATTTCACATTTTTATCACTTATTATTCAACAAATAAAAAGAAAAACAAAGTGTAAATTGGGCACTCACAAGTGGAGAGGTTAAAAATTATAGCTCATAGGAGTGAAAAAATCTCACTCATGGGTTAGAAGGAGATCATTTGTCATATTCACCATCAAATCTACCATGGGTTTCACTTTCCCTGTCGATTCAATTAGTATACACCATTTATCTCTACAATGCTAGATTTTAACCACATTTGTATATTCTTTTTTTCTAATTCAAGTTGAGGTAGGTTCAAAGATGAGATTTGGATTTTTGGGTTTGAAGACTAATGAGAGGACACTTCCCATGCATTTCAACAATTTTTTGATAATTTTGATGTCTATGAGTTAGTTTCTAGGTGGAACAGGGCATCTCCATATTGTTAAGTCTATTAAAAACTTCCCAAGAAGATGTGTAAATTGCCACTTGGTTTATCAATATTGTTACTTTCATTAATTATTAACCTTGATGTGTATTTGGTAATATTTTAGCACTTTATAGGAAACACTAGTTCTTTCAAAGGTTGAGAGGCTATAGGTTGCATATAGGGAAACACACTTGCTTAAAGTAAATTATGAGAAAGGAAAGGACATGAATTTAAATCACACTTGCAAGAAATGGATTACAGAAAGGAATTGATTTTTTAATTTATGTTTTAGAAGATTTTGATATAGAATTGAGAGTGTCACATAAATACCAATTACTTTTACTGAATTGAACTTATGAATTCGAGACACACACATATAAAACTTCAAAGGAAATTGTAAATGATCACACAATAAAAATAACAATTAATTAATGGATCAAAATCTTCACTACAACTCTTTATGATTGCCCTTGGTTATATTTGAGTTCCAATCATTTTCTTTGGTAAAACTAATTTTACCTTTAAATCACTTCTCCTTACATTAATGAACATGTAGCAATGCAAATATTACTATAACAAAGATCACAAATCCTTTATAATTAACTATGATTCCCTATCTTATATTCATTTCTCATTACATATTACCTATATATGCCCTACTATCTCCCCTTTAAATAGATAAGGAATGTTCTTTATTGTTACAATATAACTTTTCTTTGCCTTGATTATTAATAAAATATATAAAAATAACTTACACATGTTAAATGATAGATCTATAGATAATAATCAACTAACAATAAATAACATGACATAGAGTAGTTTGTTTCATGGTTGCAATGGTTAGGAATCATGTTTCACTAGAGAAAGGGTGTTTATGACACATTCATGCATTGATTAACCTTTTCTTAGATTGTAGGATCCATCTTTCATGAATTTTTAACTATTATAGTCTCAGCAAGGTATTAAAAAAATGCTATAGTTGACCACTACATGTTTGATACAAGTTGAAACAACTATCATTGTCATTGCTAGGAGTTAGACCAAAATGTATTTTTAATTACTATGGGTTATAAAAATAGTCTATTGTTACTATGGGTTGGCCTTCCCAATGGCTATATGTTACCATGCTCAGTTTCTATGGGCCGACTATTGATTCTTTCTGCTTCATAACTCATCCCTAAGATCTATATACAATGAATCAGTAGTAGATCCAAAATAATAATGATAGTACATGATGCAATCTTACTCATAAAATAAAAAATTTAAGTATAAAAACATAAAGTATATGCATATCATATTCATTTAGTATTATGTAACAAAAAATAGTAAAAAAGACAACTTTATGTACTTAGGATTGGTTAAAGGGGATCAATATAAGAGGTTCTATGTGGTCATTTAAGGTTAATTTATTGACTCATCAAACCCCTCGACTAAACTTGTTTCTAGTCCTCAAACAATTGAAACCTCTACATATGAGAACACAATGTTTTGAAATCAAATGGTTTCGATGAACCTACCCCTCATTTTACATAAAACTTATAGTTATATTTTATCTATTTTCATCTCTTATCTTCAAAAAATTTATCAATTTATTCATTTATTATTATGATTATCCATTTCAGTCTCTTTCTCATTGTAACATCAATGTATCTAATGACCCTCTTAAAAATTTCCATGAAGTTTTATCTTGAGAATGATTCTTTTTTTTTTTTGTAGTTCTAAAGTAAGTTTATTCCATCTAGTTATACATGTATTGAAGGCTACTTGGTTGGTCTATTACAACAATATTAGATATTTATATTGTGCTTTTATTTGTTCCCTTATAAATATTTTAGCCACATATCTATTGTTCATCAATTTAATCCAATATTATTCTATTATGTTAGGTCTAATGGCTTCTCCTCTAATCATTAGTGTAGTGTATTTTTCTTTCTCATGATATTTTTCCAGTTCTTTACCCATGTTATCTCATTAATAAGATATGAGGAAAAATACTTAAGTAGTACATCCCCAAAATATAAATTTGGGTTCCATTTTAG
The DNA here is from genome assembly GCA_037957365.1 of Torreya grandis. Lineage (NCBI taxonomy): Eukaryota > Viridiplantae > Streptophyta > Pinopsida > Cupressales > Taxaceae > Torreya > Torreya grandis. The sequence continues at coordinate 1,701,611 of JARHVA010001583.1, forward strand.
GTCATAGGGAACAACATAATTATGCATATATGATTCAAAAAATTGATTCTGATCTTTAGGGGTGTTATTTCTATATATCTCAAAGAAGGAATAAGGGTCACTTACTAATTTGGGTAGGTCATAGTATATCTGCCTGGTCCTCAAAATATATGGTGTATACTATGACAGGTAGTATTTAATCCATGATTTGTATAGTTGGTTGAGCCATGTCTTCTATTTTTTCCTTTAGTCTTGTAATTTGAAAACTCAACTTTTTTGAGCTTTTTCTTCATAGCCTTAAATTTCTCTCTCAATTGGTTGTACCACTCAATTTGATGGGTTTGAATCTCTACATCCATTTTCATAAAAAAATTCTTCTTGATATGACCCATATGTTTGAGTATAAATGAATGAAAAAGTCTTTTCAACTATAAGATATTCTTATGTGACAGGTTGTGCTATGAGTTGTGCTACAGGGACCTAAAGGTGTCCACTTTCTACTTTTACCACTCTATCCAACATGTCCAACCCATTTTCCTTTTTATCTAATTTATTAGTTTTTATAGTAAGGGTTTCAATTTCCCTTAGGGCTTCTATCAATTTATGGGTTTCTTCTCTTCCTGGCATAGCAAGGGTGTCATTTTGTTCCATTTTTTCTCCTTTATAATGGATTGTTCTTCCAAGTATTATTCAACTACCATTTCTTCTTTTGTTGTTGAATTATTTCATTGTTATTTCATTTATACATCTCCCTTGGTTGCATTTAGTGAGGGACCCCATTGTTCCATTTCACAAAATGCTATAAACCTAAAGCTAAATGAAGTAGAGTTTTATTCTCCAATACAACTGGTAGTTTGATAATCTTATTCAATAGTTTTCTCTTTCTCTTCATATGAACTCCCACTTTCAATGTGGACAACAAAAAGTATCACATGAGTATGTTATTTTTTTATCCTTCATCTAAGTCTTTGTGATTATCTTCTAAGAGCATATGAAGGTGGAACCATTTGCCTATTCTTAGGTGTTAATGTAAAGGGGATATTCTCTACCCTCTCTTTCTAGATTGGTTTCATAACTTTATCTTGGGACTCTAAGGAAGAGGGTGTTAATATTATATTTCTTCTTCTTCTCTTAGGTCATTCCACATTCTCCTTGGCTACATTTTCTTCTTGTTCCTCAAGTTTTGTTTCTTATTGGACTACCACATTGCTTTGTTGTTCTTTATTTGGTAATTATTATAGTATTAGGAAATCCTACCATGATAAGTTGGGCCTTTGGTCCCTTAGACATTTTTGTATTATCAATTGAATCAAAAAATGATGGGATAAGGTTTTTGGTTTTCCTTTTTGATATTATTCAACCATTCTCTTTTGCATGTTCAATAGATAATTGGGCACATTTACCCTTATACCATGCCATAGGGGATTGAGGATTCTAAAATGAACTAAACATAGCATGGAGTGCCTTTGCTTCAAAATTTAGATAGTTTACAATGAAAGTGTCAAATTCTATCCATACCAAATGCAATGAAGAGTGAAGTGTGACCTAGTTAGAAGATTCCAACTGCTCATCCTCTACACAGATAATGTCTTTGTCAATAGCACTGGGTTTTCTTCACCATAGCTTCCTTTTTATGGTAGACCAATTACTTACTTTATCACATATTTAGTTATTTCAACTCGTATCTTTATGATGGTAGCTACATCATCTACAGAGGTTTCTAAATATTCTTATGCAATTTAGTCAGCATACCCCATTAATTTCTCAAATTAATCCAATCAAATTGCATTTACAAATATGTTGGTAATATATTGTCTTATTTTCAATGGTGTGAGGTCTATTGGTTCTCTCTTGAGTACCTCTCCTCCCATGGTTTCCTAAAGTTACTTCCCTATAGCAAAGAACTATTTTTTTGGCTTGTAGAATAGAAAAAAGGGTTTAAAATATTAATATGTTCTTGTGTGGTTGATGTGATGGATTTTGGTACTTATAATTTTAATATTGTAATCATTTATCATCTTATTCCCATCATTCCCTTAGTGATTACAAAAATATTTTCTCCCCCTAAATTACACACTTGTTTTCCCATAGCTTCCATGATGGGACATTCAACTTTACTCACAACTTTTTAGGTTTGAGTAGTTATCCTCCCAACTATCATGCCACTCACCCTTGAGTGAGAGTTTCATTATTTTATGCATGCATAAAAGAATATAATGATTGGAAGGGATTGGATTTTTGTCTAAATATTTAGGTTGATTTGATATGATGCCAAAAAGGGAAATATTTTTCCATGAGTTACTCATAGGCTAATAAATGTTACTTTAATGCTCATGAGTACATTAAATTAAATGATTCAATGAAAATAATGATATCATTACATCTTACATATTGATTTATCAATAATTTCAATTTATACATTTGGATTTGATTTTGTTGATGGTTGTATCATTCTTTGTTTCTTGTTGAGTAATAATGTAGGATGAGGTGAATCATACTTTATTGGTTGAAATAAAGACTAAGAGTGTTGATGTAAATGGATTGGGTGAGTTGAATTTTGAGTAGACATGGTCAATTAGATTCTAATTCATACAAAAATAGTTACTAAATTACTATAGCAATACTTTCATCTTCTTGTAGAAAGGCTTGTACCTTCTTTTTGTAGGTAGATGTTAAGCATGCTTGAGAAAGAATTGGTTGTAGGTGAATGCTTTTGGATTAACATTAATTCTAATGTCAATCACCTAAATGGGTGCTATTCATTATTTATGGTGATCTTCCTTTTAATAATTTTGGGGATACTAAGTCAAACATATGTGTTATTTTTATAATAAGGAGCCAGTTAGGGGAGTGTAGGGTGTTGTAAGTGAAACTTGCAACACTCTTTTAGAAATCCTACAATACATTACAACAACTCATGAAAAATGTACGTTACATTTAACTATTCATCCCAACTTTCATCTAATATTTTTACCATCTTATAAAATCTTCCATGATCATGTAGCATCTATAGTTCAAGCCGTAGAAGCTAGAACTTAACCCATATCAACTACTACATAACCCATAATAATTAAGATGCAACTTGTAGCACAAGCTACAACTTGTAGTTAACTATAGATTATTTTCAGTGATTTCAAAAATCTTGTAAAAGTGATAATAGTTCATGATCAAAGATAGGAATGAAAAACATTATTTTTTTATCCTTGATTGGTCAATAAGCTGAATTTCTAAACAAGGCTTTTTATTTAGCTGTTAGTCAACCACTAAACTAGTTTTCTAACCAAGACTATCAACAATTCCCAAAAGTTTTCATTGTTGATTTTTTTTTTTGATTCTAATTGACTAACATACTAGTTATACATTCAAATTTGTTTAGTCAACCCTTGGCCATCCAAACAACTCATTGGTTAGACAAGGCTAGAATATAATGCTTACCTTTTATCCAAGGAAATAGAGGGTGAGCTGCAATGACCATTTGATACTTGAACATGGTCCTTTGAGGACTTATATTTATAAATAATGTGCTCATCCACTATTATAGATAACTCTATATCCATGTAGGCTTTTTATTCTTAGATGATCTTTCGTATGAAGTATTATTTTGAAAGTGGTTTCTTGTACAAATTTAAATGATGACCATTGAAAAAAATAGAGAATATTATTAGGTTGATTGTTCATAGCTTGACGGCTTATTTTTCAAATAATTTATCTATCTCATAAGGACCAATCCATTTGGTTCTCATCTTCCCTTTGTGGTCTTTATACTTAGAATCATATACTAGCGCCCAATATCTTGGTTGAAAATTTCATGTCTTGATGAATCAATCATGCCATTTGACTTGTTATTATTGAAGCATTTATGTATGCTATAATGATTCCCATTGGAGTTAATGTAAGATGTTAATTCATATTATTATATCCTTTTGTGATTTAGATAATAATAGGTCAAGCTCTAGTGCAATCTTTAAAGTTTTGAGCTCAAATTTTAGATGGGGAAATTTATTTCCATAGACCAAATCATATGGTGTAAACCATGTTGTGGTCTTACATGTTGTTTGGTATGCCCATATATATTTTATAGTGTATGATTTCCAATCTTGGTGGTACACAATTATGACTTTTGTAAGGATTTTTTCTAATTATCTATTTGTGACCACTACTTGGCCATTACATTGAGGATGATATGAAGTAGATTTTTTGTGATTGATTTCATACTCTCGAATAAGGGATGCAATCATATTTGAGGTGAATTTAATTCCCTAATTTTTAACTATCTCTATTGGAACTTCATATTGTCAAGAATCTAGAACAAAAAACATGCTCTAACTCCACTGTTAGGACCGAGGAAGCACCATTGATTACCATGTACAAGCAACTTAATATGTGGGAATTAACCAAAATGCACAAGTAACTAGAATTCAAAAATAACACAGAATATGAGAGACAATACACAACTTGTATTAATACTCTTCCAAAAAAGAATTACAACAAAAAGACGCCACACTCTTCCACCTTACAGGTTCGCCACACCAAGTGTTCAGTAATTCACCTTCAAGAGCTCACTCTCTCTCTTACGGTCCCAAGACACAACTCAAACACAGAGTTGGTGTTCACCTCCAACCAGTTAGTATCACTACTGCCAGTACACAATTGCTCCACGCACTCCAAGTACACAATCATACTTCAAGTAGATCTCCCATGAACTTGCAACAACCTGCAACTCAAATGATCTTACTTTGGAAGGAACTACCTTGCCTTCCTCTTTGCTCTCCAACTGAGTATACACCGTACTCCAAGTAGATCCCACCTGATCTTGCTCCCTATTGTGTTGTTGTCACCTTGATCCTGCTGCCACCTATAGATCAACCTCGTTCTACACACCTGCAAACCTTAGACCTCGCACACACATACACCTACAAATCAGTGATCTTACTTACCATGCAGATCTCCAAACGTGGCCTTACACACCTGCTGACCAAGATCTTACATACATGAAGAATCCTTCTAATTCTCTAAACCACCACCCATACTTGGCACTGTGGCACTAGGAGGAACACACGATGCTCTCTTCTCTCTGAAGGAGCTAATATTTGCTCTCTTACTCTCTAGCACCAATTACAATACAGCCCATGAATCTATTATATATATCCCATGCAAACAATAATTAGACACCTAATTACAATAATTAGATCCGTAGCTCAAGACTATAGTTAGCCTTCTTCATGCAAACAACTGGTTCGTTAACAAACTGTCCATGGAACTCACAGTTTGGAATTGCACAGGCGACCGACGTCGGTCCCTGTCTGCCTGGGGGTGATCGACGTTGGCCGATCCATGACCATCGTCGGTAGCTTCCTGTCTCCACCTGACCGACGCTGACGACTATGACACTCAGCACCCTCCTCTAATATCTGCATCAGTGAAGCTTTTAGCTCCACAACCTAACACATATGTTGTGAAGATCACTTCATATGGAAATTATACATGCTTTTATCCCCTTACATGTGTTAAAATTTTCAATTCTTCCCATTTGGTTAGGTAAATTGTACATACCTTTATATACTCCTTGTTATTATACTTTGGATCTATTGGTCTAACAAAATCAATCCCCAATTTGTCAAAATGATCCAACACTAATTGGGTTTGGAGAGGCATCTCATTAGAACATGTGGGTTTCCCCATATGTTGACATCTATCACACTAATGGGTATATGTGATATCATATCTATGTAGGATGGGCCAATAGTAGCTTGTAGTCATGATTTTGGATGCAGTTATATTTTTAGAAAAATGTCCCCTACAAGGTTCATTATGACATGATTGGAGGATGTCAACTACTTTATCCTCCTTTATACACCACACATGATTAAATTAGGCCCAATGTGAAAGAGATACCCTAATATTTATGATTATGAATCACTTTTATTCACTAAGTGATGTTTATATTCTAGGAAGAAATGTTATGGGATCATTCTTGTAATTAGATAATTAGAAATGTTTTCAAATCAATGAGTGTAAATTGATAAATCAAAATATGTTCAAAAGGAAATAAATCATCTTCCACTAGTCTATATTCTTTAGATGTTATTCTTTGATAAAAAATTTACTACTACATTATCCTTGACTGGTCTATTAACAATAGTAATATCAAAATCATGTAAGAGTATTAACCATCTAATTATTCTTTCATTCACTATTGGTTTTTTAATTAAATACTTGATTATATCATGGTTAGTGTGAATAAAACAACATAACCTAAATATAATGTCTAAATTTGTTGATGGTATATAGTATTGCAAGGAATTCCTTCTCTGTAATGTAATTTAGGTATGATCCTTGGAGGTTTTTATTGATAAAGTACATACCATAACTCAAAGATATTTATTTTTTTCCAAAGAAAACTTATAATGTGGTAAAGGAAGAATATTTATGGATTTGGAAATGTAATTTCTAATCTAAGACCCACAACACTAGAGTTGTTAATAACATATTTATATAGTTTTTAAATTCTCTTTGACATGTTGTAGATGCTTAAATCTAGATTTGTATGTTAAAATAGTCTTGTATACTTGAAAAATATCTCTCGGGTCTTTATCCTTCACTTTGACCTTCCTCACATCTAAAATGCTCACACCTCACCATCTCACTGGATCTAATTACTTAATTATTAGTCAAAACCCATTTATTCTGATTGTATAGATCATATATAACCACAAAATACCTAAATGTTGATATATATCCTTTACAGTTAGCTACAAAACCTTGTTAACTTTATTTCATCCTGGATAATTGCATTTAGGGAAGGATAATAACATCAATGTTATTGCACTAGCTCCAACACAAATGTCCTTACCTTAAAAACACTCAATTTTTCAAATATTTCAAAGTTTATAGATCAGCTTAATAATGCCATTAACCATTATGTGAATGTTATTTGAAAATATCTAGTATAAATACAAGTCAAAGATAATTCATTTGATCATCTAACATTTATCTATAAATTACCAAGCAAGCTAACTAAATCAATTACAAAACCATGATTTATTCCCTGTTCATCCCTATTTTTATATCAATCATAATAATAGTCATACTAAAGGTATGAATCACTCAAAATAAATCTCATGATTCATATTTCTCAAGTTACAAGCTAGATCACTACATGCATTATCATAGAATATAATGCACCCTGATGCGCACACATTCCCACACATAGGGGATAACTACATAAGTTTGAGGCCCTATTTTTAGTACTAGATATTAATATAATTCCCATTGATAGAGGGGTATTTAGGGTCAGCTTGACACCATAATCTTACTAACCTATTTTTATCAATGAAACTTAACCTAAGGTGGAGAGCTAGGGTTTGAGCTACAAAATTTATTAATAGTATGTGTGTGAGATCTAGATACATCAAACAAAAAGTTTAAAAAAACCTAGAAAGACTCAAGGTGGTTGCAGCTTGGTATAATGAATATTTCATATAGGATAATTGCATCAATATTTTGTTAGTAACGTCGATGCAATTATCCGTAGGGCAATGCAAGTATCTAAACAACCAAAAATAATATTCAAGAATCTAAAAATTGGTTCCTAAACATCAAATATCTATTTTTACGTGTATACATATCAAATATATATGTGAATTATTGCATAAGATTACTATTGTTTCTTCTTTGTGATTGTGCAATCAAAATATTGTTTATCATTATACTTTCTATATCTAGCATTTTCATAATTCAATACTAAAATAGAATATCATAAATTGAATTATTTAATTGGACTACTTTCAAGAATGGGTTATATCTCTCTTTAATAGCCTAGTCCCCCATAACGCTTGATAATTCCAAAAAAGGGTTTAAAATTTGGTGAACCTGACCTCCGATTTTTCCATGTAACCTAGATTGTTCTAGGGTTTCCAACCTCCTAAAGTTTTAGATTTATGTGTTTATTTTTAGTTAAGATTTGTTTCACTTATTCACATATTTATCTTCATATATAAATAATGGAAATTATTAGTAACAAATATTATTTTTAAGTGGAATAAAAATAAGCATTAATCAATCATTTGAATGTAAATAAAGAGTTGAATGATTCATTTGTGTGTTACAAAATATTAAATTAGTAAACATGCTAAGGCTAATACCTCCACATCTAATAATGAACCCTTATATGGTCCTAATATTGTTACATCATCCATGGAAACCATTAGTACTTCAATCCAATTACCATTTTCAATTCTTCTTTCAACACAAGTGTTATCATACCCTTTGGTTACTTCTCAAACTTCAAACTTTAGTGTTCAAAATGTATAATATCTTATACAAAATATAAATATTTTACAAGCTAAGGTTACTATTTTCAGAAAATATTTCACCCTAGAGTTTATTTTTCAAGCCTACTCTAATATTTGGGCAACATTGGAATACATTTAGGCCTGTGGATTGCCTATATTAGAGGTAAACCTCTAAGTTTAAAGGCTATCTCCCTAGATTGATCCTTGAATGCTTACCACCTACACTAATTGTTTGATTTTGTGAAAATGGATATGAGTGACATGAAAATAACCTACTATAATGAGGTGATATACCATAAATATCTCCACTAGACCATCATACAAGTGCACTATGAAACATGACTTACAACACTAGTCTCAAAATCCTGAATTGCTCTAACATTAGTATTTCAAACATGGAGGTGATATGCATGGAACTACTCAAGGTAAGTGAACTAGAGGTTATATTACACTTAATATGGATAAATTCACTAGATACACTTCATGTGACCTATTAGAGAGAGAGATACTTACATCAAACATGAAATGGTTGAGAGAAAGCAAGGATAAACATTAATCACTGAACCTTTCACTATACACCACTTCACACACTTAGACAAGATAGATTTTAAACTAAAAAATATATTAAATATATTATTTCAAATGCAAATTATAATATCAAACCAGTAGGGCTTCATCATACCAGGTGTGTAATTTCAATACAAGACCCAAAATGGCTTGCATTTATAGAATGTGTGAGAAGAGAAAGAGAGAAGAGAAGTTACAGGGTCATAATTCCACATGTCAAGGAATAAAAAATAGTTAAAATGTGGAATAATGAAGTGGATAATAGAGGTCTAGAAGGTATTCTTGAATAAGTGCCCATCTAAAGCATCAAACTCTCCAAAACTAGCATAGGGTCCTCAAATGGCCTTCTTGAAAACTACCTTCATAATGAGTCATCTCTTGACTACTCAAAAATAAACTAAGGAATGTGCACTATCTTAGGGGGTCATAAATATACCATAAAATTCATAAGATTCATCCTTAACTCATAGCCTTCTTTTGGACACTTATTCTCACCATCTGCAGTCATTCATTAGTCTTCTAGGCCCCATTCTTCACATTTGTCACCCAAGTGGCCTTCAGTTTCTCAACCAAATCCATGGAAGAGGTTTTATGACACATATAAAAGACCCCTCTACCTTCCACTCCATTAATTAGACCATAAAAGGTCCCTAATTAGATTTATCATCTTCTCACTTGGTAGTCACTCTTCATTTTTGTTATTTGTCTAAGACTGCCTAAGATGAATGAGTCAGTATAAGTGTTTATATGATTTTATATGGAGATAGATGGACATATGGAGTTATAAAAATTCCCACTTCACCTCACCTAATTATTCTCACTTTTTAAATATCCTCTCTTCTTGAAAAAATAATCAAAACTTACTAAAAACCTTCTGTTAGGCCTTGTTCATACAAGTAGGGTTCAAACCAAATATGTGTCATGAATACTAAGATATTTTTCCACAATTCCAAAACCATTTATAGTCCATCTGACCCCCTCTGAGGGAATCTCCTTGCATATCTTTTCCATCGAGTCAAAACCAAGGGTTTGGGAGGGTTTTAGCAAGTTTTGGTTCTTAGGGATGGTTCATAAAACCTGTACATCCAAATCCTAAAAAATTCCACTAAAAACAAGTTATGGAGACCCTTAAAACATCCATAACTCCTTAGGTTACCAATTAATCCCTCTATATAGGTATGAGTGCCTGAAGATGGTCTCTCGAGCTTGAGAGTGCATTTTAGGTACCCTTGAGGTGATTTTAGGCCAAAAATGACCCCTATGTGATATTCATCTAAAAAAAATGGTTAAAACTCATCCTTTAATTCCTCATAAATTTCATAAATTGGGGTGGAATGATCTTTTGGTCTTGGAAGTGAAGCTAGACCCTTGAAGTGCTTAGGTTTAGTTTTAGGCCTAATAAGCTTGAATGTACTTGAGTTGTCCATGACCAACCTGAGTACTCATGATGAATAAATAAATTTTATCCACATTTTTTCATGTTAAAAATAACCTCCCACATCATTCTTCAATTCTCTAATACTTTCCATCTCATCCCCTTACCATTTATATACCCTACCTGCAGTCTTACCTCTCTAGGAGTGCCCTCTATCTGAGACAAATAGAGGGGAATTACCCTATTTTTCCAACCATTTTAAATATATTATAGGTTTTATTATGTCATGAGTACATTCTACACCAAATTTTAAAGTTGGGTCATCTCTGTAGGTCTCTTAACAAGCCAAAAACCTAAGACTAGCTTATAATATTGATGACTATATACAAGAATGCAAGGTTGGAGATGAGTGTGACTATAAGTTTATGTTAATAATATTTTTAATTTTTATATTAATATCATATAATCATAAATCTAATAAGGTATTAATATTTTCAATCTATCCTACAATATCTACCAACTTTTCAAAGCTCACACCTTTCACTAACTTGCACTAGTCCATGGATTGTGTGTAAACTATAGGTGGCAGTTTTGGGAGAATCAAGAACTATTTTAGGTGATGAAATCTGTCACATAATTATTTATTTAATAGTTTTATTTTTATCTCATTATGTCATATCTAACTTGCATTAACAACTCTGACCATGCAAACTATGCTCTCAATTTCCTTTATCAACACATTGTATATTTGCAAACTGACTATAGATACTCCATTCTGAAAAGGGAATTCCTGTAGATATATTTCCATGTTGGAAGATTATATATCATGCATAGGTTCTCCTTTAATTCTTTGATCTCATCTCACACTTGTTTTAAATTATTCATGTCTAGAGACTTTCCTCTCTCCACTAGCATAGGTTAGTCTATCTACTGTAGCAGACTGTAGGTATATTTCTTAGACAAATAAAACCCTTATAGGGATTACCTGTGTCAAACCATGGTTATCCAATCCATTGCATTTATATTTAATCTCATAGATCATATCTTATTCAAATATAGTCACTTGTCTTGAAGGTATGTTTCCATTATGTCATATTGCATTGAAATATCACTTGGGCTTCAAAAGTATTGTAGATGACTAAATAGTCTACAGTGAAAGTTTGTTTTAAATGGAAGCCAATATACATTAAATCATCATGAAAAATAAATAAATTTTCCATGTCAATAAATTTCCCCTATGCTTGGGATATATGATGGAAACAACTTAGACTACCCAGACCTCAAACTACTCTACTATGGAAGGATCAAATGTAAGGTAGAATCCTCATTTAGAGATATTAGGGTAAAGTGTCCCTTTTGAAACTTTAACTACTTGTGGGAATAGGATTCAAGTTTTCCTTCATGAAAATAACTCACTATTGTTACCATAATTCTTTTCACATCCTCATACCTGGTATAAGACTTCTAGTGATTTCAAACATCTTCATACAACACTCTCAGACCTCTATTAGAGCTTCTTGTAGGTGTTGTCATGGACTATCTGTAGGTGAAGGCATGTCATATGACTATGTGAAATAAATAGGATATAAAAACAACTATTTTAAAGTCTCAATCTCACTATCTTAACTTTGGAAACCTCTTCACAGTATTAAAACCTTCATTTATCATCATCATGGCTAGTCAAGGCTTGGTTTCACTTGATTGTAGGTGACTACTACAGAAAAATTAACTGTGTATAGTCTAACTATTCACTCTATCAAGAGATTATTTTGAGACCAAAACTACTTGGGAGAGACTAATTATTATGCTTATATTTAAAAAAAAACCTACTCCCTCTATCCCAAAACCACTTTCATGATAATAACTCTGAAAGAAGTGAAAACACTAGTCTACAACTTTAATGGTTTATTCAACTAGAAAACTAACATAGCCTTGATCATTATTTCACCTTAACACATGCAGAACCAAATAAAATACCATGTGTGAAGGATCTCATTCCCTTACAAAACATGTATAACACTGGGTTTTCATAGAACTATGCAAATAGAGAGAAAATTTGAAGGCCATGGGGATGTATAGGTAGAAAAGAGAAGTAGACCTTATTAGATTTGGTTCATAGATCACAATAAACCAATCATCTAACTATGACCATGAATTGGAATTAGATAAAGAGTATTATCATCCACCAAAATCACTTGATCCAACTCACCTCCTCTTTTTTATACCATGCAAAGACTAGTTGACTATTTTTGCTTATTTAAGAGAGTGATGGAATGATAGAATGGTTTTATGCCATTTTTGAGCTTGTTAAAGCTTCTCAAACATGAAATTATGTTTACGGAATCTGAAAGGAAAATTTTGAAGTTCTCCCACATGCTAAAGCTACTACACAAGTTGTACAATAACTAAAAACTACCTCTTTTCAACTGTTTTCTTGTTTTCAATGTAGCACTTGCATTTTTTCAATCCTAAAATAGTTATTCTAACATATTATGACATGGGGGACATTAAATATGCCTTTGTAACACTTGCAATTTATTGGAAACCCATACAAGTTCCATAAGTGACCCAAAAATGATCCCTAGATTACATAAGACCAACTAAGGACTAAAAATGAATATGATCAAGACTAAAGACACATTAGATGACCTCACTAGGACCATGAAACTCAATTCACACCCTATTAAACCCCTATAATAAGTTTTCAACTACGAAGGGGTTGACCTAATTTGACTTGTGGTCAAATTAGTCAACAATTACCAACATTGATAAAAAATTTATGAAGTCATCCCTTTCTATTCATTCACAAGATGTATTACATAACCCTTTTCCCTTGAGATATCTTAGTACCCTTTTCCAACTAGTTTTGTTGCACCCAAGTTAACACTTTATGATGGAAAGTATTATCCTAAGCAACATCTTCAATCATTTTTTATGGCATCACTTGATTATGATTCAAATGATAAACTTTTAAACAAATTATTTGCAAGAATATTAAAGGACTATGCTTGAGATGGTTCTATGATTTACCAATACAATCAATGTCATAGTTGATCATTTTTTAGCACATTTTTCAATCAATATTACTAAAAATATGTCATATGCATAAATTTCCAAGATCAAACAAGGAACCAATGAACCAATTAATGAATATGTCTTGAGATATAAGACAATGTTAGCCAAAATGAAAAATCCAATAGAAGATAAAGAACTTCAAGACATATTCAAGAAAATATTGCTTGCTTCCTTACCTGAGTCTATTGTTTTAAAGAAATTCAAATTGTTTGATGACTTATGCCATATTTTTTGAGATATAAAAATGAAACTTATTGAATTATACAAGCTTAAGTATGTATCTAATACACCAACTACATCCACTAACAAGTTTCATATAAAACTAAGTTGTAAGGTAAAACCTACTGAGACTAAAAAGTACACAACTACCATGGTAAATACACTATCATAAAAACCTAATAGGCTCAACTTATCTAATGTACCTAAGAGATAGTTTACATGATTACCTGATTCTCTAGCCTTATGACTCCCAAAGATAGTAGAGTTTTATCTCATATCTCTCCCTCTTCTTATGGTGGTTGACATAATTTGACCTTTACTAAAAGGATATGATTCCAATGCCTATTATGACTACCACTAATGTGTGGGGCATTCTATGAACAAATGTTATAAACTAAACCATAAGATAAAAGACCTTATTGATAGTGATCAACTAACCCTTGAGGATTCTTCTACAAATTCAATATCACAACCAAATGATCATCAAACTAAAAGATATTCAAAAATCCATTGTAATATCATTTTAAGAAAAATACAGAAGTGCAAATTTTATATCATGCGTATCCTCCTCCACCACATTATGGGAACCATTTAGATGATATTATTGGTATATTTATATATGAGTTGCCTCTTATTATTTTTACACATTATATTTCATTTGATGACTATGAGATTGTGGATGACGACTCATATTTTTTTTCTTTATTTATCAGAGCATATATTGATCATCAACCTATACATAGTTTTATGAAAAAAAATAATGCTAGTTAGATGTATATAGTATGAAATTAATCACACATTTGGGATACACACATGATGACTTATTCCCTTCAATTAAACTAATAAAATCCATCGATGGGAAGCTAAAACAAGTTTTGATGAGATTGATTTACCTTTTTAGGTTTATCCAACACTGTGACCACTACATTTTTAGTTATACCACATACAATATTCTTTGATATGTTATTATGATGTTATTGGATACATAAGATCTATGTAATAACTTCCAGAGTGCATGTTTGTCTTAAGTATTTCATCCAAACAAAGTACTTATAGTTTCTAAGATTTCATATGAACATCCTTTGCAACAAGAAAATTTTATTCCATGATAGTTGGTTATACAACCTAATAAGGTTAATCATGCAAAAAATGGTAAGAAACAAACAATCCCCTTTTATAGGCTCTCCATACTTGAGAGGCCTTTACATCAGTGAGCTACAATAGACTTTTTGAGATCTTCACTCAGACCTCCATGACACAACCATTTAACTAAAACAAAACACCATGTTTCAAAATGGGTAACAAGACCCACTTTACACTAAATAAATTATAGAGCATAAAATAATGGATTCCATGAACTCATACACATTTTTTTGTTACTTTACCATTAAAAATTCCTATGAGGCATACATAGAGAATCACATATTATAGACATTCATATTTGTCATATATACATGATCCTTGGTAGCGTGACTAGTATATTATACCACATTCAAAGTATAGAGCATCATATGAGCATCCCTTAGATGGGATCATCGGCTAGCACTCTCTTTCTGAATAAATCCCCAAAAAATCCAATATTTAAGAAAATACCAAAATATTCAAATAATTCAAAAACACCTAAAACATTTATCATTTCACTTATTTATTAGTTTTTTTTATATGTATTTCAATTTATGTAAGTAGATAACATATCATTTATATGCATACATATGTTTCATGAGTATTTGAGTGTGATACATGCATACATTAGACCCATAATATATCAAGTGAGCATATGTTGGACCTTTCCTCTTCCAGTGTGATACACCATGTTAGGGGCATCTTGTTTCTATATGATCACAAATAACACATGTTCTACTATTTTATGATCATTTTCCATTATCTTCTAGAGATTATATATATTCCACATGACTATACTTGTTTTGCTATCTTAAAAAGTGTATTTGATATGCTATCCTACATAACATTTTGATAACACATGTATGCATGAACTAGTATGACATTATTATGTTAGTTTTTATCTCTCATTGCTCCATATGTTTACATTAGCTTACCTGAGTGTACTTATTATTTGTTTCATTATCTAATTTGTGGAACATTTACACATGTTTATTTAATTTTTGGCCACAATGCCTTGAGTGTTTCTTGTTTGTTTCATGTGTGGACATTTTCACATGTCCTTCACTTGAGTGTGTGACATTTGAACATACCCCTTGTTTATGGTATATTTTGACCCTTCCTTGTGTGACATTTTAGTTCTCTTGCAGGTGTGTTTAATTTTTTTCTAATATTTTTATCTTCTAGATGTTGCCATGATTCTTATCATGCATCTTAGGCTTGTGATGTTTTACATACTATGAGATTCATTGATATATCTACTTTGACATGATACTACTATATGCTTATTTACTACATGATTCATACAGATATAACATAGTTGTATTGTCCTTTTAAGATGAGGTTATTATCACTTTTGGAATCCCCTCACCTCAAAAATAGGGGAATATCAATGGGGGAATGTCATAGAAGACATGACTCCACATATATATAGTTTAAATAATGAGAAAATTTTAGTTCAATTTACATAGTTTACATGATTCAAATATACATTTGGGAGAAAATTATATGAATTGGGCACGTATTTGGGTCAGATATTTTCAAATTTTTGATACATATCTACATTTTACAAAGAATAGGTTACATTTTGATAGATAATTCATATTGAGATATATTAAATGTGTACTTGTACCAAATTGTAGATACAATTTCAAAATTATACACATATTTATGCATCAACCTTACCAAGATGCACCTTTTGGGCTTTTATCCGCTACAATAGATGGCTCTTTTTTATTAGTTAAATTGAGATTATGCATCCTTGATGGACTTATAACTATGATTATATTATTGAAAATGGTATGGTTATATAATTTGACTCAGTTGAGATTGACTAAATTAGCTAGATTGATTATACTTGAGTTATGTGATTGAGATTTTATGATCTCAATAGACTTGGCATAATTCATCCTTATACCAAATTGGGGGCATGATCCACCTCTAATTTACCTCTTCACATCTACAAGGTTAAATTATGAAGCTCTCTCTAATACTTTAGTTATAAAGCATATTTACCAAGATAAACTACCAAGGGGCAACATGGTTACATCAACACACAGGTGCACTCCTTCCTTGCTCTCTTTCTTTAAAATATTATCAAATTATTCAACTCCAAATTATATGAACTAATTACAATTTTAATATGTTCTTGGTTTTGGTACATTCACATACAACAAATTTGAAGTGGGATCAATCAAAGACAAGTGTGTTCTACGCGCCATGATACACTTTCTTTCCTTTAACTTGGTACTTTTATCCTTATTTAATATTAGATTAAAGTGGGAGACAAATGTATATTCTTAAATATGTATTTATATGTTAAACTAGTCTTGTAAAGTTGACAAATATCTCTCATGACTCTATTCTTTAGTTTGACCTTCCTTGCATCTAAAAGGCTTGTATCTCACCACCTCACTATGTCTAATTACTTACTTCTTAGTCTAACCATATTTATTATGATTATATTGATCACTTGCAACCACATAATGCCTAAAAACTGATATATATCCTTCACAATCAATTACAAAACCTCAATAGCTTTCCTTCATACTAGATAGTTACATCTGGGGTAGGACAATAACATTGAAGCTATTGTCCCTTCTCCAACACAAGTGTCCTTACCTTATAAACACTAAAATTCATAAATTTTTTAAAGTGGTGTCATTCTAAAATTTCATTAAACCTTCTATGATAGGTGAATCTTTGGAATCAACTCAACACTGTGAGCCCACTAATCCATTTTTGACATGATAACCTAACATAAGGTGAAGAGCTAGGGTTTGAGCCACAAACAATCATCAATAACCTATGTGTGAGATCCATATGCATCAAATAAATAGCAACAAAAATTTGAGAAATACCTATGTGGATGAGTATTTATAAAGTGAATATTTTATACATGATAGTAATGTTAGGATTTAAATAGTAACGTTAATGCAAGTGTCCACAATGTGACACAAGTGTCAAGGCAACCAAAAAGAATATTTTTAAAATCTGATGACTAGTTCCTAAACATCATACCACCTATTTCTACACCTGTACATCTAAGATATATATGTGTGCATAACTATATAAGCTAAGTATTATTTCTTCTTTGTGATTTTGCAATCAAAATACTGTTTAGCATTGTACTTACTATATCTAGTATTTTTGTAATTTAACATTAATATAAAATATCATAAATTGAATTATTTAATTGGTCTACTTTTAGTAATAGTTATATCTCTTTTGAATATTATATTCCCACATAACCATTAATAATTATAAAAAGGGTTAAACATATGCATAAGTCCATATAAATTCAATATCTTTATAAAGTAAAACTAATAAAGGTGTTGCTATTTTACTAAAATATTTATTACATCTATGATAGTAACTAATATGCCATAGTAAACTTCAAACATCTTTTTTTTTGTGGGGTTGGTAAAAAAAAATTGACATTCATTTTGACAAGATCTACCTATATTCAAGTAGGCAATATTATGATGTCCTAATACAATACTTTCAATCATCAACATATAACATTTCTTGTGGCTTAAAGAAAACCGGTTATCTTGATAATGTTGAGAATTTTTTCTAGGTTCTTGATGGATTCTTTATATGTATCCCGATAGACTCTAAATTCATTTATGTAAACTTTATAATCTAGTCATAGGTCAGATAAAATACTCAAGAGAGCCTTTTTTAAGGTCAAAATAACATTATATAATCCAAATACTAGTATGAAGTATGCATATGCACCTGAAGGACATTTGAAGGTATTCTTATCCTAGTCTTCAAGTGCTATTCTGATCTAGTTGTGCCCACTAAACCCATTGAGAAAAGATAAATATTTCATTCATGCCAATGTGTCAAGTAATTGGTCAATGAAAGGAAGAGGATATTTATATGTACTCATAGATGCATTAATTTCTATATATTCTATGAAAAAATGCCATTTTCCTTCCTTTTCTTCATAGAATAACAAGGGGTGATATCCACTAACTATCAAAGATAAGATAGACAAATCATGCATCTAGAAGTTTCTCTAATTCTATTTTTACCATGTCCTTAACAACATGGTTCATCTGAATTTGTGGTTGGTGGATGGATTTGAATTCATCATTGATATATGTGTGGTGAATGCATATATTTAGGTGTATGACTCTCATGTCATGGTAATTCTATGAGAAAACAATTTGTGCGTCTTTAGAGCATGGTCACTAGCTAAGTTTCTTATTAATGTTCTAACTTGTTGTTAACATTAAGAAGTCATCCATGTAGAATTTACACTTATTTGGATAAGGACACCATGGATTATATGTTACCCAATAGTGGGGTAAGGATTCAATGGTGTGCTAGTAATTGATGAAAAATTTAAATGTCTTTCGTGGCATTTGAGGATCCTTCTATTGGAAATATGTTGGTAAGGGGATGTGCTATACATTGTAATAAGTTATTTATTTGTGAGTTAATGTGATAAGTATTTTGTAGGGAATTGTAAATTATTTTATCACCACCTTGGTCTTTCAAAGGTATTCTAAATTCAATCATGGTCAAGGTCTATAAGCAATATTGATCATTGTCCTCATATTCTATGTAACAAGGTTGTTCTACTTCATATGAAGGTTGAGTTGGTCTATATAAAACTAGTTCCTTTGTGGTGTTGTCATTAAATATCATTATGTTCTTTCTACAACTAATTAATTCATCAACCGTATACAACCATGGTCTCCCTAGGATAAGGGGGTATCCTTTTAAGTTTGATTTTATCTATCAAATTATAAACTTAGCTGGGTATACCCATACATCCATGGTGATGATCAAGTCTTCTATAACTCCTTTTGGTTTAGCCGATGATCTATCTACCATATGTATAATGGTGGGGGTTGGGAAAAGACATTTAAGTCAATTTTTTTTCATACTTTCCTTGGTTATTACATTAATATCTATCCATAAGTCTATTAAGGTATTCTGAATAAGGGTACAATAGACATAGACATCAACTACTAAGCTACCTGGTTCATAATACTTGGGTGAAACTATATTTCCCAATGTAATGTCTAAAATTTATCTGACTACTTGGATAGTCTATTGGTCCTTCCTCTTTTGACTAGGATTCTTTAGGAATAGTTTATGTTTGGTGTAAATGGAGACATGTTTTATGGCCTAAAATAGTGAGATTTAATGTAATCATTTTTAAGTGTTATTGTAAATTTGAATTCAAATTATTGCTCTTATTTTTAAAGGTTTAATCTCTCAATAAAATGAGTGTTAATCCCTTCTTTACCTATGAATGTGCTTAGTTCAGGTTTGATAATTAATTAGATGGTTGTGGGTTAGTGACAATGCTAGGGACCTCTTCAAGAGGTTTCATTATTATGGGAGAGGTGGTTTGTGGGAGAATTAAAATTAAATAAATATTTAATTCATCTACCTCCATTGAATAAGTTTGGTATTATATTATTTCATTAGTGTGTGTCAGTTGAACCACCTTATTATTAGGGTTTGGTACCATTTGGATAAGCAATTGTGGTTGTCAAGGGGCTAGTTAGTTATTAGGATTTAAGGTGGTGGTTGTGACTATTTTGTTTTTTTATTGATATGGAAATCCAACATGTTGATTAAACCATTGTTGATTTCCCTTCCATCAATTTTTCCATTTATTGGGGATAATGTCATTGTTGATTCTAGTTTTGAGATTACCATGGCTAATTTTCCTACCAGCTAGTCTGAGTTTGAAAGTTTTATTGTGACCAATTCTAATTTTTGAGTGTAATTGGGTTCAAGGTTTAGATCCATACAAATTAATAGGAGAAATGGAAAATTGAGAAAGAAAAAAATAGAATTTGATGGCATACCTAGATTTTGTGGTTTTTGTGACCATGGTTTCCATTGGGCCACATAAAAAAGATAATTTCCATCTCTCATTGCATAAAGCTCCACTACTTTGGGGTTATCCTTCATTATGTTTATCAATTTTACCTAAGAAACATATAATTTACAATTTACTATATTTATATGGTAATCTAGATAATATATAGTCAAATCTTGCATTGCATCTTCTTGTTTTCTTCGTGTATGTAACATATCTAATTATGTATCCAACCAATTCATGATATCTTATTTCATGTCCTTTATCAAATTAATTACCTCCATCTATGAGAATATGTTGTAGATTTAGAAGATGATAAATTCAATGTTTTGTTTCTATAAATCTTCTTCATCATAACCTCAAGTAGTTTCTACATAGGAGATTGATCTCCTTAAATGACAATTATGATACATCTTTGTTACCCATTAGATCTAATGATTCCATAAATTATTCACTAATTACATTCAATAATATCAATTTGATCTATTTTGAGTCCAACAAATTTTGTTTAAACTTTTTCAAGATAAAAATAAATCTCTCCATGTAACCCTTTAAAGGTTCATCTTCATTTTGCAACATTTAAAAGATGTCATTTCTTGTGTGGTATCTTCCTCTGTAGTATTCCTAGTATATAGAGAGTAATCTATATATGTACTTCCAATTAAATATTTCATGTTTCCATATTCACATAAACCATTTGAGGGCTACATCCTTAAGAGTAGATATAAATATTTTAAACTTTTGAGCATCCTGGTTGTAGTCATAACTATAACATAGGACATCTAACTCAAAGAACATGTTGGGATCCTCATTTTCCATTCTTATAAAGTTGGGGAAAAAAAGAGAGAAATGTTTTCATGGGTGAATTACCCCTTGGGGTATTTATGAGAAATTTGAAATTTATGGCTTCATTGACAAAATTTTATCCTTGGAGGTGCCTTATGATTTTTCTAACTACTTGTAGACCAGAAGTTTTCACCACCCACTCTTCAAATTATTTGTCAATTTTAACCCAAGGTGATTAATAAAATGTGGCTTTATACCTTTTTAGTGGAAAATAAAAAAAAATTGGTTAGGGGTGATGGATAAGGATTTCTTGGATATTTGACAAAGATGTCTTGTTTAGTTGGTTTAATGGATTCAACACTTGTAGTTATGAAATTCCTTTTTGGAGCTAGAATGGCTTTAAGTTCTATTTTGGAGATGAGTTTACATGAGGGTGGAAGGATATTAATACCGTATTCTTGAGTGTAGGTTACCAAGATATGCATGATCCATAAACTAGGTGGATATACCACATTGAGTTTCACTAACACGGAACCTTTCAAGTCAAGTTGTTTCCCTCAAGTTTTATGCCATAAAAAACACCTAATTTTATTTTAATATGTATTATAGCTCTTAAGACTATCATATACACGATAATAAAGAATAGCTCCAAACTAAAAACATGCTACTACTTTATACATGATTGTAATCAACATGCTTGCATAGAGGTGCAATGACAAATGTGAAGGTATTTAATCATAGGTATGAATATTAAGCTCTCTTAAATGTTTGTGTATTAGCCTAGTTACAAGGAATGTAAATATACAAGTAAATGAAACAAACACAATAATCACAAAGAGAGATACACAATATACCCTAGATAATTTTAATATGAGAAAACTCTAGCAAGAGTGAAGCCATACTTCCTCATCTCCACTATGTTCTATAATTTACAACCTTTTCTGCCTCTTGGGCTTACAAGGAAAATAACCTCATACACTCATAATTATCTCTACAATATCCAGTTGAATATTTACTTCAAAAGAAAGGAATAACTACTAAACTCAACCTCTTTTAGTTGTGTAGTCTTCAAAATAGTCACCTAAAGCCAAACAAAAATGAAAAAATAGTAAGGACTCAAACTTGC
This sequence comes from Torreya grandis, assembly GCA_037957365.1. Classification (NCBI taxonomy): domain Eukaryota; kingdom Viridiplantae; phylum Streptophyta; class Pinopsida; order Cupressales; family Taxaceae; genus Torreya; species Torreya grandis. The sequence goes on from JARHVA010001583.1 coordinate 1,724,005, forward strand.
CTATATACGATGTGAATCTAAGTAAAATACATCCCATTGCACTTGTTTTTTTCTATTGTCTCTGCTCCTCCTCTATTCTCCTTCTTGAATGAAATTTATACATTCATATTTATACATAATAATACCTCTTGGATGCATTCAATAAGTCCAAGAGTTGGAAAATAAAGTTATACACCTCATGTCATTTCATTTTCCTATGCATCTATATCCTATAATCTACCTTCTAAGACCTATTTTAAAGCTCATGTATGCTTGGAATCCACCCAAAACCTAAAATGAATTATTAAGAAGCTAAAATGTCAAAAAATGCTTTAAATTCTCATGGTCTTAACTGGATCTGAGGCCCAATAGTCCAAGATTCAGAGTTAAACATTCAGATCCTAAGAGATCTTGAAGCTTAGAGTTTGTCAACTTCAAATGGTCATAAATTTTGCATACGACCTTGAAACAACATGCCATTTTTTTAAATTGTCTAATTTTTTGAGGGGAATCCAAATATATAACTAAAAAAATATTTTTGAAATCAAATATATGTTGTTTTATCTTGTATAATAGAAAATAACAATTTTTAGGTCTCAACATTTCATATATTACACATATTTGATAGTTGATTGATTGATGCAGGAGCATCTTGGGAGTGCTTAGATGTGGTAGGTAAAATATTGTAATTCAAAAATTTAAACCATGTACACTTGTCAAGAGGAGAAAGGATTGGCTTATTTGAGTCACATTTAGTTGTTTTAGACTAAAAAGAGGTCGACAACCTTGTCACCATGTAAAAATCTGGAGAATCAAGCCATAAGTGGCGTACGTTAGGTGTTAGTTGCATAATACTATGTTTGACAGCATATTGTTGAGCCTTTTTAGGAGTTGGTTGAGTGGTGTTAGTAGTAAATTAGGATTATTTCAATATTGTGGGCAGTAGTGTGGGCAGTAGTGTAGGAAGTAGTGTAGGAGGTTGTGTAGGAGGAAGTGTAGGAGCAGGTCCGAGAAAAGGACTGCATGTGGACGGACTGTAACAAATTTGAAATATGTTGTTTTATCTTGTATAATAGAAAATAACAATTTTTAGGTCTCAACATTTCATATATTACACATATTTGATAGTTGATTGATTGATGCAGGAGCATCTTGGGAGTGCTTAGATGTGGTAGGTAAAATATTGTAATTCAAAAATTTAAACCATGTACACTTGTCAAGAGGAGAAAGGATTGGCTTATTTGAGTCACATTTAGTTGTTTTAGACTAAAAAGAGGTCAACAACCTTGTCACCATGTAAAAATCTAGAGAATCAAGCCATAAGTGGCGTACGTTAGGTGTTAGTTGCATAATACTATGTTTGACAGCATATTGTTGAGCCTTTTTAGGAGTTGGTTGAGTGGTGTTAGTAATAAATTAGGATTATTTCAATATTGTGGGCAGTAGTGTAGGAAGTAGTGTAGGAGGTTGTGTAGGAGGAAGTGTAGGAGCAGGTCCGAGAAAACGACTGCATGTGGACGGACTGTAACAAATTTGAAGAAATAATGATTATGGTGTGTTTATATCTTTTCTGGATCGAATAAATGTTGGGTCTGTATTTGGGTCTATATTACATGCCCATTTGTATGAATCGATGAACCTGTGAATTAGACATTAATGCTGGGCCGTTTAAATTCTGGGTCGTTCTAAATATATGTTAATGCTGGGTTATTTCAATGCTGAAGTGTTTCAAATAAATGGAGTCAAGCAATGGTTCTGCAATCTGAATTTTAGTTAAAAAATTTGTGCAATGTTAGATAAGACCGAACCTTAGAGAGGGACGCAAGCCCAAAATCTAGCGATCTGTGTAATTGTGGTCATTAGTTATCATGGCAATGAGACGCAACCCAAATAGGAAACGTATGGAAGTTTAAATTTATAGATATATGGTAATGAGTGTTGTGACAGAGATGTATGTCTCCATTTGATAGCTATAAGCTGAATTGAAGGAGGAGGAGTTTTATGTTGTGAGGCCGAGCCGATTGGATCTCTCCATCTCGAATGCAAGGGGAAGATAACACCCATTCTGCAAGGCTCATGGAGTCAAGGGAAAAGATTCAATGTTATGACATTTTCTTTATATAGTCCTGAGAGGTGTAGGCAAAGTTCATTGTTGGGTATGACTGTAGAAATTCACCAATCGATGGTGGTTGAGTAGAGAGATACAATTATAGGTGGTGCCCAATTCACACAAGTCGTGAAGGTTTAGAAAGGTGTAAGAAATTGAATCTCATCATAGAAGATCGAGTGAGTCTGTATATTGATGGAGGATGAATCTTGTTAGCCAAGCTGTTCATTTGCGTTGGGGCATGGTCAATCTACAAAGAATGTCACTGAGAGTTGATAATGGGAATCCCTTGTCAAGAATATATTGGCTGGACCTGAATATGGGAAACGTCTAAGGAGATCTACTTGTATAAATCAGTGTAATTACAGAAATCAAAGTAAAAGCAATGGCACTTTGAGTCTGATGTCGCGCACCTTGGTATGACAGTGTACCATTTAGATGGAGAGTTATTGTTGGAGAAGGTAAGCGCAGCATTTTTGCATCATTTAGGCATAAATCTACGGACTGTGCAGGAGAAGGAAAAATCTATGGACTCTGCAGGCTTGAATATACGAAGCACAAAGTGAAGTGTAGAGTCATGTTTCTGATTTGGTCTTTGGATTATTGATGCTTGGCTCTTTACAGTTGTAGTATTTGATTTTCCTATCAGCTTGTAAAATTCTTTGGAGGCAGCGATTGGATTGGGAAGTAAAGAAGATGATTTGAATATCAGTCTCAGAGCTAGTTCATCAATTGGTAGTAGAGTCCCCAAAGCTGTCTTAGCTCAGCTGGTAGAGTTGTTGCAGCATAATGGATCAGTGCATTGTTTTGTAAGAAGGTGATCTTTTCACCATTTGGTATCAGAGCGCAAGGTTCGAGTTCTTGGAGAAGTAGCTACATCAAAGAATTAGGTATGGATGTTTTGTGAAAATATTGTTCTAAAGAAAAGGTATGTACAACCTTTGATATTTGATTTAATTTTATTGTGTTGAGAAGCAAATAGGTGAAGAGAAAGTCTTAAAGTGATTGAGGCTTAAGAGAATAAGAAGCCAAGGAAGGCTTAGTGGAAGAGCTAAGAGAAGCTCTAGAAGAAGAGCAAAGGGAATTTCTCAAGAAGAAGAAGAAGATCCAAGAAGAAGCTTGGATAGTTTGCCAAAAGACTAAGGTGAAACAGACTTAGGTGAGGTAAAGGATGGAGATTGAAGAATTGAGAAAAGTGATAGAGGAACTGCCTGGAAGAAACATGAGCCAGATAAAGAGAGAGAAACAAGAAAGAGACAAAAAGAAGAGACAAAGAGAGGAAGAATACCAAAGAGAAGTGAATGAGATAAAAGCAAGGATAGCCATGATAAAATTCATGGTAGAAAATATGCAAAACCCATGGCAAGGATGGGTAATGAAGAAGAAAAGAGTAAGATGGCCAATTAAATCATTGATGGAGAGAAGAAGAAGAAAAAGGCTAAGAGTTTCCTTAAGGAGAGAGATGAAGAAGCATAAACAAAAGGATAAGCTCAATAATGAAGAGCTTGGAGAAAAGTTTCAATTTGAAGAGGAAGTTCAGTATGAGATGGATCTCATCATTGAAGAAATAGACCAACAACAAGTAATCACTCAAAAGATCAAGTGGTGAAATGTTTTTGTATCTGACATTTCATTTGATGTTTTGTTTACAGGAAAGCAAGTTGAGGAGGAAGGAGAAACATATGATCCAATGAAGATGCTCATGGATCAAGGAGGTGAAGCACCTCATGAGAGAGTGCTTAAGCAAGAAGAAGAGGCTTGTTGTAATGCCTCAAGTGATGAAGATATGAAGAAGGATCAGTTGGAACTCCAAAATAAAGAATTGATCAAGCAGGAGGAAGAAGTCCTTACTCAAGAGGACAAAAGAAATGCAGAGCTGCATGTTGATGAAGAACAAAGGTATAATGATCAAAATTCAGAATTGGAAAAGATTGAAGATGACAATTTTCAGTTGCATGATGTTGATATAGTTGATTTTGATTCAAATTTACTAATCACTAATGAGGAAGATCTCTTAAAAGAAATATGGTAGTTTGATCAAGAATTTTCAGATGAAGGAGAGTTGCTTGATAAGAAACAAGAATGGGTATTTGTATACCAAGGGGTAGAACAGCTACAAGAAGAAGATGGAGATAAGGTTAAGTGTTTAGACTTGACAATTGAAGAAAATATCCTGAAGGAGATAGAAAAACTTGATGGAGAGTTTCTAGTTGAGGAACCAAACAAGTTTTTTGTATATCAAAGTAAAGAGCAGTTGTTGGAAGAATTGGCAGCCTTAGAATATGCCATTAACCATGAAGAGAAGAACAAAACTTGTCCTATAACAGTATTTGAGGAGGTAGAACATTGTTGTGAAGAAGAAATGAAGACAAAGGACCAAGAAGTCATATTTGAGTAGCAAGTACGGGTTCAAAAATTTGGAGAGACCCAAGGATCTCAAATTTTTACTTCTAATTTTGCTTTGAATGGTGATTGTACAGGTTTGCTTGATAAGGAGGTCAGGTACTTGGAGAAGAGAGCTCAAGAAGAGCTCAAGAAGAGAGAATGGAAGTTGATATCCTCATTCAAGAGGATGAATATGTAAAGAAGAAGACTGCAAAGAAGATGAAGAGACAGCAAGATATACTTTGGAAGGAAAAGACAGCAAGCCAAAACAGACACAAATGTGGAAGTCAAGAACATGCACATTTGTATGAAAAATTGAATGAAGAAGACATTTGTTTTGTAAAAGTTTTACTTTTATAAATGGGCAAACAAATGAAACTCATGAGCAGGATCTCATGAAACTTTTTAAGCCTAGGAATCTGATGCAGGAGCATCTTGGGAGTGCTTAGATGTGGTAGGTAAAATATTGTAATTCAAAAATTTAAACCATGTACACTTGTCAAGAGGAGAAAGGATTGGCTTATTTGAGTCACATTTAGTTGTTTTAGACTAAAAAGAGGTCGACAACCTTGTCACCATGTAAAAATATGGAGAATCAAGCCATAAGTGGCATACATTAGGTGTTAGTTGCATAATACTATGTTTGACAGCATATTGTTGAGCCTTTTTAGGAGTTGGTTGAGTGGTGTTAGTAATAAATTAGGATTATTTCAATATTGTGGGTAGTAGTGTAGGAAGTAGTGTAGGAGGTTGTGTAGGAGGAAGTGTAGGAGCAGGTCCAGGAAAAGGACTGCATGTGGACGGACTGTAACAAATTTGAAGAAATAATGATTATGGTGTGTTTATATCTTTTCTGGATCGAATAAATGTTGGGTCTGTATTTGGGTCTATATTAAATGCCCATTTTTATGAATCGATGAACTTGTGAATTAGACATTAATGCTGGGCCGTTTAAATTCTGGGTCGTTCTAAATATATGTTAATGCTGGGTTGTTTCAATGCTGAAGTGTTTCAAACAAATGGAGTCAAGTGATGGTTTTGCAATCTGAATTTTGGTTAAAAATTTTGTGCAATGTTAGATAAGACTGAACCTTAGAGAGGCACGCAAGCCCAAAATCTAGCGATCTGTGTAATTTTGGTCGTTAGTTATCATGGCAATGGGACGCAGCCCAAATAGGAAACGTATGGAAGTTTAAATTTATAGATATATGGTAATGAGTGTTGTGACAGAGATGTATGTCTCCATTTGACAGCTATAAGCCAAATTGAAGGAGGAGGAGTTTTATGTTGTGAGGCCGAGCCGATTGGATCTCTCCATCTCGAATGCAAGGGGAAGATAACGCCCATTCTGCAAGGCTCATGGAGTCAAGGGAAAAGATTCAATGTTACGACATTTTATCTATACAGTCTTGAGAGGTGTAGGTGAAGTTCATTGTTGGCTATGGCTATAGAAATTCACCAATCGATGGTGGTTGAGCAGAGAGATACAATTAGAGGTGGTGCCCAGTTCACACAGGTCGTGAAGGTTTAGAAAGGTGCAAGAAATTGAATCTCATCATAGAAGATCGAGTGAGTCTGTATATTGATGGAGGATGAATCTTGTTAGCCAAGTTGTTCATTTGCATTGGGGCATGGTCAATCTACAAAGAATGTCACTGAGAGTTGATAATGGGAATCGCTTGTCAAGAATATATTGGCTGGACCTGAATATGGGAAATGTCTAAGGAGATCTACTTGTATAAATCAGTGTAATTGCAAAAATCAAAGTAAAAGCAATGGCACTTTGAGTCTGATGTCGCACACCCTGGTATGATAGCGCACCATTTGGATGGAGAGTTATTTTTGGAGAAGGTAAGCACAACATTTTTGCATCATTTAGGTGTAAATCTATGGACTGTGCAGGAGAAGGAAAAATCTATGGACTCTGCAGGCTTGAATATATGAAGCACAGAGTGAAGTACAGAGTCATGTTTTTGATTTGGTCTTTGGATTATTGATGCTTGGCTCTTTACAGTTGTAGTATTTGATTTTCCTATCGGCTTGTAAAATTATTTGGAGGCAGCGATTGGATTGGGAAGTAAAGAAGATGATTTGAATATCAATCTCAGAGCTAGTTCATCAATTGGTAGCAGAGTCCCCAGAGCCGTCTTAGCTCAGTTGGTAGAGTTGTTGCAGCATAATGGATCAGTGCATTATTTTGTAAGAAGGTGATATTTTCACCATTGATCTACCAACATAATTGGATAATAAACATGATCAAATTTCTAATCACATGCCCAAAATTTAAAGGCTTTTATGTCTCACAAAATATATAAAAATAAGATGAAGATTTACCTTCCATCACCCAAGTAAGAAACCCATCTTATCATCCTCTTGGATAGTACCTATTTTAGGTTATAATCTAATCATATTTTAGATAGTACCAAACTCAGATTCCATTTTGATTAGTTTTTAGACAATACCCTTTTCAATTTTTAATATATTCAACTTTCCAATTTGAAGATTTTTAGCCCCACTAATTCATAAATGTAAGTGATGAGGAATCCTTACCCCACTTCTTTGAATTCCCTTTAGAAAAAAATTACACTCCCCTTCTTGATGTTATTTCCTTCATCTGCAACAACAACTTTATCCCACTCATCTTGGACAAAAAGAGCAATAATCTATAATCAAAGGTACAAAAGACCTTATGTGTTCCACATAGAAGGCTCAAAGAAACATCATTTTTAAAATAAAAATAAAATGAGATATCCAAGTAAAAACATTCTTCCTAAAGTTCCATGGTGTTAGCTTTGAATCTTTTCTTCGCTTAAGTAAAACCATAGCCTATTTTTATAAGGAAAATATGCTCAAATCTATTTTGAACACATCATTCTTTATACTTTTCAACTCTCAACCTTTCTTTCTTTGGATGAGTAATTTATGATAACCTGAATGCTCAACCTTTTCCATATCCCTTACATGGTTGGTCCATCAAAAACTATTGGTAAATACTATCACATAACAAAAACCTATAATGTCTTGCATAAATGAAAATAGTATTGGAATTTTTAACTAGATTGCTACCAATTAATCAAATCAATCTTCCCACTAACACTTGTTATTCAGGTAATAGGAAACATCTGCATAATGGTCATCAAAACCACCACCAAAGTAGAACACACAAAACTAACATCTAAAAAAATATGTTAGCAAACCTTTTATGGTAAAAAGGATAACTTGATATGATACCAATATGATATATAAACTAGATATATATTCCACACTAAGTTTTACCAACACTAAATCTTTTAAGTCAAAGTGTTTCCCTCAAGTTCTATACCACACAAAACACCTAAAATATTGTTTTAATATGTATTTTATCTCTTAAGATTATCATATACAGTATAATAAAGAATGCATCCACACTATAAACATGATACTACTCCATACATGACTATAATTAACATGATTCCATGGAGGTGCAATGAAAAATATGAAGTTCTTTAATCATAAGGTTTAATCTTGATCTCTTTTAAATGTTTATGTATTGGCCTAGTTTTAAGAATGTAAATATGCAAGCAAAGGAAACAAACATAATAACCACAAATAAATACGAAAGACATACCCTGGAGAAACTCAATATCAAAATACTTCAGCAAGAGTAAATCCATGCTTCCTTATCTCCATTATGTTCTATAATTTACAAGATTTTCTACCTCTTGGACTTACAGGGAAAATAACCTCATATAGTCATAATGATCTCTACAATATTCAATTGAAGATTTTCTTCTAAAGAAAGGAATAACTACTAAACTTGGCCTCTTTTAATTATGTATTCTTCAAAAGAGTCACTTACAACCAAGCAACAATAAGAAAATAATAACAAGGGCTCAAATTTACCCATACATGATGTGAATCAAAGTAAAATACATCCCATTGCACTTGTTACTATTTGTGATCTATCTCTGTATATAGACACACACACACACACACACACACACACACACACACACACACACACACACACACACACACACACACACACACACACACACACACACACTAACTATTATCCTTCTTTAATGAACTCTATATGTTCATATTTATACACAATAATAACTCTTGAACATATTTGAGAATTCAAAGAGTTGTAAATTAAAGTAATACATCTCGTGTCATTGCATCTTTTTGTGCATTTATATCTAGTAATCTGCCTTTTAAGACCTATATTTAAGTTTACATATGTTTGGGATCCACCCAACACTTGAAAAGAACCACTAAGCAGTTAAAACATCACAAAATTCTTCAAATTCTTTTGGCATCAGCTAGTTCTAGATTTCAACAGTCCAAGGTCTGGAGTTGAACAGTTGACTCTTGAGAGATCTCGAAGCTTAGAGTATGCAAATTTCAAATGGTCATAACTTTTGCATACGACCTCAACACAACTTGCCATTTTTTTGAAGTTATCTAATTTTTTGAGGTTAATCAAATATATAATTCAAAATTACTTTTGAAACCAAGCATATGTTTTTTTAGCCCATACAACATAAAATAAGAATTTTTAGGTCTCAATATTTCAAATTTTACACAAATTTGATAGTTGATGTTCTACTAATTGAATTAGATGATAAAAATTATTAAATTTTTGATCAATTCACTCTTTTTAGTGGTGTAAATATTTTATTATTATGGGTATGAGTATCCTCATGTTCCCAGTTATTAAACTATTCTACTAATTTAACCAATAACTTTTCTGATGTCATTTGTTCTAGCTCTTTAGGTGACAATTATGAACTAGTTGCTTGTATTTTTTTTTGAATCATAGTTAATTCAAGTGATAACTTTGTCCCTATATAAAATTTTAATTTTTTAGGAAAGAATCTATCTAAATTAACTCTTTCTCACTACATACAAACCAACCAATCTTCCTTTATGATTGTGCTTGCCTTGTCCTACACAAGGTTAGTTTGAAATGATATTTTCTTGTTTTGATTAATCAAGTTTGTGGAATTAGAAATTATTAACTATAAATTAGGAAATTTATTCTATTAAAGCTAAACAATTTTAATCTAAGAAAGTAGAACATTTTTAGTTAGGAAAGTATGAAATTATAAGCTAGGAAAGTAAAAAAGTTTAAGCTAATAAAGTAGGAATTATTTCTCAACTTCTTAGGATACTAATGCTTGACACCTATCCCTAATGATGACACCAAAATGATGAGAAAAATTAAACCACCAACTAAAATTGACACAACCAACACTCGTGTACAACCTCATCGATTAACTATCATGATGGGGTAGCCATTTGGTACATCAATCCTACTACTTTCATTAATTGTCAACCCATGACATGTATTTAATAAGATGTCAACATTATATAAGAAACACTAGTTATTTTATAGGTTTAGATGTTATAATATGCATATATGGAAACACTTTTGCATAAATTAAATAGTAAGAAATGAAAGTATTAAAATTTAAATCACATTTGCAAGAAATGAATTACCAAAAAAGAATTGTTTTTTTTATTTATGTTTTAGAAGCTTATGATATATAATTGAGAGTGTTCACACAAACACCAATTACTTTTATTGAATTAAACTTATGAATTTTATACACACACATGTGGAAATTCAAAAGAAACTATAAATGATCATAGAAGATAAATAACAATGAATTGATGGATCAAGATCTTAACCAAAATTCCTTGTGAGGGACTCCTCCTTTGTAATATTTGAGTTCCAATCCTTTCCTTGGGTGAAATTTATTTAATTCAAATTAATTCTCCTTACATTAATGAACATGTATCAATGTGAATATTGTTATAATAAAGACTAAATTTTTTTCAGACTTAATGATGATTCCTTATCTTAAATTCACTTCTCATTACCTATTATCTCTTTATGCCTTGTTATCTCCTCTTTAAAAATAGAAGACATGTTATATGTTTTTATAATCTAGTTATAATATAAATTATCTTTACTCTAGTTATTAACAAAATATATGCTTTGTTTCATGGTTTCTATAGTTAGGAAGTGCAGTCTAGTAGAGAAAGGGTGTTAATTACACAATCAGGTATTGATTTGTCTTTCCTAGATTGTAGAATCCACCTTTAATGAATTTTTAACCATTATAATCTCAGTAGGGTGTAATATAAAATGCTATAGTTGACCACTGTGTCTTTTCTACAAGTTGGAACAACTATCATGGTCACTGTTATGGGTTAGAATAATTGCATTTGTAGTTTCTATAGGTTAAAACAATAATCTACTATTGTTATAGGTTGACTACCTAGTTGTTATGGGCTAGTTATTGATTTTTGATACTTCATAAATCACCCTTAAGTTATGTATGCACTAAATTAGTAGTATAAAAAATATAGAAATGATAATATATGATGCAACAATATTCATAAAATAAGAGTTTTAAGCATAAAAACACCAAATATATGCAATCATATTCATTTATACTATTTAATGGAAAGGTGTACATAAGACAACTTTATGTACTTAGGATTGGTTGTAGGGGATGAATGAAAGAGGTTATAGGAGGTCATTCAAGGTTATTTTTTTAACTCATCAGGAACATTTAAATTGACCCACAAAGGAATGATTAAGTCACCTACAAAGGCAGGTTTGATTTGACTTACAAAGTTAGCCCAAAAGCACCTTTAAGTTGACCCACAAAGGCATGTTTAGGTCTCACACAAAGGCAAATTCAAGTCAAACCTTCAAGGTACACTAAATATGTCCTAACATTATTCTATTTTAAGTCAATTTTAAGGAAGTATTTAAGTTAATGAAGTTAAGCTACCTATCAAGTTGCCTTAATCATGACTTAAAATAGTTTGAATTGAATTTTGACTTTAATGTTGTAATTTGAAATTTGAAATTGTTATGTTTTTCAACACTAAGTTGACTTGAATTTTACTTCAATGCAACTTAAATGATAACTTCATTTAGGCCAAATTTTTTAGGGTTACAAATATAGGTTGGATATCACCAACCACACCTTATTGTATGATTGAAAGTTACAACATTCTAATACTCTAAAGAGGTCTTAAACCACACTTAGTTCCCCCATGTATGTAAATGTGTGTTCAACATTAATATCATATTTGTATGCAACTAGTGTGGATTTTGATACTTGACAATATAGAACTTTGACCTTTATTTAGGTATTCAAAATTTCCTTAGTGATTTTTCCTTTGAGGTTTTTCAAATTTGGATGCTTTAGGTTAGTGCCTCAAGGATGTGCAGATGTATTACTCAATGTGCATGTGGTTTTCAAGTGTTGACCAAGTGAATAATACCTTAGGATAGTCATGTATATATAGATAACTCTTTGGGTAATTTTTATTTGAATTGACTTCAAAAATGTGTGGGATAACCGAAAGGGAGGTTTTGTACTATAAAAAGATATATTTGGATAACCTACAATGGATATGGAAAGGGCAAGTAATGTTACTAATCATTATCATTTGAATATTATCGGATCTATCCAATAATGAGAAAATAATGATCTAGAGGATGGTAATAGTCTGCTAAGAATAATGTAGTATTTAGGCACAAAGTAGGGAGATAATTTATGTGAATGATGGAAAATTAATAATGACAAGATCATAGATAGATGGATAGGAATGAATGTGAACAAGAATAAATTTTATAAACATAATTCATGTATGGTAAAGATTGGTCAAATATGATATTTTCATGTCTGTAATACCAAATTTATGTGTCTAAAAATGTGCCCATTTTAGTATAGTATTAATAATGCTATATTAAAAAGATAAATTAATAAAATTGGTTCCATAAGTATAACCACAAGTGGTGTCAGTAGGTATGCCTTAATAATCTAGCTTACTCTAGGAAAATCCTGAAACTAAACATTTAAAAATCAAAGGCCATTCATGATATAAAATATAAACCATTTATACCATTAAAATATTTGAAATTCAAAAAGCAAGGAACATACACCTGTGAGTATTGTGAACCAAGATGCCCTCATGAAGCCATTGGATAATGGGGTGATTATACCCCAAAGATATGCCACTTGTTAGAACCATGGGTTGGGAATAATATGCCCCAACCCTCATTGAATATTGAAAAGTACTTCACATTTGAGAAACATAGAAACCTCAGTTGCACTGCTCAAAATATGATCATAACTATTTTAATGGAACATGTATCAAGTTCACATGCCAAGGTTGGACCATTATACTAGGCTTGTATGTAAATATAGAAACTATGAATCAACTATACAAATAAATTTTAGATTTAAAGTGATACTTTCATTACCATGATATAAAATAGAAAAACAATGTATGTGTAAACAATGCTCATGCCCTATAATCTGATCCATATGTACCAATGTGATATAGAATTCCATATACCTATATGTCACTTTGTCCAATATGATAATCTAACCCATGTAATATGATAATTATGCTCAATATAATCCATGTACTATGTCTCATTATGCTATATAATCTATCACTCATTCCTATATAATTCCCCACATATGCATTATAAATGTGTAAATCTATCAATCTATCCCAATTTGAATCATAAGATGTTCCATGTGAATCACAATTTGTCTTGTTTGTGTCATATATTTCATGTAATCTGACCTAGTATATGAATTTTCTTTCCATCAAGGCCTAAATCTCTATAACAAGCTGACTAATATGACCCCATTTTGAGGTGATGGATGTAACCTACAAATCAGTCATCTCAAAAGAAAAGAGTTATACATTTCATGTTATATATAAAAGATGTAAGCATTCAAGGCATATGTGCTAACATAATAAAATTATGTAATCATGTAAATATTAAATCAGTCATGCACATATAAAATATGTCTTCAAAGGCATATAAGGGTCATTTAAATATAGATATAACAATTAGGCACATAGTAATAGTCATCATAGTAGTGGAACACACAATGTAGCATACACTCATGAAGCGTGTAATATAACATAAAATGGTAACATAATGTTACATAATGTCATGAAATTTCATGCATAGAAATAATCAAAAAATTTAATATAAAATCAAGGATCACACCTTGTAATAATCATCAATTATCACACATAGAACACATAGTATCATCAACATGCATAGAGTAAGCAAAGCTAATCTACACAAGAAATACATGTCATTATCGCACATAGTAAAGTATAATATTCATGTGATGTAAAACTCTAGAGAGTATATGAAAGATAAATTCATGTGTAATAAGTATAAATAGATATATATGATCAATGGAATGATCATAGAAAGATAAAATATGTATAGTGTACTAAGGTGCCCTTAGTATATGTATGCCCCCAATATAGGAAGGTAACACCTAGGTGTAAGAATGCCTGCATTTGTATGAATCCATGTCATATGTATCTTATATGCCTTACATCCACTCATGTATACTATTAAATCCATGTGTGTATCAACTGAATATGTAATATACCATGTATATTATAAATAACATAAATGTATCATGTAAACTAGTAACACAAGTTATGCTTAGGTCATGATTTTTTTTTGAATATTTTATTTTTTGTATTTTTTTTGTGTATGTATATATATAGAATTTGATTTATGTTCATGCTAACCTATGACTTGATTAATGGGATGCTTACATTTAGTTTTTGTATTAATCATGTTGAATGTTACCTATTATGGGTGAGTATTAACACATTTATCTATATCTAAATCTGAGAAATGATCTTATGATTTAACATATTCATCATGCTCATCATAGACCATGACCTAGTATGACCTATGTATATCTATAACCATAGTAACTTATAAGCTATTTTTGACATAACGAGTGTGATATTGTGTTTATTTTGGAACAAGTGGAGTGGCATGTATAACCTAGGACATGACTGAGTAGCTAGCATATGTTGTGTACACTGAATAAACCTCTGATGTATTTGGTTTTAAAGCACTGGTCATCTAGGAAGATCACTTACCTATCTTTGGACAACCTTTGTAGAATGAAACTGTACACGTTGTATAATTGGATGTGAGGTATATCTTTGATGAAATGTTTTTTGTTGAATATGATACTCATATGGAAGACATGGAAATGTAACCACTCATTTTCTATAGACATTCTTCACACATTAGTGTATCAAATATGGTATTACATGTATATTATGTATCCATAAACATCATATTAATATGTTTAATGCCCCAAAATTATGTAAAACCAAGAAAACAATAGAAACTATTTTAATGCCTACCATAAGTGGTAGGATAATACTCTTCATATAGTTTTCTCTCTTTTTGTCAAATTATTTCACTATATTTGTTGCACCAATAAATTCCTCATGTGTGTATCCAATGATAGCAGGCATTATCATGATGTAAACATTTTCACTTGATCCATTATCCACTATGACACTATGTGTAGGTTATGTAAGCACACACAAATAATGGTGCATTCATACAATAATCATCTATGATGTCATTCTCATCAAATGTGATAGTAGGTTTATGTACTTGTGTTTCCTTAAGTTCACCAATGAAACCATTAATAGGATGTTATTTGTCATTGTTAGATGTCATATGCACCTCAAGATTAGTCTTGATTTATATTTTTGCCTGACTTGGAAAGGGATCAAAAAATATTTTTAACTTTGCATTTCAGATAAGTTGTGCCCCTAAATCATTCATAGATGTGTTACTATCATTGAGCTGAATAATGTTGTCATCAAGTAGATCTTGTACCTTATGTCTCAACATGGAAAATTTATTCATAGATTATCCCATGCATCTATGATAATCAAAGTATGCATTTACCTCAAACATATTATATGGTTTCCTATTCATATCAACCTCTTTTGGGGGAGTTGGAGATATGAGATTACACTAAGGTATCTTATGTAATATCTTATAGAGAGATGCATGTAATTGAAAAACTATCTCCTTTGAAGAGACATGACAAACCAATTAGTGGGTTGTAACATAACATTAACTATTAATTTTGTGTCATTCTTAGTATCATTTACCTTAGACATGAAGGTTGGCTTCCTCTGATTTTTTTCCTAGTAGTTGATGTTGGAGGATTAGACGCATACTTTAGTTTTTTCGTATCTAGGAGCTTAACTTCATGGTCCTTGACCATATGACATAATCCATTGAAATATTTAAACTAATAAAACATGATAGATTAATTCAGTGGAGAAATAAATGTTTTCTTTATATTGTCTTGTGAATCATTATTAGCCATAGGATTTTTCATATTAAAGAGCATAGTCTTGTAATGAATCACATATTTGTTTATGGGTTAATTATATCATTTCTTAAGTTTTACAATTTTATCATATATTCTCATTGATGTTGATTGAAAAGTGTGATAATAACTAATTTTCCAAAGTATTGAAGGCATGTATTGATTGAAATGGGAGGTCATAGAACCATCACAACTCATAGTCCTTAAGAATCTATAGAATATCTTAGTCAACAAATTTTCATTGGATTCAAGGTCCAAACATGTTTCTTAAAAGGCTCTAAGGTGTTGTGTTGAGTAACCTTTACCATCATATAATGTAAGCTTAAGTGTCAAAAATCCTATAGGCAAGAAATTAATTAAAATCTCTAGGGTCAATGGATTATGTAGTTAAGCTTGAGAATCAGTCAAATGACCAATTATAAAAGTACCTTGTTCCCATTTTAAAACCTTATTTTAAACATCTTATATAATTTGAATAAGGGATTGAGTAGTAGGCATAACATAATGTGTATAAATGGATGATGTCACATGAGTATCCATCCTTGGAGGCATAAAAATATGTTGCATATGGATATCCACAAAAAGCTAAAAAACACCTCATGTTTCCCCCACACTATGAGTGTGTATTACATGTGTAACCATAGGTATAGACATATGTATAGTAGTAGGTGTAGTTGTCTAAACACCTATTATAGAGTGGATACCTCTAAAAGTTATATTGCTCCATAGATATGAAAATCATATATTTTTTAGTTCATCTCTACTTACATGTAACAATTCCTCAAGCATATGTGAAATGATTCTAAGAGATTGAGTTAATTTCCTTTGATCTAGATCATAAAATATATCTTAAAAAACAAGGAAATAATTTCCTTTTTTGACATCCACATCAATTATATTTCTATTATAACTATGTGAAAAGGAGGAAATCTGAAATCAAATCTAAAACCCAAAAGTAGAAATATGAAAGCCTAAGAGGGTAGAATGAAACTCTAAGTGAAACCTAGGGTTTGTCATGCTCAAAGAATGTATGGTTCACCAATATGTTTTAAATTATTTTATAATTATTGATCTAAATAACTAAAAACCTTAAAATATTTAGATTGTATAAGATATGTCTAAATTATGTTGATCTGAATGTAACAAGTAGATTTAGATTGATTAATTGCACTAGATATTTATATAATTGACCAATAAAATAGGGCACCTAGTTTATTTTTATTTTTTCAAGTTTGTGCCTATGTATAGTCATCAAAATGGCCTAAAATGGATCCTTGGTGGCTCAAATCTTGAAAATGATTGTCAAAATATCTACAGTCAGATCTTGTAATGCTACATATTTGTGGTAACTAGATATGCCTAGTTTTTTCCATATTTATCTCTATGAAAAGTGTTGGATTATTCTGGCACAAATCACTGTGCTTGCATGTAAATATTTTTTATACAATTTTAGACGTTCAATCTTGTGACCATATTCATATTTTTCTTCCTTCACCTTGAAACCATAGCTCTACTTTTGATAATTTCTTTGGTCTATAAAAGTGTTTTAAAAAGATGGGTTGGATAACCCTAACCACACCTCATTGTATGGTTAAGCATTAACTACTTTCCAATAGTCCAAAAATGGATCAAACTACATGTAGTTCTCCCACCTATGTGATTGTGTGCTTAATTATGATCCACTACTACCTATGCAACCTATTTTGATTTTTAAACTTGATAATATGTAACATTGAACTTTATTTAGGTGTTTAAACTTAGCTTAGTGACTATTATTTTTAGGTATTTTTATATTTATATTATTTAGGGTAGTACCCAAATAATGTGTAAATGTATTCCTCAATGTGTAAGTGGTTTTAAAGTAGTGACCAAGTGAAAAGGACCTTATGCTAGTCTTGTATATATAACTGACTCTTTGGCTAATTTCCCTTCAAAATAACATGCAAAATGTGTGGGTTAACCCAAAGAAAGGAGTTAAATTTGAAAAATATCCATTCAAATAACAAATGTATTTGAAAAAGGTGGACGATACATGTATCCACTATCATCCAACTATTGTTGGATCTTCCCAAGAGTGAGAAAATAGTGATATGGAATATGGTAGTAGTTTTCTCATGATAATGTAGCATTTAGGCACAAATTAGGGAGATCATGTATGTGAATGATGGAAATTTGGGAAGACCAAACTCACAGATAGATGGATGCCTATGAGGGATTGTGAGGAAGAGTCAATTGTGTATGCACAAATCATGTATGTTAATGACTAGTCAAATGTGATATTATTAAGTGTCTAACACCAAATATAGTTGTATACAACATTTAGATGGATAAATATTTAAAAATTTAATATGGCATCATGATGGTATTTTTAATCTATAATATATATATATATATATATATATATATATATATATATATATAATTTACACTTTTTAACAAATTTTACTATCTTATTTGATATTTATTTAAATTTTATTGAAATTTTGTCAAATAAAGCAAACTATAATGAATTGGTGAAGACGTGGCACTATTTTAGAGAGTTACACAAGTTCCATTTATAAGGGTGTGGGAGGGTCGATCCCACAAAGTATGATTAAAGGTTGTAAATTTTTTACATTTGATAACATGGTCTATAAAATGAGCTTCAAATCTTCTATTTCAAAACAAGTTATTTTTATTACAGGATTGGCTTAATTTATAACAAATGAATATGGTTATATTCATGGTGTGTAAGAGATGAAATGGCCCCTTGCATGCATGTTCAAGGTGCACATGTTCTATTGATGACTAAGTTTATATATTCATT